>JAODJW010000048.1:4313956-4326651 GCA_026777045.1 Hyperopisus bebe
ATTGTACTAGGGAGGGGATGGGGGGCACTCCCGGCCCCAGACGATGCTACCGGCTGACTGAGCACACGCGCGGCTGTGCCAAAGCTTGTGTGTGTGCGTGTGACGGGGAAGAGGGCGGAAGTGTGACCGTGCACATTTGAGTGAGCAAATGTTCTTGCTGGAGACACAGAGGGGTCCGTCTCTGTTTACAGTTTAGGGTCACTGTCTGTTAATCCTTCAGTATGTGGGTCTGATCCTTTCCGGCCTGAGGTAACGGTGTGGGGGGGTGCCACGTTTATCTCATACCTTCATGGTTCGAGGTCTCTGTTCTCGTGTGTTTTTCTGGATGGAGCTTGCATGTTCTGTCCCTGCCATGTGGTTTTCCTTTGGGTAACTTGGGTTTCCTCCCATAGCCCAAAAAAACATGCACTTAGGCTTTCTGGGATTTCTAAACTGCCCTATCTGTGTCTATTTGCCTTGTGATGGACTGGTGGGCCGCACTATCCCAGTTATTTCCCTTTCTGTCCCGGCTCGAGTTGGCTCCAGACCCCCGTGTACTTGATAAATGGGTGGAGGATGAATATTTAAAGCTCGTGGAAGTCTGGAAGCCACTGACTTCCGAACCAGAAGTTTTTATGCGGCAAATTCTTGGATGGCTTAAACGTGCTCATGGGAGTTTTGCTCAAACAAAAACGTTCTGAGGGCAGAATGAAAAATGATTGGTTCTGGGAGATAATCAATCAGATTGTAGAGAAGGTGGGTCCCAGCAACTACAGGAAGCAGGACCAACCAATCAGATGTTTTGTTCCCACCTCCTTCAGTTGGTTGGACACCCATTCTCTACAATCCGAATGGTTATCTACCTGAACCAATCATTTTTCATTCTGCCCTCAGAACATTTTTCTGTCAGTAAAACTCCCACGAGCTTGTTTAAGCCATCCAAGAATTTGCCGCATAAAAACTTCTGGTTCGGAAGTCAGTCGGATCCAGATACGAAATGTTGTGAAATGATGATATCTGTAATGACAGCACCTCCACTTAGCTAGTGGGGGCCGAGTGTATTTGCACAGGGGCGCCATGTAGTCCGAACAGACATGCACAAATAGGAAGAACAGACATGCACAAATCTTGCACTCATACCCCGTGAAGCAACATGTTAGGAAGGGCTGGAAAACTGGCATCCTGCTCATTCAGTCATCAGAGACTGACAACCAGTGAGGGGGTGTTTCATCCTCAATGAGTAAAGTGTCAAATCGGGCCAGACAGTGTAATGTGCAAAAATGTAGGAATAGCTGTAGCTGATTATAAGAAAGACCTCGGTGTCTATGTCGATGCTTCCGTGTCCCACTCTCACCAATGTGAGGAAGCAATTAAAAAGCCCAGTAGGATGTTGGGTTATATCTTTAGGTGTGTGGAGTTTAAGTCAAGGGAGGTGATGCTACGATTATATAATTCCTTGTTAAGACCCCACCTAGAACATTGTGTGCAGGTTTGGTCACCATACCTTAAGAAGGACATTGCTGCCTTAGAAAAGGAACAGCGTAGGGTTACGAGAATGATTCCTGGTCTTAGAGGAATGTCTTATGAGGAGAGGTTAGCTGAGCTGAATCTGTTTAGCCTCGAGTAAAGAAGACTAAGGGGGGACATGATCCAGGTATATAAGATTCTAATGGGTCTGGATGCTGTTCAACCAAATGGCTACTTTAATATTAGTTTAAATACTAGAATTCGTGGCCATAAGTGGAAATTAGCGGGAGAACATTTTTAAATTAATTTGAGGAAGCACTTCTTTACACAGCATGTAGTTAGAGTATGGAATAGTCCTTCTGCTAGCGTAGCGGAAGCTAAAACCCTGGGTTCCTTTAAATCAGAGCTGGATAAGATTTTAACAACTCTGAGCTATTAGTTAAGTTCTCCCCAAAGGAGCTTGATGGGCCGAATGGCCTCCTCTCGTTTGTAGATGTCTCATGTTCTTATGTTCTTATAGCTACCCTGAGCACTGTTTACTCTCCATTTGAATCAGATCAGGGATGTTTTTATACAGGAACAGCTTCCCCTCTTCCTGCTTCACATGTGGGTTTAGTTTCTTCTGGATGACGTGTCCCATGGCTGGAACATCTTGTAGGAGACCCACAATCCCCACTCCCAAGTTTGGTCCATTTGTATCGAAAACACCTTTTAAAGACAGTGAGCCTCCTGGTCCGGGTAGCACAGGGAATACTGACTTGTCATTGCCTAATGTCATTGTGGCAGTCCAGAGCAGTCTACTGGTAAACTGTATGAAGGAAGGACTCCCCTCATTCGTAGCCCTTCTACCAGCATGCAAGAAACTTGTTACCCTTGCTTGCACAATACTGGTAGAGCTCAAGTCCCGGACCAACGTGGTTCCGCCTGTCTTCTAGGTCAAGTCGAAAGCACCATGCCACCTCGAGATGTCCTATGTATCTCTGCATGTTCCGGCACGACTGAATGTACTTTTTATTTTGATCTTGTTAACCTGTGACCTCTTAGCTTAGCTTTTGCCAGTTTGAAAAAACAATATCCTGTTTAAATATTTGACCAGGCCATGTGTCTGAGCTCTATTTCAGCCCCTCCTGGGCTTTTTGGGGCCTGAGTGACTGGATCTGTGGGAATGGGGGACGGGGGGGAGGGGGGGCACATGCCTGTATTCTCAGGATACTCCGGGATCCTTCAAGCAGGACTGTCTTCCGGGCCAGCAGGTTGGGACAGGAAGAAGAGGGACAGACCAAGTGAGTGAAAAGAGAGACAAAAGCAAACGGGGCGAGACAATGGTAGTGTAGAGAGGGAGGAGAAAGCTCTGGGGTGGGGGGGGCACAAAGTGGAAATTCCTTCACGCATTATTAGGAACTGCCATAGCTTGGAGTCTCAGGGAACGCACGGCAAATTGAAATTGATATAAGGAGAATCAAATAAAACACAAGGGTGTCGAGAGGGCTGGCTGCTGGTAACGCCGGTCGTCATGGCACCGGGGAGGAAGTGAACTGCCACATTGTCCCGACATTCCTCGCGCCGGCGGAGCCTGACCACCTGGCTCGGAATGCCAGGGACGCATCCCGAAGCGGAGACACGCCTTTCCGGAGGGGCCGGGACGTATTTTAAAGGGCCACACACCCACTCTAATTTGACGGGAGCTAATAGGCCGGGATTGCAAGGCGTGAAATGGACGTCTGATTGCCTTAATTATCCTCTGAGGGCTCCCGCATTCCAGTGCCACTCCCCCATTTTCTTTTCGCAGATGTTCGACTTCAAGGCCAAAAAATATTACGGGTTTGATTTGTGCCCAAAAAAAACGCGGATCAATTTTCCATGTTATGGAAGGAAGATCGCGCAGATATGCTTTTCATGGGGTTTTATCACGGAGGCGGACTCGGCGTTCTGTTGGCGGTTGACACGGCAACTGTGTACCGAGCGACAGACTGGTGGCTGCCAGGGCTGCAGGTACCGTGTGGCTGGACACAGGTGCCTTTGAGGGGGCGCCGCTGAGTTCTGGCAGGTGTGTTTTCCTCCTGCTATGGAAGGTCCAACCTCCAGCCCCGAGCAGGAAGGAGAGGCGGCGGGTATGTAAGCGGCCGGCCGGGTGGAGGCTGCGAGGTCAGCTGTGTGCTGAGAGTCGTTTTCACCGCCTGGAAGCGAAGGATACCATTGACCCATCTCTTAGGAGGATGGAATCGGCCCACAGCATGCAGAGAAACCTGTTGACATCTCACCAAAAAACCAACCACTGATAATATATCATTTTCAACTCTGACCAGATTCTGCATTTCCACAAAGCTGGGTTGTTAGAGATGACCGAAGTAACCGGCATTATTTATCTGGATTAGACAGGTCTTGGTACCTTGGTCTAGGTCGTCCAAGTACATTAAGTGGCGAGAAGAGTATTTTTATTATGACTCAGCTTTGAGTGGATTTTGGTCCTACCACTGTAAACGTTTCCCCGCTGGTTCTTTTTCAGAAAAAAGAGTTACAGAAAAAGAGTAGGGGCGATGGATCAGGAAATGCGTTCCCCAGGCTTGCTGTTCCACAAACGGACCATCACGTTCATCCGGGTTCTGGCCTGATATATTTCACCGCCTCCCCCTTCATAGTATGAGAGAAACAGCTAATGTTGTGGGGAGGGGGGCAAGAAGAGGTGTACCCCCGGACCTCGGAACACATGGTGAAGTCTGACAGGCGCGTGAGAAAGATATCACACTGCCTTTAAGGTCCCTCATGATGGAGAAGACAGAGGGGCGGCCCCCATAATCCCCTGACGACTCTAAATCGACAATGTTTTGCATGAAACATAAAAATGTTTCCTCAAACATACATCAAACATGCACTCCCTTTACAATACCTATACTGTTTTGTACTATTATATATCTGTGATATTCAGAACTAGTAGGTAAAAAAAGAAATGACCAAGTCACTCTGTTGTGGAGTGATGAAGACCAGCAGTGGTGTGTCACTTTAAGACACCTAACTCGTAAAGTTCTGAATCCAAAGTGTCCGAAGACGCAGATTCTCATTCTGCTACTGCACCAGGCCTCAGGGTCACTGCCGTGTTTATGACAGAGCATTAAAATTATTTAAAGAATACTAGGTATGCGCAGTACGGTGACCATGGCTAGTGTTACACTCGCTTTGTCTGGATGGAGTAACCAAATACGTTCGTTCTGTCTGTGTATCCATTTCCTTGGAATGCTCACCCAGCTGGGTCTGTCCCAGGAAATGTGGCGTGTAGGCCTGGAAGGCAATGCCACACACACACACACACACACACACACACACACACACACACACACGGCTTTGTATTCATATCTTCGCAGGCATAGCCCTAATCCCAACTATGATAGCCTTAACCCCTACTCAGCCCTAACCTTAACCATAAGTAACCAAACAAAATACAAGAGTTTTGGCATTTTGAGTTTTTTTGATTGCAATGACAGATTTTTAGAATTTTATCCTTGTAGGGACCAAAAATGTACAGTTTTTTTTTATCACATTGTGGAAAAGTCTTGACCCCACAATGTAATAATTACAAACACACACACACACACTTTGGAAGGGCCGTATGGTAAATTCCATTTGCATGCATAGCACATGGTATGATTGCGGGAGGAAACACACTCGAACACGGGGAGCACATGCAAAGTCGGTTAAGGCAGGCATGCAAAACACCCCAGCGCTCGAACCCACGGCCCTCGAAGGCTGTGGGAAGACTGGCCAGCCCACCTGTCCTTGTCTGTCGCCCGGATCCGATCAACCGAATCTCAGAGGATGTTACAGAAAGGCAACTGAAAAGCTTTGCTCGCTCTCTGCCTTAGAAATGGCAACAGTAAACACTGAGACTGGATAGAGCATTGACAGTTATGGGGGGGTGGGGAGAGATTCCCTCTTTCTTCAGACTGTGGCCTGAGTCCCTCCCCAAGGGTCAAATCCTACAATCTCCCCTGGAGATTAAAATTAAACATTCAAAAGTGTGTTTGTTCTCAACACACTTCTATACAGTGGGGGAGGGAGAGAGATTTTTCTAGATGGCTGAACTACAATCCCAATGCGGCCTTGTAGTAAAATTGCGGTCAAACATGTAACTCTTTAATAGCGAATACCTTCTTGGTAACATCAGGCTTGCTGTTTGTCACTCGCCGTTCCGACTCGTTGTCTGCTTGGCAGGGGGCAAAACCCGCTCTTCCCAAATGCTCCCTGGGAGCCTGGCACCAGTGGCATCCTGTTATTGTCTCCGGGATACGGAGACTTCCTGCCACAAGCCTCCGTATTTACCTGGGGCACAGAGAGCGGTAGAGGTGGGTGTAATCGCCTGGCAGTGCTTTTCATACGAGGAGCTTCATTAAAGACATTCTCTCTCATTCTCCGCCCTTTTCTTTCTAACTAAAGACAGGAAGCGGTTATCTTTGTCTCCTGATAGTTTAAGCTAATTTAAATAATAAAAAAAAATCTCTGTGAAAGATAAACAGAATCCCCTGTCGGCCTGTGGTTTTTTATTTATTATTATGTGGTTTATTTTATTCATGGATTCATTTTCTGGATTGTTCATTCATGAAATTGGGGGGATATACCTACTTTATCTTCATTAACCTGTCATTGTGAGCCTTGGCTTCTAGAATGTCCTAAATATTCAAAACATCGTTTTCATTCCGTGGCGACTTTGGACCCTGGGGCTGCGACCAGGTGCACGGGAGTCTCAGAAAGAAGTTCAGACCCACACATGACTAGATGGGATGTATCCCTCGAGTTTCTAACCACATGGTTTGGTGGGACGTAAACTGTGAGGAGAACAGGGATAGACACCAGGAAACGGACGGGTGAAAGTGCAGGACAATGGCTTGAGTTTCAATAGGGTTTTACTTATTCTCCGGTGATATTCTCCCACGCATTTATTTATCAGGTGCTTTTATTCAAAGTAACATACAATTCAGAAGGCAGGATCAGTCAGTAGCACAGTGGAACAGTTGCCTCACACCTCTGGGACCAGGGATCAAGTCACCTCCAGGGCTTCATGTTCTACCTGTGTCATTGTTGGGTTTCTTCTGGGTACCCTGCTTCCCTCCCCACATCCTGGGTTGTTCCCTGCCTTGCTCCTGCAGCCTCCAAGATAGGCTCTGGGCACCCTGTAACCATGAATAGTGGTTACAGTAGATGGATGGATTGGTCAGTCAGTTGCAGGAGCAATTGAGAGTATAGGCTTTACTCAATGGCCTAAGAGTGAAATCCCTCTGTAAAGCAGGGGATTTGAACTAGAAACCTTCTGATTATAGGCATAATGTCCTTAGCCACTGAGCCACATGCCATTGGCCTATAGGAGAAGCCGGTGGGAAACCCCGCAGTGCAAATCAGACCGTGCCTAAGAGACTTAAGGATCACTAGGACGTCCTCTCCGCCATGGCTGCCCAGCCTCTGCTTTCCCTCCCTAGTGCCAGTGGGGACCTTGTCTTCTTCCATGAGACTGGGAGGGGGGGCTGGAAGAGAGAAGGGGGTCCTGTTTTTCTGCAGACATCGGGGTCTTTGCATGGCATGTTTGTATGGCAAATATATCTCTGCGGTGTGTACATAAATATGACCCTACATTACTAGGCCTGGTGCTTCATGGTCATTGCAGATACCCTCTCATGGTTCCGCATATCACATTGATACTGATATTACAGGTTATATTGCCCGAATATTTCTGGTGAGGCAACTGCCCCCCCTGTGCCCCCATCATTAAAAAAAAAAATTATAAAGTGCCCTCTGGAGTGCCCTTCCAAGTGACCAAACACGATGAAGTGCCCTTGTGATGGAGAGAAAAATATCTCGGGGTGCCCTTCCAGTGAGCATAACTGACGCTTTTCCACTGGCATACTGGAACCGAGCTGTACCTGAGCTGTACCATGAAGAGACGCTAGTTACAGTGGGGTTCCAGCTCACTTCGGGTTTCCACCTGCGGACGGGTCGGCTCGGTAAAGGTGTCGCCGGGTTTGGAGAGCAACAGTGACGTAAAACCACATAGATGCTTATTTACTGTTCCATATCAGCATGGGTACAGCTCCGATCTTGGTGGCAGGTGGAAAAGCACTAAACAAGACTATTTCACCATATTTCACTGTATTATTCTACTAGCACGTCATGTGATAGGTGTCCTTTTTACTTGTTGCTGCTGCTCTTTTGCCACAGCAAGATTGTAATACAGGGCAGCACTACACACTAAACAACACTGATTACAACTCACGGCAAAAAAAAAAAACAGGCATCAGATCTTAGCTTTGAAATGTTTTCGAAAATGTTTGTTTTATCCATGATTGCATTTTGAGCTCAATTGCAGCGCAATGGGAAATTACTGGGCAGTAGCTTCCGGAAGGACTGCAAACGATCTCCGGCCGATTTTGACACCTCGTAAGGCTGTAGGCAGGCCCGTCAATTTTAGTGGGTAAAAGGACAAGAAATTTGACGAAAAACACAAGCCACGGTTATAAATAACTTTTAGTTGCTTAACGGGCCATTTTTTCCAAAGTGATTTACAGTTTTTCTAGAATTTTTTTGTAGTAGGAGAGCAATTCAAGTGGAGTACCAGAAGGCAGCTATAGCAGAGCACATTTCAGGACCTCGAAGTTACAAGTCTATAGGTATTTCTCAATATGCATACTTAACCGTACTCGCATTCTCCTGTATCCATTTTACCTCATCTTCCATTGCCGAAGACCACCTTCAGTACTCAAGAACAGAAATACAGGGGACAGTAAACATGTCGTTCTTGCCCTGCCCCAAATATCAAGGATACATCAAATGCATCCTCGCTGAACGAGACCAATCCCATGATTCATTGCGCCCCAAGTTCTTTCCTGGAAGGCAAGTTGCTAAGACCACAAACACGATCTTTGTGCTCTTGGTATTGAGAAACATCCTATATCTAAGACCACTTTGCACCTGCTTACCCCATACATACAACATTTCATTAGGCATAATCATACTCAGAAAAGACTTGTGATTGTAAATTGAAAGCGAAGACTGGATTCAGTGCTGAGGGGATGGAGCTCTCGGTTTTGGAAGCCTGGGAAGATCCTCAGCAAGAGGGACCCCAGTTAATAAAAAGTCCAGACGTTTGGCATGGAGCATTTCACAGCTCACTGCTTTCTGACTGACCCACAGCGATAGCGCAGGAACCTAACTGGCAGTGGTGCAACCTTTGATACGAGGAGCTTATAAAAGAAGATAAGGAAGGTTGGCACAGCTGAGGAGAGACAGTAGGCCTTTGTTTGGGGGTTGCCGCCTGGTCCAGTGCCACGGGAAGAGCAGGCTCCCCGCCCCCCCAGGGGAATACAGAGCCCTTGAATGCAACTGTCTTGTGCATCTTGAGGGGGCCATTCGGAGAGGGTCAATGGGTCGGGAGATGAGATTGCTCTTCGACGTTGTGCCCTTACTCCTAGGCTGGACCGCACGTCTTAAAACCAGCACTAAATAACGCCCCCCCCCCCACAATCACCACCCCCCACCTCACCAACAATCCAGTAGCCAGTTTTGCTTGCTTCTTCGTCCCGCCATTCTTCCTCCTCCCTCTCTTCTTTCTCTCCATCTCTCCCTCCCCCATCTCTGGGGGGGGGGGGGGTGAGCTTGAGGGGTAAGTACTGCAGCAGATGTGGTCAGCCCAGCTAGCTGTACGACGGAGGGCCTCGTTTGGGCCTGAGTCGGGCCCATGGAACCCACTGGCGAATCGTGGGCGCAGCCACGTTACGCGCCGAGCTCTGAGCCCAAGCCCTGCTGGAAAAACCTTCGGAAAAACCGTCTATAGCTAATTAAAGCCCTCTTCCCGCAAATGTCATGCTTTAGCTCCCCGTGCCACAAATCCAGCCTCAAGAAATTATTCAGTTTGTGGAAAAGGATGACAAAAATTACAGAGGAATTATTTTCATGTAACTCTAACAAAATAAGCTGCTAAAACTGTTTTGTTTCTTAATATAGTCTCCTATTTGTTTTTAAATGCATTTTGGCAACAAAGGACGGTATAAATGGCTTTGTGTTTAGATGTTTGATTTGTAGTGAGAAGGTAGAAGCAGGGCTGCCATAATGACAGGAAAGTTAGGAAGATTCCAAGGGCCCCTGACTGACAGGGGCCCTAAATAAATTTGAACATAATTGGACTGGTTTGGTTGGGGGACCCAGTTGATATGCTTTCATTGGGGCCCAAAACCTCCAACAGCACCCCTGGATAGAGTGACCTAGCAATAACCATAGCCTATATCTTAGTAGAACTGCAGCAGTATTTAATTTTAGTACTCACACATATCCACGGAACTTCACGCTATTAAGAAATGTGCCAGAATTTTGTGTAACAAGCCATTCAGTTTCCACTCTCGTTTATGTGAAGGAATGTGACGTAATCACCAAGTACCACACGGACTAAACGTAAAAAAAAATAAACTTTTGTGTCTGAAAATAACACCTACTTCTTCACTTGTCACATCAACACTGGGGACATTTTTTTTGTTGCTTTTCCGTGTGCAACTAGCTTGGCCAACGGAGGGAGGGGTTTTGTCAAAGCCCACCGAGCTCCACCGAGCATGGCCTGTATCTCGGGTCATGTGACTGAACCAGGATTTGGCCACCGCTGTCAGCGCCCCCTATGGGTGAGGTGTGAGGTGGTCCCGGTGACAGGAGATTGACAACATGGACATGGAATTATCCTGAGAAGAAAACAGGCCGTTAACTCTCCCGACATGTTCAGGTAAAAATATCCAGCTGTACATTTTAATAGGCAGACAAGACAAATAATCATGCCAGTAAAGGTACAAAATAATAATTTAAAAGTAATAAAAAGAAATAGGGTAATAAAAAAACATCAACACACCCAAAAGTCTACCAATCAGATTCGTCGCCTTAGATTCACAGGTACATGGGTGACAAACTGTGGGATTTCAGAGAGGAAATCCAGCGTGTTGGAAATACATAACGCACATGCAGTCACCTGAGTCAGACTGTTTATATGACCTATTTACACCCCCCCCCCCCACCTGAGTCTGCTCCCAGCGTGTGCTGTTTGGAGGGGGCAGGAGGAACCAGGGTAGGGTCAATCCAGGCTGCTGGGCCAGGCACCCCCCCCAGCCAGACGGTGGCCTTTGGCACTGTTAATCAGCCTTCTCCGACGTAACCCCCCAGGCCCGTTAGCCACCCAGCCCTGGTAGCCTGTGCACAAGCCCTTAACCCCTCTCTTCACATGCAGTGCCCCCCCATGGGTTCTGTAAAGCGCTTTGGGAGTCTCAAAGAGTGCTATATAAATGTAACGTTGATTCATTCATGCGTCGTCAACAATTCCCTAGATTCTCGATATTTCAGATTGAGGTTTTGATGCCGCTATATATATATATATATATATATAACACCTACGGATAGCAGCTATGAGTTAACTTCTAGTACTGGTTGGATACCATTTCAGTTAATTAGGGGTACAGTGCGTCAGACCAAAGGGTTATTATTTTGATTAGGTTTTTTGCCGTCATATTTTTCATGACCGCAACCCTGGAAAGAACATAGAAAATGGATATATGGCGCTGGATAGATGATTGATGGATGAATGGATGGATGGTTGGACAAACGCACGGATGAATGTTCTACTGCCCTGTCTTGCTCTTCTGGAACTTTCCAGAAAAACTTCACACTTTTCTAAGACTTTTCTAGGACTGGCATTCCAGAGCTTCTCTTGATGGAATCCAAACCACAGTGTCACCAAGCTTGATCCTCCTCTGTTTCTTCCATTTCACGCCTCACATTTCTCTACAGCTCATAAAGCGAACAGGCCTCTGACCTTTGACCTTTGTTGAGTTCTCCTATGTTGAGTTCTCCTAACCGTATGTCTCACCCTGACGTTCCAACACACGTCCATCTGCTAGATTCTTCTTCCTCCATCTCGCAGTTCGGGATCTCCTCAGCTATCTGCCGGTCACACCTTCTTATCTTAATCTGATACCTCCTTGATCATCTCCTCAGTCTGCAGAACATTTCACTAACTTCCTTAGCTCTGAAGCTCATCCATGGGCCAAGGCTTCCATGGAGATGAGGATGTTCTGTGTATGTTTGCACACGTACCCCTCCTATCCCCCCCCCCCAGCTCTGTGTTCCTCATCAGCTATCCTGAAGAAGCCTAGATTTCCTCACCCATTTCCATCTTCCTCCTGGACATCTGTTTCCACCACAGCCTGACTGGATGACAGGACCACCACTTGAAAACGATGGCCTCAAACCTTATGTGTTTTGTCTAGTGGAAAAGCTGTCTACGGTGTTGGACCTTCTGTGGATCTCCCTTCCAAATATCAGTCCTACTTTGGCAACAGAGAGCTTTGAACTTTGAAGAACTTTGAACTGACAGAGCGACTATTGATTCCAACGTGTCATTCTGGGAATCTCACAGCACTGGCCGTGTTCTGTCTTCGTGTTCTGTGTCCCGTCTTCATATTGGAGGAAATGAAAAGAGAAATGTTCATGTTTACGTACCATGACAAAGTAACTGTATGGTCTGCAGTGATCATTTTGGAAGTTAAGGGTCAGATTGTCAAGGTTAAGCATAATGAAAATTTAGGAGAACACACTATTACAACTAACTATTGTATAGTTTTTCGGGGGGGGGTCTAAAAAACATCTTAGGGGGGCTAGTGACATGTCTGATGCTATGGAGTACACTGTGAACAGACCCCCCCCCCCCAGGGGCGCTGTAAAGTGAGGAAGGTTAGGATGATAGAGGCCTACAAAAATTTGGAACATAATTGAATTGCTCTGGGTTGGGGAGTCAGTATGATATGCTTTCATGGGCTCCTGAAATCTGTAGCAGTGACCCTGCCCCCCCTAACACCCAGCCCCCCTTTCAGCTTGTCTTTTCCTGCCATCTGCCCCATATGAGCTGACCTCCAACCGGACTGGTAGATTTTGACACAGATCCAGGCCATGCGGTTGGGCTTCGCTGAGCTGCTGCACCGCAGGTTCTTACACTGCGTCTCGCAGGAACCTGAGGGACAGGAAGCGCCTTCAGGGATGAGGGAGGGGGCGGCTGAGAGATGGGCGGGTGATCAGACGAAGTCTCTCCAGACCTCACCTGTGCCGGCGGGCTGGCCCAGCGCCCCAGGCAACCGTGGAAGCCCCCCCCCCACTCACCTGGGAAGGAAATGAGCTCACCGGCTCACTCAACTCCTGGTGTGCGGGTACAGATGGATACAAAGCTCTGTCTCGCCTGTGGGGGG
>JAODJW010000048.1:4329139-4343105 GCA_026777045.1 Hyperopisus bebe
ATACACACACACACAGTTGGTCTAAACTTGAGTTTGTGCAGCAAATCTATGGTTTCAGAGGTGCAGAGGAAGCAGGAATTAGTCTTGCCTCTCTCGAGGTAATGAGGCATGAACAACACACACAAAGAGGTATTTTTATTGCCCAGCACTTCTCTAAAGCAAGAACTATTTGTGATAGACTAGTCTGCTTTCTCTTCCCCTCCCCTGTCCGGCTCTCAACCTCGCCAAAAATATTTCTGTATTGTAATTATAGTGTACCATGCAATTTTACAGTACGTTTTCACTACTACTGACAGGTTAAGAACAGAGGGCCCTCGACACAAACGCAAACGCACACCTGCATAGATATTTTCTTCTTACGCTAAGAGATGGCGACGAGGTGACACTTCTATTTCTCGCTAACTAGTCGGGCCTCATTCTCACGGCTTTGGCATCCACCCTATGGTTGAATTGCAAAGAGCTACTTGAAAAGAATATTGCCTCGTACATTCAAGACAAAGACCAGAGCCCCCACTCCGCCTCCCCATCCTCCGGCATAATTGCACGTCTTTCACTCTGTGCATGGTACACTAGTAGAAACGTCAGCATAACTCGGGAGCCCCCTTAGGGGAGGGGCGGGGGAGAGATACGGAAACACGGTATCTCTTTGCCGCTACTCCACCGGGCGAAAAAAAGGACACTGTACCTTTAAGAGCATTTGCGATCCGACCGAATTGTCAAGTGCACGAAAATAAAAAGATCCCTCGGAGAAACCTCAGAAAGAAAGACTGACGTATTACAATCCTTTGGCTAAAGCTGTAGCATTTACAATTCACTGAAAAAAAAACTTCTGGAAGAAAGGATTGATATTTACAATAAAATATGCCTCTTCATAACATGGACACAGCTGAGTAGCAGCACACATTAGATTTACGCTCGGTGGAGATGGCAAATAGCGAACATGGAGGATGGGGCGTGATAACGTAGCCCATGCCTCACCTCTCTACTTAATAACACTACTCCTCTACTTGTGATTAGCTCTACATAGCTCCTTATGGGCTGTGCAAGATGTCGGGTTCAAAACTCTTCTAAAACACACCCTTTCCTTTAAATGAGGCTCGGAATATTGGCTAGTCCTCTGAGAAAACAGTCCCTCTATCTGAGCAGGCCTCCACCACTCACAGAGGGGTAAATTTGCCCCACTGGGGGGGGGGAGGGGAGGAGAGATTCCACCCTGAACACAGAGAGAGAACTTCTCTGAATTAAACTCACAACTATGACTAAACAGTCAATTTTTACAACAAATTCAACTAAAGAACTTTCAAGCTTTCTTATGACTCGCTGCCTGTAACAGGGAGCAAACTAAACAAGCTTTAAAAACGGATACTAATTTAAGACAAATCTTATTGTCTAAAATATTCTAGCCTTTCAAAACCTTGCAACCCTCCCTTCTCCTGGTTCTTGGTCGAGATTGTAAATGGGTCAATTTGATGGGTGATTAAAATGTTTGAACACAATTTGGTTCTTTGCCGATGTATGTTTTTTGACGACGACGCTGGCCACGGAGTAGGCGGCTGTAAGGGGAAAGTGGGCGGGGCCAGCCAATCGGTGCGTTGTGTTCTTCCTCTACATCACTTTGGCCGGTGCCAATCAACAAACGGATTTCCATGTCATCATTCACACAAAAAGCCACCAATCTATTTTTAGCTAATGGAAACCTATTGCTCAACATTAAATAGAAGTGTCAAAGACTTATTTTTTAGAAATAACATTTTGTTTTGCTGGAGTGTGGGAAACCGATGGGGGAGTCGGGGGGGGGCGGTCTGCAGCGGGGGTCGAGGTGTTGAACGTCAGACAGCTTTGAAGACACAAAAAAAAAGACACCCAACACTCAACTTGTGCCAAAATCCACCTCTGCCTACCACCAGTCCATCTGTGAGGTGTGGCACGTTGCCACGGTAACGAGGCGATCGCAAATTAACCCTTTGTAAGTACCATGTTTTTTGAAAGTCCACCAGCACAGCACAGTTCCTCTCGGGTCTTTAGGGGGTGACCACAGATGTGCCTGATTCGGGGGGTGGGGGAGGGGGTATCAAGAGGCCTGTATCCCCAGCACCCCAGCCTTCCCCTCCCCAGCTTTTCGGACCTGGTTAGCCTTGCAGCGGCACCCAGGACGCCGGGCCCCATCGTAGCACCTCTGGGACATTTTGATGCAGCCCAGGGCCGGCAGATAGCAGAGCAGGCAGGGCAGCACCAGTGAGACGCAGCCCATGAAGGACCAGCGGCCGCAGCAGTTCGAGGGGCTGCAGGAGCAGGGCCGCTCGGCGCAGGAGCCTTCCTCGTCCTCGTCGTCGGTGCAGTGGTAGAAGACGCCCTTGACGAGGCACATGCAGGTGGCACAGTCTACCAGGCTCTGTGCCGAGCAGAGGCACTCCTGGTTGCAAACCCAGCAGGATGGCAGCGTCCGGGGAAGCGTGCACTCTGTGCACCGGCACTTACCGCACGACTCACACAATAGCAAGTGTCGCCGCCCTTCTGGCGGGACTGACAGGCCCTTTGAGTCCACGGGCTTGGAGCAGACTGCATTGGGCTGGATGCCAGGGGTCCTGAGCATGCTCGGGCTTGCCTCCAACACGGGGGTGGGCGCGGTGTGGTCCAGTAGCCGCTGGTCCGAGGACGCGCTACTGCTGCTGCTGATGGAGCTGGGCCGGCCGCCGACAGTGATCCAGGGGTGCGTGACGTCCTGCGACTGACTCCTGGCGAGCTGGGAGCCCCCGACGGGGGCTTCGTGGAGCCCCCTGGTGGCCTTCTGGCTGGCCGGAGGCTGCAGCACCACGGCGGGGCTATCGATGTAGTCATTCTCCACGTGGGAGGACTTCATCTGGTCGATGGGGAAGACGGTCAGAGACGGCTGCATCCGCCCGTAGGGGACGTGAGCGTCCAGGAAGGGCTGCACCATGATGGAGGAGGAGACCCCTGGAATGTGGTGGGAGAGTCTAGACTCCATTGGTACGCCTTTGTCCTTCAGGCACCGGGGGGTGGGGGGATTCACATCTAGCGGTTCTGCGGATAAATAACGCACGCGGTCACGCTCAGAGCTGTAACTCCAAACATTACTACATATGCCATCCGGGACAAAGCAACAGAAAACATGTTTGCGAGTGATACTGCTGTGAACCTCTTAGCCTAAGAGGCATCACACGTCAAAACAAAAATCACATTCTAAGCTATTTCATTTCACGTCACATGCCGAACAGAGCCAGTGTAGCCATTCTAGGCTACTTAATACTTCAAAAAATTAACAATATATCATATTTAAAAATGTATATGTAGTTCTAAAATCAAATCTGAGCTCAGGCTTTAAGCAGAAGTAGAAAATTTAACGCTTCCTTAACTGTGGGATTGATTTATCCCATAAATAATTGATTGCATACTTGTAAAAATAACAAAGACGTAACATTTCTACTTTTTGTTTTATATCATACACACAGACGTGCTGTAGTATATATCCTACATTAAGTTGTCATTTTTCAGGTGGAATACTTTCTTCCCAATGCATTTTTCATCTGGACTTCACAGCACGCATATCTATACTGTATATAGTCAGTATTTGGCCCCGAGTAGACTTCAAAAGTATTTGCACTCCCGTTGAATATTAAATGCTCCGTAAAAGACTCTTTAAACACTGTGTAAGAACGTATTAGCTAAATATATACGCGGCTAAAGCAAAGTGACATACTGCACGTATTTCATCTGGTATAGGCTACGTTACTTTCATCTGGTACGATTCAACTGCGCACGTTTTCAGATTAAAGGATTACTGGATCGGATCTCTTATTAGTTACACTGTTACGAGTTCATAAGCATTTAAAAAAATAATTTAATATGTCCGCTCATGACTGTACGGATCGCCGACGACGGCAGCTCTGCGTGCTGGGTGCGTGTTTTAATCGAACACACTGAATTAAGGAAAATCGTATATATTACATCGCGTATGTAAAAGCTGAAGTATTCATACAGCCGGGAAAACGCCACTTGGCCCTTGGAAATCAGAAAACCAATGCAAAAGCTGCAGAGAGGCTGTCTTCGATAAATACAAGCACATCGGTTTATCCAGCGAGTTCTGAATATAATATAATCTTCCGTGTGCCTTCGGTAATTTCACTAGTGAAATGCACAAGCTGTACCTTCCGAAACGGCACCCCAGTGTAGAAATGTCACCGTTTTATTTAGCCTTTTTATTCAGTTCACTCAGACAACCTCGTTACGGTACAATCTACGGATAAATTTGGATCAAAAAAATGTGCGAGGACAGGAACAGCACGCTGCAAAAATTACTGGCTTTGGTCATTTTAATGTACAGACGCTCTTATACATGAGATAAACATTTAGGATAGCATTTTGTTCAATAAATATGATAAATCCCAGTTAAGCGCAATACTGCAAATCTCTAATTGTCTATTTACAAGGGAAACCACTTACTTGTACTGAAAAACAGCCCATGTCCTTATCTTATGCGTACGGTTGCCAGTATATTCCAGATTACATTTCCATTTAAAGCCAAACGCAAACCCGCGAGGTGCACTGCAGTCAGAACACAGGCGTTTTGATGCGATGTTGCAACTGCTTGGGAAAATGGCTTTTTTATGAATGGGAGGGTGAGAGACGTACTGCGCAGATGCTCTGACAGTTTTTTTTCTCTTTCTCTCTCTTCTCTTTTTTTGTGAATGGGAGGGCATAGCGTTTCAGCGCGCAAGTGCGGGGGCTGCACTTTATGAATGGGAGGACGCCTAATTGCATTGCGCAAGCATGATACCCGGATCCCGTGAATGGAGGAACTGGGAGCTTTCTGTCACTGGGGCGATGTCAGAGAGGATTACATGAAAGGGGCGGCAATGTAATTCACGCGACGCTACTTATTTATTTATGTATTCACTCATTCATTTATCCCGAGTGGGGCCGTTTGGCCTGCGCTTCTGTGCTAATTCTCGGGTATGTAATGCCATGTTAGCGTTCTTATACACAGTATAAAAACCTGCAATAAAAATACGTTTTAACCAGAACTTAACACACTCTTTTGTGTCATTGTTACGTTTCATTGTTACATGTCATTGTCGCTAAATGATTATATATTTTTCGAATACCCATTGTCCTTTTTGACAAAAGCCTTTATTATAAATCTGTGTATATATGCTTATATGTATTATATTTAAAATACAGTTACGTTAGATGTGATATATCATATGTAATCGTGTATAATAAGTTGATTAAATCGCTGCTTATAGATGCATGCGTGTTATGTTCGCTTGCGACGCGTTATGCAGAGCAGACAGAAATGTGGGAAAGACGCAGTGCAGAGTTGAGTTTCTGTTACATAAGGGCGACGGGCAAAGCGGCGCTGGGTTTCTCACCACGACAGCAAATACGCCGCAAGTATCGATTACCTTTCAGCTTTTGGGCACGCGATTGCGTAACTGGTGCCATTTCCACGAATGGAAAATACTTCTGCTGTATTGTTTAATCGTATAAGACACACAAAATGCACGTAAAACACTGATGCATTTTTAATCATATTCCATATATCAAACATTGCATTTCACAGACACAGTACACCTTTTGTCATTCCAGGGTTTTCATACTTCTCTTTCATATTCAGTCCATGAAATGACAGTATGAAATGCCCCCGCATGCGCGTGTTTGCTGGCTTTCTTTTTATGCTAGACATTGTATTTGCACATACCTGGCAATGCATCGGGTCTATTTAATAAAACTGGCTTTTATCCGCCTCTGACCTTAAATCTCATTTATAGCGCGGCAGAAAAAAGGCAGAGTTTGGCCGTACAAAAGGACAGGATGTCGTAACGATCTGTAACAAAACCACGAGAGGAAATGACTGTAAATTTCCCTTTTACCTTCCGAATACCTGCCCTCCCCCCATTTGCTGCTCCCAGCCCGACCGTCTGTCAAAGGTTAGCCGTCGTTATATGAAGGCAGTCGCATGCTTATTTTAAAACGTTTTCCTGAGTAGAAATAAACATAAGAAGGTGACATAAGCAGTGAACTTCCTTAGCCTTTAGCGTCGACAACGTGATAAATCTGTACAGCTTTAAAGAACAGGCTTCGCTATTTATCTCTGCGCCGTGTGAATACAGAGCTTTTAATTAAAAAAATCTAAAAGCTTTATACTTGTCTAGATATAGAAAATTCACCTGATAGGCCTATGCAAGTGTCATTATTTTCTTTATTTAAAAGGATTTGTATTTATTTATTTCCAAATTGGGTTCGATAAAATATATATTTTTGTCCTCTTCGCAATATTGATAACTGTAATACATAGGCCTACATGTCCTGCCAAAAATAGTCTATTTGATTTGATTTTGAACATATGAGGTCCATATATCTATACAAACATCTTTTTTCCGGGGCCTAAATGAAGCGATTAATAATCTAAAAACCGCGATGCTAACGATTCATGCGGTTATAAAAGGCTAAACGTAATTTGTCTGTGATCCTCTAGCTGTGATCCTGAACTGGATAAGTTGGATGCATGGAGATATGCAGGAATCTTAAATCAATATCAAAATTTCGATGACCTGATAAGAAAAGAAGTGTTCTTCCTGTGCAGAGTACATTATCGAGGTTTTTGCATGGCTTGGAACCTGGAAATGGGATTAGCACTTGGCTAAACACGGGCTCACGTGGCAGGAAGCATCACGCAAGATGAGCGAAGCAGCTTCAGCTATATCTGTTTGCTTTTACAGTCCCGATGATATTTCTGGCTCCCCTGGGCGCCTTTTCTACCCTGACTTTTCACAGCGGTGACGGGGGGTCGCCGCACACCAGCCGTCATCTCCATACTCACCTTTGCGCATCCGTGCTGCGGCGCGATGGATCAGCTGAACTGCTATATTATAAATCTGAAAGCTATGCGGGGGAAAGTACAGGTTTGGAGGTTTGGCAGTCGCGTGTTATTGGGGGTAAACTTTGGACAGCAATATACTGCAACAGGACACTGATAAGAAGGCGAGGGTCAGAAATCTCCGTTTGGTAAAAAAAAAAAAAAAAAAAGAAAAGCATCTTTAACAGGGAGCAGAGTAGCTTCAACTCTTCAAATATTGACTTCCTGGTTGCATAGAAAGAGGGGAGGGGGGTTGAAAGTTTGTCAGAAGGTGTGTTTGTGTGCTTTTTGAGCTGGGAGGGGAGTCGGCGGTGAGGAAAGGTGGAGGAGAAGTGTGTGTTTCTGTGTGTAGCCAGGAACTCTCTACGTGCACCGTAACCTGTCCCACATATGGGCCAGATTCGTGCTGAGGGGAAACGTGTGATTTGACATAAAAATGCAGATCTGCTCAATGCATTTCACTGGTGTATCCAACACGGTGGTCAAAGAATCTTTTTTTTTTTGATGTTCCTAGATGTGGGCTGGGTAATATGAAATCGATAATAAAGGTTTTACCCTTCATTTGAGGTTCATGTAAAAGGAGACTTGCAGATTGTTTTCTTAAATTCAGAAAAGAATAAGATAACATCTTCCAGAAGCCGACAGTAATTTAATATTGATTATCAGGAAGTGAATGAAGTTGGGCCGTTTTCATTCCTAAGTGTTATGGTCCTTAAGTTAAACAATCACACAGTTATTTCATTGTATCTCTTCCACTTTCTGAAAACATATTCATTCTCTCCCTCCAGGAGTAATTAGCCAAAGCAAACACTGGGAGCGATTATTTCCAATTCAAATACTCCTGTAGATCAATGTTTAATCAGCTATGTTTAGAAACGTTGAATTTCCTTTCGTAAAAACCTCTTTCCTTAATATATATATTTCAGGCCCGGTTTGAAAACAGATTTTTATCTCTTAACAAATTACAAGTTAAACTGTATACTGTAACTAGTGGCGCCTAGCTCGATATCAGATTTCATTTTTCATGTTGTTTTTCATTTAAAATTATGCTTTTGCTTCCGTACAAAACACATGACTGTATTTATTATGCAGTTTAAAAGGCGGGACCTGGGTATTAGCATGTATGTATAGAGTCCACTCTTATGGGATGCCACGTGTTTCCATGACGGGGGGCTCTTAGGGAATACTGCAGGCGGACACCCCCTTGATGGACATTTCCGGATCAGCTCCCACAAGGAAGCGGGAAAGTCGAGACTCTGGAGAGAGCGTGACCCCCCCCGACCCCTCTTGAGGAGGAGGAGGGACCCTGGGTGAACTTTGACCCTATGCGGAAAAGGCCGTGGGGTGTTCTGTCTCTGCGGGCACCGGCGCAGGTGTCTGACGATCCAGCCCCCTCCTGCATGCCCCCTCCTGCATGCCCCCCCCCCCAGGGGTCCCAGAGAGGGGCGAGACCCTGCACACTTATCACGCGCAAAAAAACAAGCCAGATCAATGCGGGAATAGTTCATCGGGCTCTGTAGGTGAGGGGGTTCGATCATACGCTTTCTCTGTGGTCCAAATGGCCCGGTATCTGGAAGCGCCGTGTTCTCACTGTGGCTGTCTGGACTGGGTCGGCAGCCTGGGAGCGCAGCTGGGTTTATGTTTATCTTCCTCGGGCCGGTTCCGCCCACTGGAAATGGGATAGTTTTGCCCACCTCCTATCCGGGCCGGCTGGTACCGATCCAAAGCTGCTGTACAATTACGCGGCCAAAATTACACACGGAGTGAAGCGGTCGTGGCCACCGAACGCAGACCGCGCAGCCGACGCAGTTACTTCTCATCCTTGTGGCAAGCAGGCCGCATTTCCTGCGCAAACCAGCCACGCATCAGCATCTTGTTATCTTGGAATCCGTGGGCGGATTATAATTTCCGCTCTCAGTCAAGAAACATGAAATTTAGGTCAACTAGTGTCTCTAAATTGCCTGTGTGTGAATCTGACTGGTATCCCATCTAGAGTGTTGCTAATCTTCGGCACTGAGGTTCCTCAGATAGGCTCTAGGTTTACCACGACGGATGGATGGATGGATGGATGGGTGGGTGGGTTGGATGGACAGATGGATGGATGGATGGATGGAAACTTTATTTCTAAAGAAATATTAATATAATAACAAACACACTCCATCATGGCTGTTGCCCTGAATGGTTATATTAAGGATATATTATTTCTGCGATAAACCATCTATAATGATGAACTTCGATTTTAACCTCATTGCCGGGATATTCAGCAATCGGTCACGGGCTTTGGCCCGGTCAGTGCAGAACCGCTGGCCTCACCAGCACCCTCCGAGAACCTGGCCCGTTTTGGGCACCGATCATCTTTCTGTGCGACGGAGGTTTACAACGGCAGATGAGGGAGATAAATCAGATTTCAGGCAGTCTGTGTGTGGCTGGGACGCCTCACCGCACCCAGTGCTCCGTGTCACGTGACTCGTTGAGACGGAGCCGCGAGGACGCGAGACCTTTGATCCGGGGTAATGAGCAGAGCCAGCAGAAAGCCTGTGAGTTTGTTCACCTGAAAAAACACGCAGCGGCTGCTGTCTTTGTGTCCCATCAAAAAGCACCCCGCCCCCCCCCGCATGCCAAAACTTCAAAGTCTCTATCAACCTGTGACACTCCTTTCTCCTTACAGGACCTGGGCTGTCTGAAGACATGCCTGTTCCCATCAGGCTGATTTTGTCCTCACTTCTCTGGGGTGGATGTGAATGGGCTCGGCGACTTCCTCCCCAGTCATGCCAGACCGCAAAATGCACCAGAAGGGTATCATATTACTAACAGAAATGAAAGTCTCCCTGATCAATGGCCGCTGTCTTTCAGGTCCTAGCAGGTAGCTAAAAAGTTAAAGCAAGTGAATATATCATTTTAACCATTGCCTTAATTACTTTCTGAGTTTTAAATATAAACAGAAATGATAAAAAATCTATTTAGACACAGATGTATGGTTTGTGATAATAAAAATTATGTGTGGGGCCCCTGGAGATGGGGGACTCGCTCACGGTCATGTGACTGTTCTCTAAAGGCCTAAGCTTGAACGGGTGATTTTCTGACCTGTTACCTTCTTTTCCAGCTCTGTCTGCTTTAAATAAAATAGCAGGAACCAGGAGCGATTGTAGGATTTGGCCCTCAGTGGGACTCGACCCTCAGTAAATGTGCCGATTTGGTGATTTTCATGCTTCTTTCTGTAAATCACAAAATGAAATTGTAAAATGAAAAATTAATAAAATTAATGAGACAAAAAATACAGTGAAAATACAGTGTTGAGGCCCCCATAAATAGGGCCTGGAAATGCCTACAGCAGGAGCCCATGCTGGATGAAACTGGTACATCACAGATGTTTAAAGTCCATGAAACAGGACAGCTCTGTTGAGAAACATGCTAGAAATGCAGCCCTGTTCAGGCACCAATGAGGACAGCTTTTCTGGGTGCGCCGCTCAGCATCATGGGAAGGAGGTATTCGGTGGGGGAACCGAGCGCCGGGACAGAGATGTAGATGGGCGATAAATACCACTTCAGGTTTCCAGTTGCATAGCTGTGCTTCTGCTGCTATCTGCAGCGTGTCCAGCATTCTTGGAATTCCAAAGGCTGATTTGTGTTTTTTTTTCTCCTCCTGTAGAAATTAACTGATTTATTTGTCACACCATATTGGATAGAAGGACTACTGGTAAGATGATGCTGATGGTGATTGTAATAGGGGGGAGGATTGTTAAACGTAGAGTCTGACAAGAAGGTCCCTATAAAGATGCTGTCACAAAGAGCGGCCTGCTTTTGGGACGCATGAGGAACGTCGCGCCAGTCTGAGCTGGCACACGCCGAGCGATGGCCCGTTCGAGACGTGGGGGATGAATAAAAGGGTCCTTTACGACTTCCCTTCAAAGAGCCGTTGCGGAGTTCAAAGCCGTCGAGAGGATGGAAAGTTCAGTCCTACAGAGGGAGGGGGGGAAAAAAGGGCGAGATGAAACGGGGAGGAAAAAGCAGTCAAAGAGCGATTTGATAGCTCCCATGAAAAGCTGGGTCCGCGTGCGGCTCTGCCGTGAAACTCCCAGATGAGCACGTCGCCTGCCCCGCGCAGGCCCACGGAAACTCCCGTCAACGTTTCTCACATACTGTAACACGGCAACAACGCAAAAGTCGCTCTGGGCCGAACGCATACAGACGATGGTGTTTTTGAAAGAAATCGAGGAGTTCTGCTCTCACTCAGAAGCTGGTATGGTGCTAGGAGACCAGTGTAGCAATTAAATGACTTGTCTTGGGAAACATGTGTTTTATGTATGGTATAAGGGTCCTGTTCAATTCTATTCCTAAAATACACCCCAGAACCATAAACCCAGAAGTGTTGTTGGAGCAGCTTTGGAGGGGGAGGGGTTGGATTGTGGCGGTTGCTACCTAAAATGTCCTTTAGCCCCTCAAAATAAATGTACACTAATTAGTTCTCATTCATTTTCATTAAAATCAACCCCCCACCCAGTAGAAGCGTAGTCCATTTTCCATAAGTCTAGTGAGGCACCTGTGTAACCCTCAGAATGAAGATTTGAATCTTGGTGACCAAGTTGGCACTCCTTCTGTTTTCACAGATAGGTGGTTCCTCACGTAGAAGTTCACCCTAGTCTGAGGAACGACAGTCCCCTGACAGTTGATACGTCTTCACCGTCTTCCCCATTTCTCGATTTTCGCCCAGATTTCCAAGTTTCCCGGCCAGATGGCGAAGGCGTGATGGGTCGATGTTTATGCCATTCCGCGGACATGTATCAAGGGTTTCCCGGTGATGATCCGGATATTCCGAGATCCCATGCATCAGAAGGGCAGCTTCGTCCAAGGAATACATTTTCATTCCGCTCTTGCTTAGAATTGTGAAGGTGATGTTGGTTTTTTATTACTATGTGTGTTTTACATTCATACCCATTATGTGATAACATAATTACCATAATTCTGAGATTGTTTGCTCAGTATTTTTTTTGAATCTGCTTAGCTTTTCTGTTAAAAACATCCCTTTCCATAATTACTAATATTAAATATTACCATAATTACAAATCCCCCCCCCCCACAGCGTACGACACAGCAGATTATTTCAATTACCCTACCGCCAGGAATTACGGCCGCAGTAACCAAATCACCTCGGGGAAAATGCATGCGCACCTTGTCGGCTCCCCGATTGGCCGTTTAAAACAGCCAAACGAGCCGTGGCCGAGTTCTGGCTCTCTGTGTCGCTGGGTTTCTTCATGCCGCAATGACACGGTATCCCGTTACCCCAATTGCATAAATGCTACGAGGCCATTTCCGCTTGTAGGTATGTAATGCAGGTATCTCTTTACAAAGACCCCACTCCAGGCTGGCTGGGTGCCCCTGCAGTGCTTCAGAAAATCCCTCAGCTCTTAATCCCTTTAGCAACAAGGGTCTGCTTCTCTGCTTACCATGAAGCAGACCACTGAGGCCGGGTGTATGACTTGGCCTGTAAACCAAATGCCTCCTGTTTACAATTTCCCTATTCCTGTTTTTAATGGTGCTCCGAGAGCGGCCACAAAAGGCTAGTTTTGTCCAGCAGGAACAAGGGAGCTATTAGCGGAGAGACGGAGGAAGGAAGGAAGGGAGATTTCGGAGGGGGGGGGGCAGCCCGGGGGATGGGAGTGGGGGTGGTGGTGGAGGGTTACTTGCCCCATCTGTTCCCTCGGGGATGGGACTTAAGAGGCGTTTCTCTACAGAGAGGAATGGCTTTGAAGGACATGTAGAATGAACTGCTTTTTGTGTCGCTCTTTCCACAGCATGTTGTGTCACTGCTCCCTCTGCCAGCATCCCTCATGTTCCCCACAAACCCCTTCAACCTCGGAGCCCATAATTCAGATCGGTTATCGCTTAAGACCCGGCCTGCTACAGACCGACGGTAACACATGGTCTGCTGGGAGAATCTCGCCGTCCCCCAATACGTTGTGCTTCTTCGCTTGATGAGGTGGTCTCGTCTGTGAGCAAACGCTAATGTACTCCTTCCAGACTAAGTAGCCTATTCCCAGCTATTTCTCAGTAGGTCCCAGAAGTCCCCAGCTAACTCATTGTGGCTAGTTCCAGTTTCTAGCTACATCACAGTAGCTCCTAGCTATGTTACAGTAGATCCTAGATATCTCACAGTAGTTCCTAGCATCTCACAGTAGTTCCTAGATAGCTCACAGTAATTCCTAGCATCTCACAGTAGTTCCTATATAGCTCACAGTAGTTCCTAGGTAACTCACAGTAGTTCCTAGCTATCTTGCAGTAGTTCCAAGCTACCTCACAGTAGTTCCTAGCTATCTCATAGTAGTTCCTAGATATCTCATAGCAGTTCCTAGATATCTCACAATAGTTCCTAGCTATCTCACGATAGTTTGTAGATATCTCACAGTATTTCCTAGCTATCTTGCAGTATTTCCTAGCTACCTCACAGTAGTTCCTAGCTATCTCATAGTAGTTCCTAGATATCTCATAGCAGTTCCTAGATATCTCACAATAGTTCCTAGTATCCCACAGTAGTTCTTAGCTATCTTGCAGTAGTTTCTAGCATCTCACAGTAGTTCCTAGCTATATCATAGTAGTTCATAGCTATCTCACAGTAGTTCCTACGCATTTCACAACAGTTCCAAGCATCTGACAGTTATTATTAATTAGTTTGCAGCTTTCCATTACTGAACTGCTCTTGCATCGCAAATGTCTGCAGTCATCACAACGTCCAAGCGTCCAACAGCCAGTCATGCAACGGCATTTCCATCCAAGGCTCGTGTGCACTTGCAGAGGAGCCCTGACCCTTTGTAAGCTTATTAGGATCTGGCAGCCTGAGCACACACACACACACACACACACACACACGCAGCATAAATCAGTTCCTCATGGGCTAGGACAGGATGCAATTTAAAAACTTGCATGCGCTGGTGGGATGAGACAGGGGACGCCAGGTCAGGGTTGGGTCAGGCCTGGAAGTGGGGGGGAGGGGAATTCCGGCCACCGTGGGTCAGTGACGCACGGCTGCACCTGCAGTTCTCTCCCCGGCCCAACCCAGGTCTCCGCACGCATTTCTAGCGATGTCCATGAGCA
>JAODJW010000048.1:4380859-4390890 GCA_026777045.1 Hyperopisus bebe
TTGTGCCCTGTGATGGGTTGGTGCCCCATCCTGGGTTGTTCCCTGCTTTGTGCCCTGTGATGGGTTGGTGCCCCATCATGGGTTGTTCCCTGCCTTGCATCCATAGGCTCTAGACCCCTCTACCCCCCTGAATAGGACAAGCGGTTACAGAAGATGGATGGATGGAAATTTTAGCAGCTGACTGAGATCTGGCTGCGCTGTGCCTTTTATATTTTGGGGTGGGTTGGTGGATCTGGACTGATCCCCAAAGCCTGATTCTGGGGCAGGATCACACTGACATCCAGCTAGAGCAGGAGACGCCTTCAGAGACTCCTTGGCTGACCTGTGTGCAGGTGCCCCAAGTTGTACCCTTCATCGGGAGCCGCAGCGTTTGGGTGCTGACCATTAACCGGAGACATCGCTCTCACACATGTCACAGGAGGCCAAGAAAAAATATGACAAGGAGACTGAGAAGTACTGTGGGACCTTAGAGAAGCACCTGAGCTTGTCTTCAAAGAAGAAGGAGGCACAGCTACTTGAGGTGAATAAGTGTCTTCCTGTGTACACTTTAAGCATCCTTGGCCTGTGCCGCTTTAGGACATAACAAGGATTCAAGTCTGTGATCTTGAGCAGCAATGCAGAGATTTTGAAATATAACTATAAAAATACACACTTCACTCCTGTCTAGGGCATAGACCTGGCAGGTTTTGATGCCATATGGCTTTTCACAGCCCTGTAGCAAAGTCTACTGCACAGGTGTGTGGTTTTATCAAGGGGGGGTGGCTCCATCACACCTTAAGGAAAAATGCATTAATTTGAATTTAGTTAACAGACTTAATTGTAAATCATGTTCCTTCTCACCTCGGTTATTAATTGCGACTGTAAGCACATGCTGTGCAGCAGGCTGATCTATTGCTGTGATTCTGGTGGGGAAACTCCGACGGCTATGAATGTCGAGCGTGTCAGGGCTACGGTTTAAAGGTGACGGGTTTTTCCGTGGCCCTTAAAATCAGGTGACTCTTGTCAATGGGCTAAATATCATGCTGAGATGATATTTAAGTGCAAATAGAGACCACAGGATGCAAGTAAATTGTACAGGTATGAATCTTGATATGACTTAGAATTGATTAATTCAGGGGTCTCCAATTCTGGTCCTGGAGAGCTACTCTCCAGTAGGTTTTCTGTCCCACTTGGCTTCTGATGAGCCACACCTGTTCCTGTTATTTACCTGAGAACTAGTGTGACTCATCAGAAGCCGGGGATGATAGAAAACCTACTGGATGGTCGCTCTCCAGGACCGGAGTTGGAGACCCCTGAATTAATTTAATAAAAGCTTTCCTGTGTTCAGGCCAATTTCTTCCCCCGTCTCAGCTTTGCGTCAGGATAACTTTGGCCTTTAACATGGCTAGCTCTTCTGCCGTGGGGTTCCTGGGACTGACGGCACTCTCCTTTGCCCCTCAGGCTGACACGCAGGTGGACCAGGTACGGCAGCATTTCTACGAGGTCTCCCTGGAGTATGTCTTCAAGGTGCAGGAGGTGCAGGAGCGGAAGATGTTCGAGTTCGTCGAACCGGTAGGCGCTGAACGCCCATTGATGCCTGTTAGATGCAGTCCTTCATTTTTTGCATGTTCAGTAGTGACTTACCTGAGTTAATGTACAGATTTTATGCATGTATTTATGTGATATACTAAATTTACACCAGCAACACCTTTCCTGAGACTCTTTTTTTGTAGATCCCATGATCCTGTCCTGTAATTAAGTTGATTAAATCAAATATTATGTCAAATATTAGAAAGACATGAATAAAAGTAATGTATATTTAGTCACGATTATGCACTTTGATTATTTTGAATATGAATTCACTCACCACCGGTTAGATGCTTTGAATAGAAAATTTTGTGTGGATTTGTTACGTTTCTCTTGCATCATTTTCTTACCCCAGAAATACTGTTTATCTGTTCATATATAAATGTTAATGAATGTAGTTTGTATCAGGTGGATTTTTCTTATCAGGATATAAGAATTGCTTTGTGTGAGACAAAAGCAAAAGCAGCTCTCTAAAATGGCTTCGTTGATCTGACAGTTCTACATTTTGTCTGAAAAAGACAAAATTGCTATATGCAATGTCATCTGATTGGCCTTTATAGAGAGCTCCAATCAAACTATTTAGAATGAATATCAGCAGATGATAATCGGTGGCCAATGAATTGGAGTGTCCCTAATTGTACGTCATCCATAACATCGGTATTTGAGATCAGTTGAATTAAAGGTTGCTGATGAAGTAAATAAGACTAAAAATTGGCCGATTTAAATCAATCGGAGCGTCTGTAGTGTTATCGTGCTTTTCTTTTCGCTCTCTCCTTGCAGTTGCTGGCTTTCCTTCAAGGGCTGTTCACCTACTACCATCATGGGTACGACTTGGCCAAAGATTTCAGCCACTTCAAGACAAACCTCACCATTAGCATTCAAAATGTAAGCGCTTCCTGGAAAACTTTGCAACATTTCGCTTTGGTTCGCTTCAGCGCGTACTTTTCTGTCCCAGCGGGAAGATGATATACTCTGATGGAGATCAGGGTGAGAGTGTTCTCTTGAGGGCATCATGTATGCCGTCGTCTTTTAATGGAAGAGCACCTACTTTAGTTCTTCAGGTGATGATGATGATGATGTCTGTGACTTCACGTTCAGACGAGGAATCGCTTTGAAAGCACACGGGTGGAGGTGGAGAGCCTAATGAAGAAGATGAAGGAAAGCCCACATGAGCACAAAAGCGTGCGACCCCAAACTATGGAGGGCTACTTGTTTATGCTGGAGAAGCGTAAGTGCCATGCTGTGGACCTCCTGGTCATGCAGCCTGCTCATCAGTCCCTGTGACTGACGCTAACCCAGCTTCATAGTCGAGCTTGTGAGGAACAGGTTGTAGCGTATCTTTATGAAGATCAAGTTCTAGCAAAGTCTGACAGTATGTTGAGATGCTTGATTTGAGTTTCGTTGGCTGTCTACTAGGGGTGAAATGGTTACTGGTATCACTGTAAACCACGGAAAAATTCCCAGCAGTTAGTTTTACCGTTTCAAATTTTAATTGTAAAACTGTGGATTATTACGCTTTGAAAGACGCAGGTGTGCAGGCAGAGCATGCAAACATGGTTTTGACTAGTGTCAGTGAAAACATAGCGGAAGGCAGTGACAGAGCTCTGGAGATTTTTAATGTTTTCATATGTTTACGTAAGATATTGGCTGTGTTTTTATTTGAATGTTTATGCAAACAAAAAGTGTAAGAGTGCTGCCAAATTTATTTGCGGTTGTCAGTATAAAACTTGATGAAATAATTTCAGTTTGTGTAATAGTACATTTACAGCACATTTTAACACTCCACGATAATACTGATTACCGTGATAATTTTGGTCACTGTTACCGTGGTATTACATTTTCGTGCCATTCCATCCCTGCTGTCCACATCAGAGGTGTGGTGGACGGCATGACCTATCTGGCTGTTTCTCCCACAGGTTCCTTCGTGTCCACGTGGGTCAAATACTATTGCACTTACCACCGGGAGCCAAAGCGGGTCAGCATGGTGCTGTATGACCAGAAGACCGGGGGCAGAGTGGTAAGCTGGAGGACTTTTCTGGCCTCGCTGTGATCCTCTACCCACGCCCCCCCTCTGCACAGTGTTTATATTTTGAAAAGCCAAATGGCCGTTAATTACCTTTCGGCCTCTCACTTGTCGTGACGTCACCTTGCGTAGTGGAGTGGTAGAGCTTTGACTGACTCTGTCTCTGTGTCTCTCTGACGTCTCTCCATCACTGCTCCCACGACTGCATCCTGTGTCCCTCTGTATGTTCATTGGTCCGCCAGGCCTCCCAGTATGCGTGAGGTGCATTCCCCACACATTAAAAGATTTCTCCTGACGTGACCAAATGAAGCGTTTCGTTCTACCCCCCCTGCCCCACCCCCGGGTTCTCTTGCTGCCCCATCATGTGACTTTTATGAGCTTCTCTGCCTCAAAGTCCCCCAAATACCTGCATCTTGTCGCTAGTGGTGACAGAGATGCTATATAATCAGATTACATCATTAGGTGTGGGGACCTCTTTCTGCCGTCCCCCAGGACTCAGTGATGCACCCTGGTGGTGAAGTTTTGTTCTGCGTTTCAGAACCACTGATTTTGGAAGCTACTGCCCAGACTCTGTTATATGTGCGTTAATCTTCTGTGGAAATTTACTGCAGTCATGTCAGCAGATCCATGCTGTATAGTTTTACAGACGAAAGTCAGTGGAAGAATTAGTTATTTTATCTTTAATCCAGGGAGAGGAGGACAGTTTCATTCTGAAGTCCTGTACACGGAGGAAGACGGAATCCATCGAGAAGAGGTTCTGCTTTGACTTGGAGGCCGCTGACCGGTGAGTGGAGGAACATTTGTAAGCAGTGGCCACAAGATGGCGATCTTGAGGCAGTCAGGTAGCCGGGGCTGGCTGCCTGTCCAGAAGGAGCAACTTTATGTAATGCAGATGCTGGGCAAGGATACCCTGAACAGCACTGGACAGTCCTTTTCAATGTCAAGTCTGCAGTAGACAGGTAAAGTGAGAGATGAGTCAGCCCTCTTCTGCTGGCTGGCATTGGCTGCCTAGAAGTCGCACATAATGGAGAGTTTTTGCGGGGGAGTGGGAATCCAGTGAGAAATCCCAGATGGGTTGCCTGATTGGCCGTCCCCGCGCCAAGGCCGCCTCCTCTCTCGCCCCGGGAGCCTCTCTCAGCCTGGCTGCTCGTGCCCAGTCTCGCTGTCACCGAGAAGACCGCCTCTCTCAGCCCTCCTCATTAATTCATAGGGTCCATGCTTCCACATCCCCAGAAGGAGGCCCTTGTGCCGAGGGTGTCCTTCCAGCAGCACTTAGCACGTGCGCGCTAAAGCACCATCATCAATAATACTGGTATTATTCCTACAAATCAGGCTGGAATAGGATGATCTGAGATAGAGATGGAAACCCAGCCAGGATGTGGATATTTCTAGTCGACAAGCTGCTTTTCCTTCTACACCCCCGTAACTCATCGTATAAAGTAGGTCTTCTGCATGTTAGCAGGGAGAGGGGTGGTGGTTTAGCTTGGGTGGATGGACTCACGCTACTCTTTCAGGTCATAAAGCCTTTCTGTCTCATCTTGAGGTCACCGAGTGAAGATCCACCCTCCAGTCCCCGTGTCCTGTGGCTCTGTTCAGTATCCAGAAGAACCAGCTTTCACACATTGACGTGACGCCTGACATCTGCCAGCGAACCATAGGCACATCAATGTGTTTGTCGGATGAATGTCTCCTTTTAGCCCATAGTGACTCAGTAATATGGCTTATTTGATGTGGTAGCTGAATGAGGAGTCATCGACGTCTGTCGTAATGCACCGTGACCCCGAAGCAGAGTACACAGGCCCTCTACGCCGGCGGTGCGGGCCTGTATGATTAATAATCCCTCCGCTAGAATGGAACCTGGCAACAAGCACCGCCCAATCCCGGCGCAGAAACATCGCGAGCCGGGCGCCATTCTGGCATGTGGGGAACTCCCATAGGCCCAGGGGCTAGAAAGGCGTGGCTGACTGGTGTCACATGGTCAAACAGGCCCGGCAAATCGCACCAGAGCTTTGCGAGGTGCTCCGCCCTAACACACAACCTGCGTGAATGAAAAATGAATTATTTTACATGCGAGATAATCAAAAGAAACGCTAATTTATAATAATGTGAAACCGCTTCTCTCGGAATTCATCACGTTGTGTGCACTTGAAAGCCACTGAAATATCGGTGGGGTGTTATAATGTCCATTTGTAGGACTCTCAGCACGAGTCTGTCCTCCTCCTCTGTCTGGTTGGCCAACATGCAGTCCTGGGTACTTGTGCACCCACTCACAAATAGGTTGGCATTTCTGTATTGGTTTTCCAACATGTTTTTAATGCTGTTAGTGATTTCTAATCCGCGCGGAGCAAAAATGACAAAGCTAAAGATCAACAATGACAAAAAAATATTTGGCAGATGAATGTATGAATGATGTATGCCTATTGAGATATCTGGGGAAAAAGTGGACTTGGTGTTCCCATAATGCCTTGCAAGGAGGGGCAGAGCTATGCTGAATTCAGTGCCAGATGCTTTAGTGAGAGCAAAGGCACATGGGTGGTTTTTGCCTTTGTGACGGCTAGTCAGATGTCAGTACCGTTGATGGCAGCTGGGGGGTGTTTTTGTGATGCGTGTGTGTGTGTGTGTGTGTGTGTGTGTGTGTGTATGTATATATATAGCGAGAGAGAATATTTATACTTTGTATGTGATATTTTTAAACTAGAAAATACAAATGGAAAAAAAATGGATGCCAAAAAATGTTTAATTAGGCTACTAGAAACATACATAACGTTTTTTTAAGTGTCTTTGAGGCATTTGCAGTTCAATTTAATTATCTTCCAAGCGAGGATTTGCAAAAGGCGAATGCTTAAAATGCCCCACAATTTTTCTCCCACTGGCAACAGCGTCACGTAGACTTCATCGCAATAGCGGCCCCTCTTATATCGCAAGATCTAGCGAGTGTGCAAGCCAGCCCAAGCTGGTAACTCCCAAATCATCCATTGCTTTTTTCATAACACTTGCGTTGTCTTGCACAATTGCGTGCACTTTGTTTTGTAAGATTTTCCACTAAATGCTACTCCCACCTCTCAAAATTATTTTTACAAAGATTGCATATCGCTGTGCTACTATTTGTTGTTAAAAGCATGAAATAATTCCAGATCATCGCCCTCTTATCTGGTGTTCTTACAGTCCTTCTACTGCAAAGGGTTTGCGCATGACGTCACAACAGGCAGAAATCACTGCACTCAGCCACTGAGTGGCAAAAAAGAAAATGAGTGGCAGCATTACGCTCAGCTTGAATGCCGCAAAAAAACATCTAAAATGGGAAAAAGCTATTGTGCAGTTGATTGTACAAATCAATTTAACAAGAAATAGGAATTGTCTTTTTACACTCTGCCAAAAACTAAATAAGTTTCAGACATGGATTGGTCACATATGGCCGATACCCGATCTGTCTAATAGGTCTGGATTGGTGCCGATTCCGATCCAATACGGATTAGTACACTTCTGTTAACTGTTCTCTTTCTGTATGTTCCGTCCTACAGGCCGGGGGTGATCACCATGCAGGCTTTGTCTGAGGATGACCGGAAGCTGTGGATGGAGGCTATGGATGGACAGGAGCCGGTAGGTGACCTTAAGGTGACCGTAAGCTGTTGACACTTCCTCTAGGTGGAGAAGACCTTTCTGCTCTCGAAGCTCAGTGGCCCCTTTGTAATTTGTCCCAAAAATGTTTTCAGAAATTAAAGTTCTAATTAAAGACATGTGGAGGTGTTAGCATTTACAGGCATTTAACTGTGTGATGATTCTCGGCTGATATGTTTCTGTGTACCAGACTTGTGTTCAGTCTTCAGTCATGTAATGCTATGTGGCTAGAGTCTGTAAGCTGCTCCTGTTTGACTGTGGTTTGACTGAAAGAAATTGTTTAATTTTTGGCTTCAAAGTGAAATTTCCTCTTTTGCTTCCAGCAGAAATAATTTAAAAGACACAGAAACGTAACTGTAATTACGACTCCGCAACTCTACCCGAAATGTTGGCGTTCTTGGCAGAGTGATTAATTCTGAAACAGGAATTGCTTTGGGTGTATGGTAATCTCAAAGTGTGATAGTTGTTAAGGAGTAGCCCTCAGCGCATACGTGCAGGGGGTATAAAATTGGACCCACCCCTAGGCTTATGTAGATCAGGAGGATTTTACTGGGAAATACAGATTGCTCTGTGAGGTAGGGGTTACCAGTTTATGTGAATCTCGTACCTTGGACCTGGGGGACAGTGAAATTGTGTGAAATCCATGCACACGTACACAACTGGGACTTAAGAGACCCCACGTACTGAGCATACATGCTTTCCAAATAAGCGGACGTATTTCCTTAATATCTGTGGGTTGTTCGACACTGACGAAACGGATGATTTACTCAAGATGTCATGATATTCATATGCACCATGAATCAACGAGATGTATATCAGCTGGGAAACGGTACTCATGTTCTCCCCCCCCCCCCCCCACCCCCTGTCTTTAATAGGTTTATAATTCGAACAAGGACAACCAGAGTGATAGCAGTAAGTCACTTTTAGAAGTACCTTATTTTATGGCTTGCATGTTATTAGACATTTAGAAGTGCCAGCAGTGATGAGTGAAGGTGGGTGAGCTTGGTGAGTTTTAGCATTATCTTGTGTGTGTTCGTAATTCATGTTGTGCTTGTGGATTTGATGTTGGGGGTGGCGGTGGGCTAAATGGCAGTATCTTGTTTTGCCTGGGGGCAGGAGTAGGTAGAACCTATTTTTAAAATTAAGATACAGCCTTATTTTTTTGTCAAGTTTCAGATTATGAGTTATTACACCCTCTGTGTTGATTTAATCTGCACTGTGTGTTTATTTTTTTTAGTACGGTGTCATTCTTAGAGTAGATGAGATGAAAATCCTCTTGACCTGACCTTTAACTGGGTTTTTTTGACTGCATTGCTTAAGTGACTATGTAGGATGCTATTAGTTGCCATGTGCGTTAGTAAGAGCATTCGCTGATTCAGCAATGGCAGATTTATGAGGCAGATAAGCACTTCAAAACCTGGTAAGAACCCTTAGTTTAAAATGGCGACGGGTATAAATAGTTGGAAACACGTCCGGCAGTTTGTGGCTTTTATTGGCTGCATAGGGGACGCTCTGACTGCGTGTGGAGTGTGGCTGGAGGAGCACCTGGTTGTATCTTCACGAACGTTGGCTTGTTATTGATTCTCTTCTAGTGCCCCAGCTGGACTATACAGGATTCAATGTCATCAAGAAGTTCATCCATGCTGTGGAGACCAGAGGTAAATTGGACCAGTGTCTGGCTACCTTCTTCTCTTATACATGCTTTCCACCTCCCGTTGTGGCACAGACACCTTCGAGATGAAGTCCTTCTCCTTGTCGCTCTACAGGAATTGATGAGCAGGGCCTGTACAGAATCGTGGGGGTCAACTCCAGGGTGCAGAAGCTGCTGAGCCTAGCCATGGGTAAGAGCAGGCATGACCACCGAAAGACGTCGATTTTGAGGAACAAGAGCAGGAGAGTTAAGGTCAACGTGTCTTGGGTGACCCCACTTAACAGGGCTACTTTTGAGTGCCAACAAAGTTAGAAGACAAAAGCGAGTTGCACACTCTGTGCCCGTATTCCTGTTTACTATTTTCCTCTTCTCCCTTAGTTTCTTCTCCGTCCAAAATGAGCCTTCTCTCCCGGTGTAATCAGCATCACATCCTCCTGTAACAGCCACACAGAAATTGCTTCCAGGCTGGCGTAGGTAGTAAATATCCCTCATCCCCTGTCTGTGGAGCTTCACGATTTATGCCCACCTTCCTGTATATTTCCCCGGAGCTCTGGCCAGGATGTGATGAGAGGCGTGCCACAGTGACCCCAATCCTGTTTCGGCATTGTGCTTGGCCCACCTCCCAAACCCTTATTCTCAGAGCTTGCTCATGTGTATGGCGCCCTCTACAGGGAGTCCTGTCACTGTTCGCGCAGCAGAATAATCTTAGGCAGGAACACAGGATTTTTCGGTGTCTCTAACAAGATTGCAGGCTCCTTCATTCGTTGTGTGATCTGGACACTTGGACAGCAGAGCAGCCATAGGAACTGCATGTCAACACCATCTTGCTATCCTGTCCTGGTCCTCGGCGGGTAGATTAGATGAGGCTCCAGAAGGTCCATAATTCCCTGCAGGTTCAGCACCCCCCAACCCCCCCCCCCGAATCTCCTGCCACAAACACTGATCACTTTGTTCCTGATAAATGGCACATTGCACTGTAGCGAATGAACTGGCAGATTACGGCCAGCGATAGTGCTGAAACCAAACCACGGGGTGGGGGGGGGGGGGGTATATAAATTTCCCCTGCCATAAATTTCCCCCGCCGCTCCAGGCTAGGTTGTGTGAGACCCTTCCAGTCTCGTCCTGCTGTTTTATCCTTACAATCGTCCCCCCCAGCATACGTCAGGGCTGCAC
>JAODJW010000048.1:4391074-4401827 GCA_026777045.1 Hyperopisus bebe
ACACTAGACCCACCCCCCCCCACCCGTTCATCATCAGAGGTTCAACTTGAGGGGCTTTTAAAACACACCTCAACTTAAATTACTATTGCAGTATTTATTTAACAGTCGCTCTTATCCAAAGCAATATACAATTGAGAAAGCTGGGTCAGCCAATCCCTGAAGCAATTAAGAGTTAAAGGCTTTGCTCAAGGACCCACGGATAACATTACTCTGCCAAACCTAGGATTTGAACCAGCGACCTGCTGATCACAGGCATAGCACCCGAACCCAATTAGCTATCGTCACCTACCTGTGCAGGTAACCCACCCTGCCAGGCTTCGATTATTTGCCTTTGATTGACTTCCTCTGCCAACCATTGTGCCCCACAGACCCTAAAACCTGTGCGGATGTGGAACTGGACACCCCGGAGTGGGAGATAAAGACTATCACCAGCGCACTCAAGCATTATCTCCGGTAGGATCCTCAGCGGCCGCATCGCACACAACCCTCAAGAGTCCAGGGTTCTGACTGCTGGTTCCGTGAGGGACGCATTTTGCCGGGAATTAAGCCCACACAACCACCCTTAAATGAATTGGCAAATTCGATTGAATCAATTAAACTGTGTCCTCACCGAAGGCTGAAGCGTCATGCTGCGGTGGGGCTCTTGGGCCGAACGAGGTCGCAGGGGTCTCCGCAGCAGCCCGTAGAATGTTATGCAGAAGAGAGTACCCCGATTTGACTGCGCTGACGCTCTGCGCCTTTTCAGAATGCTGCCTGCTCCTCTCATGACTTACCAGTTCCAGAGGAACTTCATCAAAGCTGCCAGTGAGTATTCTTTCTTAAATGTTCTCCTTTAATTGCACTCATCCCGCTCCCTTTCATTCCATCCAAATGAGCACTGACATTCCACCCCAGTGCCTCAGCCCAGAACCGGCCTTGTGACGGATCCCCAAACCACTTGATGAGACTCGCTTGCACGTGAGAGAATCACGTGGGCCGTCCGGCAGCAAAGACTGAAACGTGTGCGGTTCTGGCCGTGGAAACGAGAAAGTGCACAGCAGTAGGCTTTTAGCAGAATTAACGGTTTCTGTGGCGGATGTCCGGATATCTTTGATAATCGTTTTCTAGGTACAGGGTTGTGGTGACCCTGCATCCTGTCCCAGGTATTATGGGATGCCGATCCATTGCAGGACATACACACACACACACGCACACACACACACGTTTGAAGTCATATCTTTGTGGGGACTCTCCATTCATTATTTCTATGGCCAAAACCCAATCCCAACAATGACACCCCTAACCCTAACCCAACCCTGTCCTTAACCATAAGTAACCTAACAAAATACAAGAATTTTGGCATTTTTTCCTTTTTTGATTGCAGCCACATTTCTATAAAACTGAGTTTCCACGTGTGGGGGACAGAACATACTACCATATGCTTTTGGGCTGGGGAAGGAAACCCAGATGAACATTGGTGAGGATGGAGGGAAGGGGGTTCAAACAAACTGGGGGGAAGAGTTAGTAACACTTTGGATTACGGTTACAATTGCAATCCCAGAATCCTAGTGCAAAGGCTGCCGGACAACCCGTGTCATCATCTCGCACGCAAGCCGGTCCCATAAAATGGTAGCATGTCCCTCATGCATCTCTGTGGCCGAGATTTGCCCCTAGTCCAAGTTTCTCAGTGAGGGAGGGGAAACGTGTCACAACCCCGGCCCGGTCCACTCGCTGCACTGGCGAGGATGTGAAGACAGCCACCGTCGCTGGGTAAAAAGATGGGGGGATGGGGGGGTGGGGGGCGGGTGGGTGTTTCCCCCACTGAATCTCTACTGTCCGCCATGCTCGCTTTTCGTTTGTGAGCCAGCAGCCATTTGTCCAGAAGGCAATGCGATTTATTAAATGACCCGTGATGCACATAAGCTTTATCGGGAGATGAATCTGCAAGACGTCTCACTGAACTATTGCACCAGTAAATCCGAGTAGAGCAAAATGGAGCCTCAAGCCAGGGTTAAAGAGGAGGTTATTGACTCCCTGGCATAGCTTCCTCAATAATTTATACTTTGTGATGAATGTGGATGGGCTGGGAAGCAGTTCTGTTCCTCAAAAGGCCGAACTGGACCAACTCCCTTCCTAAAATTAGAAATGGAGCTGACTGCTGGTTATTTTCCCCTGACAGAGCTGGACAATCCTGAGGCGCGCATCTTGGAGATCCAAAGGATGGTGCACCACTTGCCGGAGAAGAACAGGCAGATGCTGGAGCTGCTCATGAAGCACTTGTCTAAGTAGGTCGGGCGGTGGAGGCTTCCCGTTTGCACCGGTGCACATCTCAGATGACAATGATGTCGGAGGATCGGGGCTGTAATTAGCAGAGTACCGTCAACAGGGGGCGGCGACGTGTGCTTTTCTTTATCCACGCAACCAAAAGTCTAAACAGATTTTATCATTCATTTTTCTAGCCCCTTCCTGTCATCGCAATATCAAAACAGGGCTGCTTATGTCGCATGCGCAGAGCCCGTTAAACTCCCTTATCGTTGGCAGTGCATTTACAGCACATGCAGACAGGTCTGATCTTTTTTTTCCCCCCATAACCTTCCGGTTTTAATGTGTTCTGTGTGTGTGGTGCCGATGTGTGTTGTGCAGCACGCATGTAAAGGACGTGTAATGTGGAACACGGAAGTCAGACTGCAAACCACATCCCAATTACCACAGTTTAATTAGAGGCCAGGATGTGGCATTTTTGAGGACGGGGGTTTCATTTTCAGCGTGTTTTTTTTTTGTGTGCAGTCTAGGGCGACCTCTGGGTCCTGCTTTCCCAAGTGTTTGTGGACATGCCAGTAAGCTTTGCCAAAAGCCTCAGGAGGCCCGCCGAGTCCTGGTCGGTGGCGGAAGACAGAATGCATGATTCACGACTCTCTTCTCTTCCCGCGGGCCGAAAGGCCCGTTTTCCGTTGCGCGGTCAGCGTTGGCGTTGGAATATGGCCAAGGGTGTTTCTGTTTTGAAGCTGCTTCGCTGAGCCCATGTGCTGCCAGCGAGCAGGAGAGCAGGCCGCCCCGCAGAAAAAGCACTAACGGCCAATGCTCTCCGCCCTGCAGCGTAGCCCTCCACCATGAGCAGAACCTGATGACCGTGGCCAACCTGGGCGTGGTGTTTGGGCCCACGCTGCTGCGGCCTCAGGAGGAGACGGTGGCGGCCATCATGGACCTGAAGTTCCAGAACATCGTCGTGGAGATCCTCATCGAGAACCACGAGAGGGTGGGTGGAGCTGGCCGGCCAACGATGGCCCCCATCCAGAGGCAATACAGTTCCATTTCAGGTCCAGCCTCTCGAAAGCAGTTCTCTGTTTTTAAACCAGTAAATAAAGGATCATTGGTCATGGATCACAGCGCACGGTGTGAAAAGCATGAAGGATTCAGATGCCACCGGCATTCTGGGAAAGCCAGTTTGGCAGGGAGAGAGGCACCCGTGACGGGCGTCTGCTTTCTCTGACTCCTCCTCTGTTTACCTCATGGATTCGGTACCAGGGCACTGCAGTAGCAGGGCATTATGGGAACTCTGTCCGAGGCATGTAATGGCCGTCAGGCTTAGCAGTCAGGCATGAGGCAGTGGGGTCACCCAGGTGCAGTGAGGGGGAGGGGGGGCAAGAGGGAGACTGGATGAGCACCTGTCACACCCCGTCGTCTGTAGCTGCGTCGCTGGTGGCCCCCGCCCCTCCCGAGACTTAAAGACCGCGCGGCTTAGGCTGGTTGCCACGGCGACCGGGCTCTCGGCCCAGCGCTTAATTAGCGGGGCCGGCTGCAGCGTGGCGGGCGACCCAGGCAGGTGTAGCTGCGGCCGGCCTTTCCGTGTGCCTCCAGAAGCATTAGCATGCTGTGGCTCACGTGTGAGGCTTATATAAGCAGCCCTGCAGTGTCGTGCCGACTCGCTTCCCAGCATGGAAGCATGAAAACCCACACAGGCAGCGATGGGGGAACTCGGCGTCAGTCTAAGAATAAACACTTAATCATTGCAGCCTGGAGACGTGATATTTTACCATTGGAGCAGGCCTCTGTGGAAATGTCCTGCATGTACTTGCCTAGAATAATCAAAGCTATACATCTATCGCTCCTGCAATTTTTTTGAGTCTCAGGAAACACTGATGCCCTTATTCTACTGGGTATTTAATAAAATTGTCGGATGTGCATTATTTGACTGTAGCAAGTCGTATTTATTTCAGTGCCGTAATCGATTTTTTTCTTGCTTGGTGTTGCTACCTACTTATGATTAAATTATTTTTTTTCTTGCTAGATGATTAGAATAACGGCAGAAGTGTTGTGGTTAAGGGTGCAGCGAGCGTTGTATTGGCAGCCGACTTTTGCAGATTTTGCTCTCGCAGTCTGTGTATCAGTCCATCGCATTGCAAGCGTGCAGCGTGGAATTCCCCTTTTTAAATGGCACAGCACGCACCCTCAGTAAACAACATTCCCAAACGGTGCTCTTTAAGTAATGTACGCACTAGTATGCAGGCTGCTCTCGACAGTTGCATTTATTGCGGGATTCTTGGTAAAAACATACAAATTAGGCATGCAAGTCTAACCACAATACACTGGACGCAATAAAATGAGATGAACTTTATTGATACCAGGGGGAATATTCTGGTTCGTGCAGCAGCGAGGTACATGAAGTGCAGACAGACAAACGTACAGTGCAGAAGAAAACAAAGTGGAAGTACAGTACAAATAGTGCAGACAAGTAAACTAACTTAAAAAGTACCCAGAATCATAACATCCTGATTTTAAGGAAATCGTTATAAATGGGAAAAAAAAATGATGCAACGTATGAATGCAGTTAAAAGTGCAAATGGATAGAGTGTGACAGCAAAGATGTGTCTCTTGATATATTATGGCTGGGGGTGGGGGGGATGTTTGGTGGAAGTGGTGTATGCCTGATAACCAGTATTGGGGAGTAACAAGTTACATCAGCGTTATGTAATTAAATTACAAAATAAATGTAATTGTAACCCGATACAGCAAAATGGAATGTAAAATATAACATTTGTTACTTTTCCCCATGCGGATGTGCGTTCTTTTGCCATATTTCCAGCAAAGCCATTGGGACTTTTTAGCTTCATTATGCAGTTTAAAACATTTGTTAGAAAAGTAATCAAAAACTAATCAAATGTAATCAGTTAAATGATTTTATCAAGTAGTCAAAATAGCTACATTACTTATTACACTTCTACAGGGTAATTAATAATCTGTAGCCTATTACAGTTCAAAAGTAACCTGCTGATTTGGTCATTATGGAGAAAACACTTTCGGTAATTGGACATGATGGCATTTCAGCAGGAGAAGCAGCATCCTTTCCATGATATGGAATTACATGGATTATATAGATTTTACAATATAGAAAGAAGACTGTCAATATGAATGGAAATATTGAATTTGAATAAACAATAATAATAATAATAATAATAATACAGCTAAATACATCTAAATTTCACGCTGATTTCAAAATGCTCACTGATGCAATTATACTGCACATTATACTGTGCAATTTTGACAAATTGCATGTTTTATATATACAAACATATCGAATAAATGTCCCTTGTTACATGGCAGTAGTGGTTCCTGCAGTCTGGCGATTTCCTTTGTTTTTTTCCAGACACACTGCTTTACTGTCGTCGTAGTCGAGTGTGCAAATTCAGGACCCCCATGATGGAGAGATGACAATCGAGCGCTCCGTGTCCCCTCCCACACACCCCCGCCATGATGCACCCTTCAAAATTTCATTGCAACTGCTAGCACCTGCCACTTGGAGGCGTGCCACCCCCCCTCTCCTCACAGTATGCAAATTGCACTACTGCCCACGCCATAGATCTCACAAGGGCTGCTAGTAGTAATTAAAGACTCATGGATGTTACTGGTTCCCAGGCTATGGTATCTGGGACCAGTTGTGAAAAGGAAATATCCAGCTATGTCGAGATACAGCGATGGCGAGTCATTTGGGGTAAGAACATCAGCTGGGTGGCTGAGTGTCTAGGTATAAAGCCGTTAGCGCTCGCCGCTAACCTCAGGTGCCCTAGCTTGCAGGAGTAACTGGTGGGTTTCTGGGATAAAAGCCTCTGGTCCTTTTCTGATTTAGAGCCCCTTTTAGTGCACTTGGTCTGTGAGCGCTGGCCTGTGGTGAGGCTAAGAGCACTTCCCCGTACTTGAAGAAAAAAGGGCTTATATTAAAGAAAAAAATACTACGTTAATAACATTGTTAGCTTATTTTTTTTCAAGGTGGCTGCTTGTTGATTCATGCAGAAGAACAGACTACTTGTAGCTACAGATTCATTCAAGTTGCATTCTGGGAGAGAGGTTGTTTAGTTTCTGACGCTACACAAAGAGAATCGCACCCTTGGTTTAGAAAATCCTGCCTACTGTCTGACTTTTCTGCATCTGTAGATCTTCAGCGAGCCGCCCATACAAGGACCGGACCAGCTTGAAGCCAACACCGCTCGGAGGAGAAGCTCGGAGAGCAAGGCCCCGTCCTGCAGCGAGAGGCCGCTCACCTTCTTCCACACGTCTCAGCCCCCCGAAAAAAGTAAGGGGGGCCTCAGCCGCTGCTGCCGTTTACCGGCTCACGGTTGGAGTAAAAGCTCCAGTAGACTGACGAGAAGCAGGCTCTGCTTTATGTGGGTCTCACAGCACCAAGAATATTCAAAAAAGCATTTCGTAGCTGCAAGTGGTCAAAGCCAGTCTGAATCCACAGAGGAGCTCTTTTGTACTTTTGGGTGAAAATAGGGCCTGGTAGGATCTGGTTGTTTAAACATAGGTACACTTATCTATGGTTTACCGTGGTTGAGAAACATTTGAAAATTCCAGGAATAAACAGTTCATAAGTTTCAAACTGCACGCCAAGCGAGTACAAGCTGTTAAATGGTGAAATCCACCAGACCAGTCACATCCAGTACGACTCATCTTGCTTTGTTTCCATATCCACGATTGCCTTCACTAATCACAGTGTATATATTGTAAAAAATGTAAAATAAGCATGATTTTTATTTCTATCTTCCCTTGATACATATTTTTTCATAGCTCTATCGTTTCTTGAGAATTAGAAGGCTAAAACATTGAGAGTACAGTACTCTATAATAATATGCAATGTACTTTTACTGTATTTAATTTTAGTAAAGTCTTACTCTGTGTGTTGTATATTGTATATTATACTATACTGTTGTATACTGTATTGTTGTATACTATACTGTTGTAAGGTGCCATATTAAGTTGCTTTTCGGTCTTTGTGCATCCCCACCCTAGTGGTGAGGAAAGGTTCCGCTCAGGACGTCCCCAATGACTCCAGCATCACCCAGCCCGCCGAGCGCTCCAACAACATCCGTGGCCGGATCCAAAGCAACAGTCTTGAGTCCGGAAATCAGCACCCTGAAGGCGTGACAGTGGAGAAGATACGTCGACCCAACTCCCTGTAAGTACAACTCTATATTCCCTAAACCTCTGCCCCCACCGCACTGTTTTTAGAGTTCTGCTTTTGTTAAAAGACATCAGACGGACTTCATCACAGTAGTGACATCCTATTACTGTGACACAACGTAGGATTGCTAATGGATTTTTAAGCTCCGATGTTCATTGTTTAAAATGTGTGTCATTTGTCTCAGTTAGAGTTGGATGGACGTGAAATGGCCGGCATCACTGGGTGGTTTTCACGCAGGGCTTTCCTCACGCCAGTCCATCTAATGCACAATGGAGAGAGATACAATGGGGAACTGTTTTGCCTTGTAGCAAAATAAATCACCCACATTCATTTCAGTCTTCTTTAATCTTTTACTTTTATTAGACTCAATAACTCTGTTGGTGTAATGAATATAAAAGTTTAATGCAGTGTTTAAATGTTTTAACCGGAATTGCTGGTGCCCATCAGTTCCCTCAGACTTCCTCTGTGTGGTGTAAATAAAGATAGTCTGCTCTGTAGTTTTACCAGCAGATTAACCATTAGTGTTAATGTCGATGTTTTTGCTGGTTTTCTGCCTTACGGGCGTCTGACACCTACACATTTTCAATCATGTGTCACTGACTCTCAGTCGATGCTTCCTGTTGGATGGTCTCGCCTGTCAATTACCGATGAACAAGCGGCGAAGCCTCTGAATAAAACCCAGAGCAGACACTACGGAGAAGCGTCCTTTGTGAATCAGGCCGCGTTCAGAGAGCTTTAATTGAAATGTTTCATTCCCTCTGACTCATAAACAGATGGAGAATGTTAATTCAGCGGCAGGTCAAAGCACGCTTTGGGAGGATCGTCATCCTCTGGTGTCGCTTTTGATGTTTTCCTCCTTGGTGCTAACCTGCCACCAGCTGGAGATCATAGATACATTGTTCTGTTAGCAGCAGGGCAGCCAGGAGGTTTGACCATTGACCTTTAACCTGGAGGTAGTATGTAACAAAAGGTCATATCCAAGGGGACTCGTCGCCATAACGCCTTTCTTGAATTGTCTGTCTGTTGGAATTGGTTACATTTCCAATCAGCAATTGGGTCCCTGGGGATGGGAGAATGGAAGACTTTGGGGTTTTGGGATTTAACAACTTAGAGGATGAAACTGGAGTGAAAGATGTCCAGTTTGAAAAACAAAATGGCCGTGGTCTTTGTGGAAGACTGTTGAGGTCTAGCGTTTGGGACATGCTAAGCCATGTCTGTAATATTTACACACGTGGCTTCGGATTGTGATGCTCACTAATAAACTATACAAGTAGATGATGAGTATATGATGAGTAAAGAGCTACACAAAGTCACCCCAAAGCTCTTTAAGACCGATTAAGTGCCTCTAGTTTTGTTAGCCATAAACAATTCATACAGTAGACGTTTAATAAGACGGATGTAACCTCTACTGACGAGGGAAGGAAGCAAAGATGAGGGCTCTGAGATGTAAGTAGGGCACCTGCTGTGCTTGTGGATTCTTTGGTTAAGCTGGACAAAGTATGGGTGCCTGAGTTGGTACCGTGTGAAAGGAGGTTAAACCAGAACAGTCCTACTGCTGACGTGAGACGAGAAACCACACACAGTCACTGGTGTAGCACGATGACGCTTTAGAAGATCCTTCACCTGTGAGCTGTGAGAGAAGCACGGGAGCGAGCCCAGCCTAGTCAGCCAACCCAAGGAGTGCTAGTGTGGTCGTGTGAGATTTGGTATCAAACTCAAGTGTCTACTGTCACCATACCAGCATGCTGCAGCTTCAGACTTATTAAAAAGCTCCTAAGTCAGATCTTTATTGTCTGGCCAGCCTTGCTTGGTACAAATGGCATCACCAATGGTGATCAGGCTGGACCTTTTGCATGTTAACCCCAAAGGCTTTAGCTCTACTTTCAGGGCTAAAAAACGAGGCATGTCCATCCCCGATTTGTGCATTTATTCATAAACCATCAAATGGAAAAACTGCGTTTCAGTGACCGAAGCATGTTTTGGTCCCTCTGATTAAGCCATGGATTTGGGAAGGTATCTGATCACTAGTTCTGCTTGGAAAAACACGTGAAACACAGTCAGCTTTGAGTGGACTTTGTGTGGTAAATAAACTAAGCCTTTTACTTCGTACTGTATACTGAAGAGTAGTTTGGTCTCCAGGAAGAGGCTTCTCACTGCGCTGGCCCTTTGAGGAAACAGGAGTGGTGTTTTTAATTTAGCCATGAAACACTGATACTTGGGTTGGTAGAGGTGCCAGGGCCTTACCGGTTGTAATTTAATGATGGCATCAGGTCTTGAGTCCCCAGCTCTTGAGTCATAGGCGCTTATGCCAAGAGGCATTTTGGGAAGGAGACGACAACCGAAGACAGTGATGTAACCGTGACACTGAAGGCATGACACTTTCCGTAGTCTTTTTTCAGATGGATGTGTTGGAGCTGTACCTCCCTGGAGGAGAAGTGAGCAAGGAGAGGATGATGCACACCCCCTGCCAGCGACTGGTCCTCATTGGCCGTGTCCCCCGTTGAGGCGTAGCAGGTGGCTGTGTTTCCTGATGGCCACCAATCGCATAATCGCTATACAGACAGCTGTACACTGAGGAGGCCAGTTAAGGATTTAGTGTCAAGCTGATCTCTTGGCTCAGGCACTAGATAAGGCCTGTTAATAGGGCGTATACACGCGTAGATGATCCCTCCTTTACGACTTTGTGCTTATGGAGCATGTAAAAAGCCAATGCTTTGTATATTATACATCCATCTCGCAAAGGCTGTAGGAGGGCAAGGAGCACGTCTCAGTCAGTATGGTGCGGGGGAGTCACCAGGCCGGGTTATCAGTCTGTCACGTGGCACAGGCAAACACTTTGAGGAAGTTCAGGTCACAGATTCCCCTGACTGCATGCGGGTGTGGAAACTTGCGTAACAGTGGAGAGCTACCCACTGAGCCACTTTGCTCACATTATGCTTGTAATGCATGTAAATAATGCAGCTCGACGCATCCGGTGCATGTTTGTCAGAACCAAGCATAGTTAAGGTCTGGAGGTCAGGCCCTATTCTTGTTGGATTCTATTTTAATTTATCTCTCACCTGTTTATATTGTTTTATTTAGTTCTCAGCTTGGTGTGTCTCTGAGGTTTATGCCCGGGGCAGCTATATTTACATATTTTGTGATTTTGTTTTAAGAGATATAAATACCTGAATAATGAACCATCTGGGTCACAGTGACGTCACCTTTTGGCATTTCAGCATGTGCAGCAGTAAACAGTTATACTGTCAGGGTCAGCCCCTGTTGTCTCACTGTGTCCCTTCCCCGTTTGGCCAGCAGGCGTTGCTGGTCATCCCGTCC
>JAODJW010000048.1:4402369-4438948 GCA_026777045.1 Hyperopisus bebe
GGGGCCCCCCCCCCCCCCCCACCATCCTCCACAGAGCCACACTAACCTCCAGCAGGTCCATTTTTCCCCCAGGTTATGTGACGCAGCTGATTGGCCGTGAGGCGGGGCGTGTGTTTGCCTGGCAGAGGCCCAAGAAGCAGGGCCGTAGGTCGCTCTGGTGTCTGCTCACAGCAGCGGGGGTGCAGGCGTACCTTCCCAAGCCCTCTGATCTAACGCAGCAGCATTGTGCTCTAACGCTGCTGTCCAGAATTATTTATACAGTCTCAAAGCCTATTCAGCAGCTGCACGGTACTGCTATAGACGGCCTATTGATTTTTCTTCTCGAAAGATTTTTTTTTTTAACCCTTCACTATTTTGGCTGTGGGGATTTTCAAACATAACTAAGTACAACACACAAGCATGAAGTGTATTTAAACTGGAAAAGGTGGAGAGACTTGTTTTTTAAACTCAGGATTTATGATATTGTAATGCTTTTATGGTTGAGGTCATGACCGAAAGACTTATTTCTAGGGTGCCGCTTGTATGTTGTTTTTACTAATTGTAAAAATAGTCAGTGCTCTATTCCCCACCCAAATATTCAACTGTTTTTCCAGATGGATTCTAACATGAACCCAAACATGAGAATTTTGAACGTCATTAAGTAATTTATGATTGCAGTCATTATAAGTATATGAGGGTGGGGATTGGAAAATTGGAAATTGAATCTAGTTGAATTGAAATTCAATTGAATTGGAATTGAATTTCACTGATCTTGCGGTTTTGTCTTTGACACTGGCATTTATGAATCTGATATTTCCAAAGTACAGAATGCAGTTTCGAGTGCTGAGAATGCAGGTCTACAGAGCTGCTGCGGTCTTATTAAAATGGACTCCAAGATGGAGTGGGGCAATTAAACATGAAACGTACACAAACATAACAGGACAGGAAGTATGGTGGATAAAGGCTGATGTTAACCCCTAAACTACTGTAGGAGCTGTTATTTAAGAGCTGACAGACGCTGCAGTGAGTCCAGCACTGCGGTAACTTAAGCAGGCGATGAAAGCTCGCTCCGATTGTTCTGCTTCGGTGAGCTGGAAAGGGCAGCCCGGCTTGGATGTAAGGAGGTGAATGGAGTCATGATTCTTTTAGGGTGGGTCTCAAAAGCCCCATGGGGATCTAACGAGACTCCACAGGTACAGATGCTGTCAACGTCCACATGAAGACGACCGTCCTCACTTCAAACTGGGCGGATCTTTTATCCCGAGGAAAATCTGTACGAAACTTTCCTGAATGATTTGGTTTTTCAGGGATCAGCTGCAGAACGCTGCTGCTGGTTACTGTCCTTTCTGTCCTTAGGTGGCCACTGCACAGTGGATATTAAGTGCCTCACTACCTAATTGTCAGAAAATTGTTCTTCATAAGCGAGAAGTGAATTTCTTGACATACTCCTATGAATGAGCCCTGTTAAGCAGCTGTCAGTACACTTTCCCCCACACACACTCAGCCATGCTAGCGTGATGTCATTTTATTTATTATATTTTGTATTTATTTGTTTGTTTTGAGGCATGCATTATGCATAGACTTTTAGCGGACGTGTTTTGGATGTTGGATATATTCTGCCCTGTTTAAATGTGAATCTCATTTTCAGTGTCGCCTTCACTGACAGGCGCTAGGGTCCGTTGGTATTTATAGATGGACATAGCTGACTCACGCTAGCAGGCTAACCGGCCCACCAGCATCGGCGTGGCAGTGCACAGGATCTCCAGTGTCCTGGCTGTGTGTGATGGCCGGAAGCAAGACAGTGGCGCTTCGCGTCACTGGTATAATAAAGAAACTGGACTTTTATTAGATGTAGGAGCTGGAATTGTGGTGAAGGGACCGGCCTGGAGTCTCGTGATCCTTGCTCTGGCCCTACGAGGGCTTTCCGAACGATGGTGCTGCTCTTCTAAGCAATCTCTGCGTAAAACTATCCGAGCGACTTTTAATGACATTTAGAATATCGTCCCTCTGGTCTAATTCATTTACATTGGTGCGGGGGGGGCTCACACACCTTTGAAGGTCTGGCGGTTTTATCTGCGTGTCCATGGCGGGATTTTAGGTGAGGAGGGCTTGCTGCGTGGGCTCACAACCCCCCCCCACCGCGGCGTTCACCTTGAGCAGAGGCTTGACGTGTCAATATTATCGCATATCTATGCAAAACGGAGACGTTGTGACCTCGGTGAGCACTTTGCTTATCTCTACGCCATATATACCGTGGATTGACAGGTTTGTTGCAGTGACCCGTAATCACTAAATTGAAACTGGTATAAACTGGCTTGTTTCCCTTTTGTCCATTATAGGCTGACCCACAAGGACTGTCCCAGTATCCCAACAAGGTATGGATTCATTAATCTCCCCCCCTCCTCCAACCCAAGTAGTTTAATCTTTGTGATGAGCAGTTGGCACTCAGCCATAGGCAGAGGGTTCACATCTGCGTTGTGCATCAAAGCCCATGTATTAGTGTGTGTTTTTCTTTTTTTTTTTTAAATAATCTCATAAACATGCTTTGACAGAAAGCTGCAGTTGTCCTTTGGGGGGGAGGACAGAGCCCCCTCCCCCACTTTGAGGGAGTGAATACCCACACAGCTGGCAGGAACAGACAGACAGGCCTGACTTTGCTAGCTCGGCTTCTAAAAGTGGCTTGACCCTTCGCACCGGGTTCCTTAGGTCTTCCGGGTCTGTTCCGGGTGTTCAGCTGAGGGCGAGACCCTATGCTGGGATTAACCAGGTGTTTCAGAACGGGGAGGGGGTGAAAAAACCCTTGCCAAACTGCAGTATCAGGATGATGTCACCCAGCCAGCACGCAGCCCCAGCTCTCGCCGTCCTCACCTGGCGTTTCTCTTTGTGCCCCCCAGTCCCACCTCCCCTAGTCCCTCGCCGCAGTGCTCCCCCTCCTGGCCGATGTTTTCCGCCCCGTCTAGCCCCCAGCCGGCTCCCTCTATTCCCGACTCCTCCTCCCCGGTCAGGTCTGTGGCGCTGCCGACTCAGCTTTTTACCCAGCATGCCTTCTGGGCGCACGCTCCTGTTTCATCACTGCACCATTTCCTTCCCTACATGTATAGAGAGATTTATTTGCATGCCTGAGTATTCTGCCTTGAAGTGGTGTTGGGGCCCTTGCTGAGGGCTCAGATCAGTGAACTAGTTTAAACAGGTAATGTTAACGGGAAGCGTAAGACAAACCGCCAGTTGCTCGTTTTCCCCACCCTGCAGCTGCACAGTTCTGCTTATAGACCATCCTGCAAGTGAGGGAGGTCTGTACCGCCGTCTAGCACAGCGGTAGGGCGATTGGTGTTGCAGCACTGTAAGCTGGGTCTTGTGGCATGTGTTTGTGTGCAGCCCCCACCTCCGGAAAGCGCGAGCACTGTACGCCTGCAAGGCTGAGCACGAGTCTGAGCTGTCCTTCACTGCCGGGGCCATCTTTGAAGACGGTAAGGTCAAAAAAAAAAAACAAAGCAAGCCCCTAGTCGAGCATCTTAGTAGATAACTGTGAGAGAGAGATCAGTACGCAGGGCTGCATTACTCATTCCGAATCACTGCTCTTTTGGACTTTGGGCTTGGGAACCGAGCTGGACCCAAAAATACATTTGCCCATTTTTTTTTTGTTCCGTTTCTGCACTCCATAAGGGCACAGTAAATGTAGCCTGGGATGTGTCCCCCCCCTCCCCCTTAATAGTTTTCCTGAGATGATCATTCTTCCAAAATTCACCATTCAATGTGACAGCAGTTTTATTCGCCGGAGTTCTGAGTCTGATGCTAAATCAGACAATTGTGGGGGCCGGCTGGAAACGTTACGTAAGAGCGAATACTTTACCGACCTTCCATTCTCTGCTCAGCGAATGCCCCGGCTGCAAGGTGGCCCAGCATTCAGTTAAATTTTTTTTTTTATCTAGCTCAATAAAAAAAAAAACAGCCTTACAACTGGGAGTCTTTGAGGCAGGTGAGTGCAGCTAGCAGTATGTACGTACCGCTAAGCTTTCAAAACCACACTTCACTTGTTTATTCATTCATTTTCCAGATTGAGGGCCACAACTCTTCTAGAACTTAGAGGGTTCTGTGGGCTAGACGGCTGTATGTTCTTTTGATCATGCGCATCGACTTGCCGGTTTCCTGTTTTCGGTACATGCCGGAACAGCGAAACCTGCGGTGAGGAAGGTGAGAGGTCTCACTGCTTTCTCTCTCTCCACCTTCTACAGTTCATCCTTCCAGAGAGCCAGGGTGGCTTGAGGGCACCTTCAACGGGAGGACGGGGTTGATCCCAGAGAACTATGTGGAGTTCTTCTAGCAGGGTGCGTGCTTCAGAGGGTCCCTGTGGTCTACTGTGAGAAGATTCTGATAGCCCCCAGGAAGGGCTACTATGCATTTTTGTGAGTGCAGGTGTGAGTACTGTACTATCTGAGAGGAGAATCCTCACCCGTGTTGTACAGCTCAGACCCTTCACCATGTTTCAGCTGGAGTACTTGTCTGCTCGGGGAGAAACTGGAGGATATTAAGGTCTGTCTTTTGTCTTTTTTTTTTTTAAAACAAAAGTTCGGCAGCTTGAAGCTCAAGTTTTCTATATGCACCCCAACCCTTTATCTCTAGGATGGTACTTACCATAGGAAGCAGCTCACCTCCCCAGGGTAGAGAAGGATATGGGCTCTACAGCCCTTGCAGGGAGGTGATGCTAAAATAAGCTGATCCCTCATGGAAAACCAAGACCTTACTGGCAGCACTTGAGTTTCTGGAATATTCTATTAGCTTGTTAAGTTTTAAAATATTTTTTACCTTGACAAATCGGGGCTTGGGCAGCCCAGGATGGGCAATGATTCGCCCAGCCAGAGAATCCCGTTCAGTGAAGGTATATTACATCTATAGAAATGGAGCAAATCTTTTTTTTTTATGTGGAGCTGGACTGATTTGATAGATGGTCTTCATTTATAATGCACTGAATTAATATTCTATGTTGTAATCTCAAAATGGATGTATGCTGTGTGTGTATTGATGTAAAAAAAAAAAATGACAACTGAAATTCTATTTTTAAGTTTAAATTATATTTTTATGGTATCCATCTAAAATCCATCACTTTCTTGTCTTCCTTACCTTGAAAGATATGAAGTGTTAACATAGAATGAACAGTTTACAGGTTTGTGTAATAAATGGCTCGAAGCTGTACGGTTCAGCTTTTTTGTAAATGACTTTCATTCCCCCCCCCCCCCCCCCCAAAGTGATGGACATTTGAGAAAGGTTTAAAAAATCTTTTGGAGCGTTTGGGAGAGATTTATTTCTCACTAGTACCAACCTGACATCACACGGTAGTTGGCTATCAGAATGGAGGGCTGTCATTTCTGTACCGAGATACTGTGAGCCTCACAATATCACAATGTCTAGTTAAGAGACCTTGGATCGTAAAATGACCTCACCGTCAAGCCTGTATCAAAGCAAGGTACACTGTGAAATATAAAAGTGAGTTTATTAAAAGAATGATCTTTGCTTAAAATTCTTACAACTGACAATTATTAAGCTAACCATTTGCTATCACTAACAACGATTGCCCTACCTAGCTGAGAACTGCAGAAGTTTCCAGAAAGTACCAGACACAATGAACCCAACATTGAATCAAATAAGTGAAAGATCAACAGACTTCAGAAGGGGTGTGATACATAATAGAAAACTATTTTTAAAACAGACAATTGTATATCCTTTACATTGCATTACATTAAAATAACTGAAATACAAACAAAATAGACTTTAATGAAAGCCATATATGATCTGCCCTTAATTTTAAAAGATATATAATATTTGCATGTATCATATACAAAATATACTTTTTTAATAGTGCAAATGCCCAGGCTGTAGCGTGTAGATTACTTTCACACACAGTTTTATGCATTTTAGAACAGACTGGTTAATCTTCACAGTACCTTACAAGGGACCAAAGCCTAAACCCATTACAAAAATATACTTCGAAAAATAAGTATTTTTGTTTGTAGGTTCTCCTATAAACAGCTGCTCATGAATACTTCCATTTTCTGCTTTGGTCACTATTGTACTTAAAAAAAAAAAAAACAAAAAAAAAACACCCTCCCCCAATTTGTGTACAACTTGAACACCAAAAAGTTTTCGTTAGGCTGGAGTATGTACAGTAATTTAGGTCAGTTTTCTTTGTTTAAAATCATTTTTTGCAAAGAATAATCTTTTCAGAATGGCAGAACATCCAAGATTCAATAAAGTGGACTAAAATCAACACTCCCACCACTAAGAACATTTCACAATATGTTAAAATTGACAGTGTGTTTTTTCCCAAAATGAGGAAAAATGCGTATTTATTTTTTATTTTTATTTTTTTTTAAATTGCAGTCCTACTATTAGCATATCATCAGTTCATTGTTGGTCTTTGCCCCACTAAGACAGGCATCTTCCTGCTGGACAAACACACCCTGATACTGTATGTGAAAGTAACCACACAGGTGCAAGAACAGAAGAACTGCGTAGTGAAGCAGAAGTTAGTTAAAGCGTCGGAGCAGCCAGGACAGAAATACTGCTTCCATTTTCTGCGTGCTTGCTGGGTACATTCCAGCGTCACGAAAAAAAATTCCCAATTTCCCAAAAAAGCACATCTTTTACACAGTGATCTCCACCAGACATGGTTAGTTTCCCTGTATTAACCATGTGGTCCCACTGGGATAAAACTGGGTGGGGGGGCAGCCTCTGCTGTTGGCTGGGGAACCTGGTCATTCCCACTGAGCCACCCACGTTTCCTGATTAGCACGGGGTGGCTGAAGGCCAGCTAGGCATGTAGCATTTAACTGCATTAGGTTATTATCAAGTTAACCGGGGGTAATGTTCAGTTCACTGATGAAGGTCGCCTTACTAAATATTTATTCCAGTCCCAAACTCAAGGGCTCCGATTATACACCATTTTACCTTCTTTTGAAAAATAATTTATATTCAGCCATTTATCTACATTTTATATAGTAGTAACAAAACAGTATGGCACAAAAAATACCACCCCCCCCGCCCCAAAAAAAAATAACTTTCCATTACAAAAAAGACATTTCCTTACTTATTATGTGAAGTCCAAACGCACAAGGCTTCACCTCACACTAGGGGCAGAGAAACAGCCACTCACACTGCGAATAAGTGCATTAGCTTAAAGCTGCACGTCAAGCTGCAGCACCCCCACACTGATTGTCATCCGCCCCCCTCCCCCCTCCCCAAAGCACGCAGACACAAACGTGCACACACTCAAAATCATGGATATGTACATTATTAGCAGATGTGACAAGGTCAGGGCATTTCAGACCTCCCACGTCACCCCCTTCACTGTCTCTTACATTAATCTGCACCCCCAAGTACACCCCCCCCTTCCAAGTTATACTCTGCGCTTTAATACCTGTGCTAAACCACCACTACACTTCACCAATAACACATAATGTATTACAGCCAGAAAATCAGAGGCAGCAAGACTGGGAAATGATCAGAACGCGTGGCTAACTGGCATAATTAGATTACATACAACCTGACACTTCACTTCCGTACCTCGACCCGGAAAAAGAAACAGACAGACAGGATCAGACGTGGACGGGGGTGCATTTTAATAACATTTATACGTTTAGTGCCTTTAGAAAGTATTCACAGCCCTCTTTCACATTTTATAGTTTTACAACTGGGTGCATTTGGTGCATTTAAATGTTTTTTCCCCCCTCCTGCGACAGTCAACCTCAAAGTCGTTTCGCAACAAAAACTGCTTTAAAGAAAATGTGAGTATTTTTTTTCTGTCAGTGAATTAAAAAAAAATCACAAATTTTGTGATTTTCAGAAAGCCAGTATCATGGAGCCCATAAACCAGTCAACACCGTCCCTTACTGGGAATCATGGTGGTGATTATGGCTGATTTGAACTATTATTGTTACCAGTAGATCAAAAGGCCCGTTTTAGTTAAAAAATGATCAGATGATCTGCAATGGAAACATACCAGAAGCCAAATGTGACACTGGAGCAGCTTAAAAACACAAGAACGGCGTACGGTGACCAAGAAACCAAATTGTTACCATCCACACCCATTCAACCAGCAGGCAGGGAACACAGGCAAGTACCGCACAATCTGGAAAAGCAGAAGCTTGTGTAGACCATCCGCATAACCCACAGCTGGGACTGCAGTGCCACAGGTTTTTCTACCAAGCCTGTGAAAAAGAAACTCTCTTATCTAACCAAGCTACGTCAATTCATTCTTCCAATTAAGTACTTTCTCTCTCGTTTTCCACACACACTATCCACCATTGAAAAATACGCTCAAATCCAAAAGCACAAAAACATTTAAACCCATCAAATTGTCAGGGTGGGGGGAATCCTTCCTACAGGCCCTGTACAGCATTACCCAGAAGTCTCTTGTGCACCATTCATAAAATTCACTGAGCTGCCCACTGTGGGGAAACAAAGATGGTAAATTTAAGTAGTAAGAAACTGCTAAGTGCAATATAAAAAACCACAGAAGGTATGAAGTTCAACCATGTAGGAAAAATACTTCCAGAGGAAAGACAGTGGAAAAAAAAAAGCTTTGTTGTCTACATTTTAGAAAAAAAAAAGGCACGTTCCCCTTTTCTCATATAGGTCTGTAAACATCTCGGTGGTCTGCATGCACATCAGCTTTTGAACAATATACAACATTCCTCTCTTTGATTAAAGTAAAATTGGATTTTTTAATTAACCTCTATGTTTATGTGCAAGAAACTGGCAAGCAAAATAAAATAAAATAAAATAGTTGTGTGTGTTGTTTACGGACTCGTTTTCCCTGTCCTGAACTCGCACGAGCGCTTTTGCCCTAGCCCTCCCCCCCGGGCCCCTCACTGCTTGTGGAAGAGTAGGGGCTTCACGCTGCCGGCTTTGAACTTGGGCAGTTGATTGCTGATTATCTCGGCCAGCATCTCAGGGAACTCCACGCTGAGGGACTTGTTCACAAAGGTGTAGAAGCAGAAATTGAGCAGCCCTCCCACCATCTGCAAAAAGGCACAGAGCTGCTATTCACACTCCTAGACTTACTTATGTATCACGGAGCCAACGAGCACCTGGTCACCAAAGGCTATCCGGTACAACATTGGATCGATAGTGCTTGTGTAGTAATATAACCCTGTATAACCCTGACTCGATCGCTGAAGCTCACCTCCTGCATGGAGTCCAGAAGCTTGGTTAGCTGGTAGAACCTCTGCCAGTTCTGGGTGGAGCTCTCCTCGCGTTTAACGATGGCCTTACCGAGCTCCTTGATATAGGACATTCGGATCTCGTCGAACACGGCCTGGCTTTTCAGTCCATCCTTCGGTACTGTGCATTAAAAAGAGAGGGAAATGTCGCTAAGCTTATGCATCACAAATACTCCAAGCTCACGTACCATTAACACACAGCTGGAGATGCTTGTTTAAATACTCCACGGCACTGCAGCAAAGCACTTACAAACATCAGAGTATAGCAAAGGAACTCAATCGCGTGCATAACAAATGTGCAGTGTTGCTTTATTTGTGTTTTAATTACTTTTGTAATAATTACACTGGGTTGGTTTGTTTGTTTTTGCGGAGTGGGTTAAAAATTACAAAACCAGAGTGAGAGCAGCAGACACCTTACCTCACCAAATAAATGACTAAGTAAGCTTTCCAATAAAGTGTTAGAAATCCTATTAAAAAAATCACATGGCGATGATCCTTTGGCGGTTGCCAAGTTTGCCGAAGCTGTGCTATGTGGTAAACGTAGCGCTTCCGACTTCCACGCCTCCAAATCCCCAAATACACACAAACACACCTTCCTTTCTGAAAAGTTTTTACCGCAGCAACCAAGGCAAAAACCACAGGTTATGTTAATACATTCCAGGAAGAATTTTTTCCCTCCAGCTTTGTTTGAAGTGTGTCGCACTGGGATACCAGCTCTGGCACTTGCGCTCATACTAAAAATGATTGTGGTGAAGCGAACTGAACAACAGCGCTGTACTCTGCTATACTCTCAGCCCCCCCCAAATGCCTGGATTAGTTCAGTGTGAAGTCTCAGACAACAAGACACAGTGACTGAAAACTGAAGCCAGGTTTATCTATATATTCCTATAGTCTTAACATCAAATAGTAAAAGATTTACTAAACACTCCTACTTATCTTCCAGTAAAAGCACCCTAACCACTATATGTAGAACCAAATACTACTATTTAAGCATAAATAAAGTGATTGTTGACACACTATAGCATACAATGCCTTCTACAATTCTTCTTCATTTAACCCATATTAGACATTGTGACATGGCAATATGCAGGTATTATTTACCGCTCAGGGAGCAGTGCGCGTCAGTAGTACCTTGCTCAGGGTACCTCAGCGGTACCTTGCTGGTTTGGGATTTGAATCAGCAACCTTTTGATCACAAGCACGTGTCCCTAACCGTTACGCCTCCACACCACTAATAAAGGCATGAGCCTGCGATCCTGAGCAGAATGAGCAGATACCACTTTTCACTGCACTGTATTCCTGTGGTTTCTCTTCCCGTTTCAGTAGCAGATAAATAAAGTTTTATGCCAGCAAAAGCGGAATGTGGCGGGATGAGAGCGCATCGCCCTCGAAATCTCCCCTGTGAGTCATACCATCCATCTGAATTAATCCGGAATATGAGCGGCACTGCATGGCTCAGTGGGTAACCTCACACCTTCAGAGTTGTGGGTTCGAATCCCACGCTTGCTCCGAAGCTCTTCACATGTCACGAGTGCTTCCTCCCGCGGTCTACAGACGTGCAGTTAGACTGGCATCCTGGCCACGGTGCGCCCCACGCCGCCTAGGATAGGCTCTATGCCCTTCTGGCCAGGGTGTGCCCCACGCCGCCTAGGATAGGCTCTAGGCCCTTCTGTCTCCTACAGTCTCTCTTCCCATTACAGTCTCTCCCGGCGTGTGGGCTCACCTGTGCTGAGCAGGAGGAGAACCTTCATGCACAGGTACTCGTCATAGGACACCTGAAGGCGCACAAACTCGTTGGAGATCTTCAGCATCTGCTCACACTGCTCCGTCATGTAAGGAAGCTTCATGCGTTCCCTGTGGAGGAGGAGAGGTAAGAGAAAGAGCCGACACAAATACGGAGCGCCGAACTATCAGCTGTAAAGACATTTAGATTTTACTCATTAACCTGCCGCCTGCTCCAGACCACCCTCCATAATACACACAATAAATCAGTAACGCTGTATTCATTACAGCTACCATTGTAGAGCACAGATAGTACAAATGACTTCATTTTAACACTTTACATTAACTGAGAACAGCCTTGAAAGGGGTGTCAGGCTCGGGACGAGTCGAAAGCCTACGGCGCTGTGGCTTACCGGGTGATGACGAGGTCAGGTGCAAAGCAGAGCATGCTGCCATTGGCCTGCCCGTAGGACCTCCATCCTAGGCTGAAGGACATGAGGAACAGCCAGGAGTACTGCAGCAAGGTCATCTGGTCATCCAGGTGGAGGTTCCGAAAGCCTGGGAACAGTGGGAATGAGTGAGAGCGCGAAACCCGACGGAAGACGGTGACTGAAGACGGTGACTGAAGACGGTGACTGAAGACGGTGACTGACATCCTGCGCAGCCGCCAGCAAGCGAACCCCAAGCACTATAACCTGCAGGCTGGTATCAGCAGTAAGCTGTGGGTCGGGCTGCAGATGGGCATGGATACCCAGGCAGATCCAGGGGGCACAACACTCACACGGGCCCTTGAATAAAATTTTTTAATAACTTGTCAGGGTGCCCGGAATTTCTACCTACGCCCCTGGTTGCGGGGTCTAAATTGTCATATACAATCGATACAGTTTTTTCTGTAAAGATTTATCCTTTTCAAGTTACACTAAATCACAGCAGAGGGATTTATTCACAAAGATGCAGAAACAGAAATCTAGTTTCTTCCAGAAAAGTCCATCGGAGTTTACATTTAAAAAATACACTTTCATTTCGCAGACTGATAAAAGCAGACAGCGGTGAAACAGCCTGAATACATTTATACAGCATGAAAATCCAAAGTTTATACCCAGGCATGCACATAACTGCTATGCAAGTACACATTCACCTTTAAAAGTGATACGTGCGAATGCATGCTTGCTTACCAGTTATGTGCATCCCTGTCTAAAACAAATAGTGTCACAAAAACTGACAAAAAGTCCAAAGACATGCGCTAGGTCTCTGCATGGGGGCGCCACTGGTGAGCAGATGTTGCAGCCAACTGTGACAGCAATTTTTCTGTCAGCCCCTTTTAATGATTTCGGTTTATTGCAGACGTACAGCTGTGAGGAAGCGTGAAACGCCCTTGAATCATCATCACCGGTTGGCTTTCAACTGTTTAAAAGCTCCCACTGTATCAGTGTCCGGCTGCGAGACGTCGGGCCCTCGGCCCCCCCAGACTGCTCCATTCGGCTATGTCCGTCTCTGCCTTTCTGTTCACGAGCTTTGCAGCTGATCTGTTTGGCTCGGAGGCAGCGGAGGATGGGGGCGGATCCGCTTTCGGAGCGGGAAGGGGAGGCCGCACTCACCTGGAAGGGCTTTGGCCCACTTGACGGCAGAGACGACCTGCCGCCCCCCCAGCCGGTTGAGGGTGGTCATCAGCCGGGTGGAGGTGTCGGGGATGGTGCTGTCGTAGCCGGAGTAGATGGTCTCGGGTTCGATGGCGCGCAGCAGGGACAGCATGGTGGGAGCCAACTGAGGCATGGACTTGGGCACCAGGGCCTGAGTCCATTCTTCCGGCACTGGCGGGGCAGACTCCACTGGGGGGCGCTGCCCTTTGAGTCTGATCAGCTTCTTGGTCTTCCTCGCTGAGATGGGAGAGTTACATTTTTGGCGCGGCTCAGAGTGACGTAAAGATTAATGCTCTACAGATGTGTCTTTGTTCGGTTCAGTTTTTAAAAAGCACAATTCCCAACACAGTTGCCCCAAAGCACTTAACATATTCAGACAACAGCACAAATGCACAAAAAGTGTCTTGTATCTGCCTAGACAATGGATCCACAGATTTGACAGGACATTTTCCAAAACGGGCTCGTTCCACAGCTGCCACAAGGCAGTGAAAGACTCAACCACCAGTACCATGACTGTGCTCGACGCTTGACTAGTCCCATTAAAAAAAAAAATCCTGCTCAGACCTAATTCACGTCATTTACTGCATTCCACAGCCTCAAAGACCCATAAACACTTTGCAAGCTCATAAATGCATGCAGAGGTGGTGGGTCTTAGTGCTTATTACGACCTAGACCATAAACATAACACACATAACCCTAACACACAGGGCTCTTTGGTCCATAATGAGGCAGCTCTGGTTTATTCCCGCGGTTCTCGCGCAGGTGTGATTACATGCCTACAAGGCATCTCACTGCCTAGAGGTGTGTCAGGCAGCTGTAGGATTCGGACTGCAAGCCGCTAGAGATGTGCTGGTTTTCATTCAGCTCCAGGGTGGGGGTTTAAAAAGGTTCCCACTTTCACTATGAGGCCTGGCTGTCAGGAGGATCTGAAAAGGCGTGACACCAGCCGGAAAGGAAAATTAAGGCCCAGGCGTTTATCCTGGTGCCGGATCCATCTCAAGGGCTACAGCTCGAGTCACAAGATCTTTAATGGGTGATAAAGGGGGCCGTGATGACGGTGCTTAGCGATGCCGAAACGTCTCAATGCACTGACGCAGTTTCCATTGTCAAAACCATGCGGGAAAAAATCGATTTTAGATGCAATAGTACATCTATTCAATGCTAATCCATGTCATGCGTGACAGAAATGATTCTGATTGAATGTGATATTGCTTGAATGGGTCGTCTTTTGAATGTTAAAAGTTTGGTATCCTTTTAACCATTAAAACGTATTCTATAAAATACATCTGGTCGCAAGTCAAAAGCGTAAAAAAGCGTAAAAGCATCACATTTTTTCTATCTGCAATACAGCAAGGACAAGATGTAAACACCACAGTCTCTCCTTGCTTTCATTTTTTTCCCCCCTCTTCCAGACAGGTTTCTATGGCAACTTAGTCTTCCTGGTTGAGTTCAATGTTGATTCGTCTTTATTGATTGAGTGTTTTTCTGTTCTCTCTAGTCTGTGCTAATAGAATTCGAAAAGCTTTTGGCTGGTACTAATGACACAACACCACATTAGGTCAATTTTACTGAGCAGTCACAAATTATGAACACCTGTCAGTTAAACCTATTAACCTTCACATGTGCAGCTACATTAAATTGTCCCAGTGATTGGACAGGATAAACCTAAAAACACTCTTGGGTCCCGATTCCAAAATGGTGGTGAAATTGATTTTGAAAATTATCCGCTAATCAGTTCTACACGTTTTTCGCCCTGAGCATCGGCGAGCAGGAAGAGATCCGGCTGAAGAACAGAACCGACTTTCAGCCTCATCACTAACAGCGGCCACCATGCATTTCTAGAGACACGGGCAGGGAGCGGCTGACATTTCCGTTATTTAGCAAAATGCTTTTATCCAAAAGCACCATGTAAGTGGGGATCAGAGAGCTGGTTCAAGGGACCAGCAGAGATATGACTCTTCCTCCTTCCATGGGATCTGAACCATAACCCTGAAAAATTCAGACATAAATCACTGTAACGCAACAAGAATCATTACAACACAACTGAATAAAACCCGATTCCCTCCCGGTGCTCATGCTGCTCTGAGGGTCTAACATACAGCAGATCCGCCGACTCACAGAAACATTCGCATTTGCTCAGCAGCCTGTCACTGCCCTTCACTCAACTCGCTGTCACTCTCTGGTGTAATAGAGGCAGGTCATTCCGGCACAAGGCTGGAGACCTCAGAGCGTGCAGAAGTTACTGGGAGGGAGATATGGGTGTGGAATGCTAGATACCATCTCTCCGTCTCTCCTCCCAGGCACAAGATGAACCCACAGACATCATGTGTAATAATAAATGATAAAGGATTTATGGTTTATCTATCTGCCATTTGCAGAAGTATGACTACAGGTACCTTGGATTTCTTGGGGGTCACAACAAAGCGTCAGCCAACATGTGGGGCCCTGGAACTCGGGGTTAAGGGCCCATGGACATGTGACTCTTTTTCCAAGGCTGGGGCTCGAACCTGTGACGCTCCAATCAAAGGCATAGATTCCTGCCGCTTACCATCAACCGTGTTAATTATTTCACAGATTTATTCAAGGGCCCGTATAAAAGCGCTGGTCCCCCTGAATCTGCCAGGGTAACCATGCCCCCCCTGCAGCCCAGCCCACACCTCACTGTAGATACTAGCCTACTTAGGTTTCGCTTACTGAGGGCTGCGCAGCTGCAGGTACTTTATGGTACGTGACATAGCAAAGGAGCTCGGGATTCTGCACAGGCATGGTAGACCTCGTTACATCACCGCCACCGTAAGACTCGATAGCCAATCCAGAACGGCTTCCTGTAGTGCCTGTAGTTACCTCTGCTAGACAGATGATCTGTTACATAAATACATTATACCGTTACTGTTGTTTCACTAACGACCAAGTGGGGGCCAGATTTAAACGGTCAATTACGACAAATGGTGCATGGACCAACTTGACAACGTGTCGTGTCTTTGCACTACAGAAAACGCAACTTCAGATATATTTACAACGTGTCCATAACCAGTTTCCTCCAGGTACTCTGGTTTCCCCCCACAGTCCAAAGACATGCTGAGGCTAATAGGGGTTACTGAAATTACCCATAGGTGTGTGAGCACCGTGACCCAGTAGGATAAGCGGTTTGGACAATGGATGGATGGGTGTGCATAACCATTTTCTGTGCATTATATGATGTTAGAATGCATGGGGGGGAGTCAGCCTTTGATCTCCATATGAAATTCTTGGTTCCTCTCCATCATCTTCTGGAATTCCCTCCCATCATTCACCATCTCGTATCGATGACCTAATAATGTATTGCCACACACTCTACTTAAATGCCTTGGGGCGACCGTCTTGTGAAAGGAGCTATGTAAAAATACACAGAATATAGATAAAAACGAAAAGCATGAACGTGGACAGGAGGAGGCCCTGCAGGGAGAGAATGATGGGTTTACCTTCTAGGTTCATGCCGGCCTGCAGACACTTTCGGAATCGGCACGCTGGGCAGTTCTTCCTGCGGATCTTGTCGATGATGCAGTCGTTCCTCCCCGCGCACAGATAATTGTGCTGCCCTGGGAAGACGCAGGCAGAGATATCATGGCTCAGGGAGGGGGGGCTCTCCCGCAGGGGGGGTCCTGACACCTCATACCATTGTTCTCATCTTCGCAGTAAAGAGTGAAAAGGAAAACTCTGGAGTCCAAGGTCAGAGAGCTCATTCGAAGTAAACATGTTTCTCCAGGCACAGAGGCAGGTGAACGTGAGTCACGTGACGCTCATGTTCGCGCGAGAAGTGAAGAAACGACCACCGATAACAAACATGAAAAAAAAAGTGGACAGGTGAACAGAATGAAAATGGCTGCGAACAATACACCAGCACCAATCCAATTCAGATTAATTCAGTCTTAATTCAGATTTTTTAATTCAGATTTTTAAGTTCAGTTCATGAAAACAAAGGAATCACTCGCTGGAATACACCTTAAGAAAAACACTCACTGGAATACACCTTAAGAAATACACTCACTGCCGCCATTTGGTACATAAACCCCTCCATGAAGTAACTGCCAGTTCCAGAGCAACCACTCTCCCACTGGTCCTAGCTCACTCCCCCAGAGCGCCGAAAACCACCCTACGCATCACTGCTTCTGGAATCGAATCTGAGCGAATACCATCACCGTGACTAACAATCCCACCATTCCCAGAGCACAAAAAGAACACAAAAAAGAAACACCTTCCAGGCAGAGAAAGAGTCAAAATGGTAGCCATGGCCCTCCCACAATTATACCCTTGGCACCTGCCACTGCCTGATAATCGAAGGCTCCCAGGGGAAGCTAATTCTCCAGCAACTTCTGCATCCTTCCTCCACTGCGTGTCTTTCTGCAACGACCGTGGGGGTACAGTGCCGGCTCCTTGCAGGTAGAGGACCTCGTCAGGCAGCGATCGATACCTGTGAAGGCTTCCCAAAGAGCCCCCTCTCAGCACCTAAGTGTCACGAGCGCGGCACACGCTGTCCTCCAGCAGGGAGGGACGCACATTTCCGCCTCATTTTCTATTTCCGACCACAGGATCATTTAGGGTGCAATTAAGTAAACAACCAGTGATGTGGCTCTAGAGTAACGAAACAGGCCGGCTGACATCTCTATAACATTATAACATGCTTTGGCCACGCTGAAGGTTTAACCACGGTGATGTTTCCTTTTGCCACGTTCCTAGTTACTGCATGTGTATGAAAATAATCCGATCGGGGATGTTAAACGGACCAGAGTATTCAAAGCAGTTTTATTTTCATGCAGAATGATACATAAAAGCAATAAGCCTTTAAAACTGCACAAAACTGCCCCCCCCCCCAATATATTACAATAGATATCTAGTTCCCTTTATAGCACCACACAATATGAATTATCCTTTAGGGTTATACTTGTTTCACAGCCATAAAGTTCAACGGCAGGAAATGACAAGATAACGTACTAGATGACGGCAATATGTGATCTGTCATATAATTAACGCTTCAACTGCTATAACGCATATTACAAAAACAAATCATCGTTTAAAGAAAAAAAAACAAACATAGCATGCAACTGTGATTACCAGAGAGTCAGGATCTTGGAGCTATGCACAGCTGGCTAATTTGAACAGACCGTGAAGGCTCCATATTTTCCACCTAGCCACCCCGAGCAATCCCGGGATGAAGGATAGCCCCATATAACTTACAGAGGGCACACACACAATCGCTCAGTCATGCCAGGGAAGAAGCGAACAGCCAGAGACCCAGAACCACCCAAAAAGTGAGGGAAACTCCAGCGAATGATTCAAAGACAGGAAAGGCAAGATGTGAATCTTAAGGGATTTAGGACATTTCTCATACTCATCACTCCTTAGCCAGTCATTTCTCAGCTATCGTTCACCCATCCATCTGTTCTTCTTCCAACCACTTTCTCTGGCCATGGTGATGAGAGGCCAGAGTGTAACCCAGACAGCACAGGCCACAACGCCAGAGTAAACCCTAGACGGGACACCAGTTCATCACAGAGCCTGCACACGCACATATGCACCCCCAATCTTACGCTACTGCTAATTGCGAGAAATTAGCGATGTAGCCTAATCGCACGTCCATGGACCGCAGTAGAAAGTCTGTGTAACAAAGGGACCACGCACACACACAATGGAGGGTGGCATTCCAACAACCAGCCCTGGAGGAGAGGCAACAGCGCCCCCCACAGAGCCACCCTATATAACTACCAGCATTATCAATTTTACTCATGCCAAAATCGAACGAATGCTTTTACCAAAGCAGGCCTGCAGCTATCTGTGCGATGCTTATTAGGGTTAACTACAGAGAGTGCATCTGTCTTTGGTCAGGGACGGTCAAAATCAGGCTGAACACCCAAGCTGAAGCAGCAAATTATCCCAGTGCTTTTAATGTACGGCTCAAGACGGACCACATCTGCCTTTGTTCAGGAGTTGGAGTGCGTGGACATCATGCACAAACTGTGCTTTCGAACAAACGAACAGACGAGAACAGAACCGGAAAAGATATCGCTGTGGATGCCAGTGTGCTCAGCTATACCTAACCAAGTATTTTTATGATTAAAATTTACCAAAACGGTTATTATTGATGATTGAATGGCCAGCACTTCGCAGAACCCAGCAGCTGATTTCAGATAAAATAGTCCTGTAAATTATTAGGGAGCAATTCTCTAAGATTTCTACTTTCAGCACTGACTCAATGATTAGATCCAACTTCGAATGGTATCCTTATGCACACAAATCATTGGTTCATATGTTAATCTGACAGCCTGGTTAGAGCATAATTCTGTATACGCCAGCAACAAGTTATATTGGATCTAGCTCCAGCATACAAAAAAACGAACACCAAAATACACGGTCAATAAACAGAACATTGGCACGTTCTTTTGTGCAAATAGTTATAAACCACAGGGAAGGCTGCGTCATCACTATCATTAGTTCATGTGAATAATAATTGTGATGCACAAATCAATCTGTAGAATTATCTAATAAAGGTATATTATAATAAAATATTTACCATCAGTGTTTTGTCGCGCTCTCCATCCTTCATCAAAGCGAGAACACCCGGAGGATGGGGAAGAAAAACAAGAATGACATATAATATTTTAGTGCTAACATTGCTCAGTTTAACAGCTTTTATATAGCTTTAAAATTAAAATAGCCTTTTAATTATCAACACATTACTCAATACATATCTTTGGTATCAGCTTGTGTAATTCGCAATCATTTGCTTTCTTTGCAAAACTGCCAGAATAGCATTATTTAAGGTTATTTAGGTTATTTAAGTTTAACACCAACACAGAAAAACTGACAAATCAAGGCCTTTTTTTTCTCCTCTCCAAGACTGCTTGGCGGAGGCCCCTCAGATATCAGCCATCACCGACCAATACATGCCACGTTAAAATCAGGCCGACATCCTTAGCTATCCTTAGAAATGAACAGCAGCCTGATAAACAGGTCATTAGTGGCACTGGCCACTGGCTATGTGTGATGGTTCAGCCAAACCATTCGTCTGCAATGCATGCTAGTTTACCCTCAACATATACAGTTTGGCGTTTTCGGGTGGGGGTTTAAAAAAAAGTCACACTTAAATCATCACTGTTTAAGCTGAAAAAATAAATTTGATGGTAAATTTAATTTCAGTTCGAAAAATAAATTGAAACAATGTAGCTCGTGAAATGAATGAATGTAATGCTCTTGAAATTATACTGATTGAGAAACTGATGGATCAGTCACACTTTATCTGACCCCCATTCAATAGGCCTTCAGTTTCAAACAACAGTCGGAGGATATATCCCTGAGCGGCCAACAGGGTTCCCATACTCCCCACTATGCTGACCTCACTGACATGACTCTTAGCCCCCCAAAAGCAGCGGGCATCCCTACTATCAACCACAACTCAGCTACATCCTATTAAAAATCTAAGGGCTTATAGGTCAAGGGGCTTCTGCCTGTGAAGTCTCCATTTTTAATGCCATGATTCCCTGTTTACTCCCTGAAAGTTTTACAACAAAAGTACTATAACATTTCTGCCTGTAGATGGCACTGCACCAAGAAAGACCACTGGACTGCACCACCAAAAATAACGATCGTGATTACCAATCTTCAACGACGAATTACATGACAAAACCCATCAGACTAAATTTATGCTTGTGGGACCATATGGATAGACTGACGTAAAAAATGCGAAAAGCAAAATCCAACAACACATTTCTTCTATACCACAAAACAATTTGCAAATTTAAAATACCAGTTTTTATAGTCATCAATAATTAAAAGCTGAAACAATGCAGAAAACGTCTTTTCACATTTTGAATACAGGCACTGTAATTAAAGCACAATGATAAATTATTTGGCAATTGTTTGTTGAATTGACTTATTAATCAGATCCACTGAAAACCTCGCAAGCGAACGGATAAAGCTTGGTTCTCGCCATTTCTGATTACAGTTAAATTTTAAACAGGTGCAAATGATTACTAAACAAATGTTAATCTGCAATTAAATGTCAATCGATGTGAAGATTAGTGGTTACTTGTGATTCACATTGAGGAAGAACACACTGTTACTCTGTTGATGTGTTACCTATATATGACCACAGTGGGAAATCATCAGCAAACATTTCAACATTACACTCACCTTCAACAGCTCTTTTGAAGAAAACCTTGCAGCTGCCACATGTCAAGACGCCATAGTGGCACCCCGAGGCTTCATCGGAACATACCAAGCAGGTTTTGTGGGTTGAACCACTGGCCTTTGCAGGGGTGACTGGTGCTGAATTGCTGGCTTCAGGTCTTCCGGAAGAACTGCATGAAAACGATTAACACAGCAATCAAAAATGTGTCCGACGACACCCCCATTTTTATCAGTCTTACAGGCATACACATGGTATATGAACTATAGCAGAGTAACAAAGATCAACTCAAGTTTATCAAACTTATCAGAAAGGGTAGTAGATAGCCATCATACTGCAGTCAACAGAACACAAGCATTTTAACCACAGATGGTACCAATTCAAACCACTGAGATTCTAGGCAAAAGAAATCCAGATTTTATAAGTCAAAGCCTTCTTTAAACCAAGCAATAAAAATTCTGGAAAGTTCAACATCACCAAATTTTTGTGAAGTGATAAACTGTCTTCATCAGTCTTTTGCCAAAAATACATTATTATAATGAAGAATCTAGTAGGTTGGCACGAACATTAAAAATAAATAACCACGGTTAATATATTAATAAAAATAATAAAATCCTAAATCATCGTTTTTTTAACCTCTTGCAATGTTTTACCAATAATATTGATATGCTTTCCGTGTGAAGTCTGCCCTTTTGCACTGAAAGCATCCAGCTAGGTGGGGGTGGAAGTCTGTGCCTCAGTCCAAAGGGTTGTGGGTTCAAACCCCAAGCCTGGATGTGGGATATTACCACTGGGCCCGTGAGCAAGGCTCCAACTGCTCCAGAGAGACTGTCTGACCCAGCCCACTGTCCCCCGCTTTCTCACCTCTATGTTTCTTTAGACATAGTCAAAGCGTCTACTAAATACTGGAAAAAATTAACACGTGATGGAGTGAAACCAGCAGATTTAAATGTTTATTTGCTTTTCTACAAAACTGACTGCAGGGAGATTCTCAGTATGAATTTTCAGCAAATATCTGTAGAGCAGAAGGCTAAAAGAAGCGCTCCTGGAATACGGGAAATACCAACTGGGCGATGTTTGCCTTCCAAAGCCTTGTACTCCCCCCCCTCTGCAGCCCACACTTTCAGCCCATGTGCTAGAAACTGGTACGGCGATCACACCACCTACACACTATCGGCACCAGCCACGAAAACAGCATCTTCATCTATTTATTCATTCATTACCAGACCCTGATGCAAATAACGGTCTGGTTGAAAAGCCGTTACTTGCGGTGGGAGTTATCCGTAAAGCTAGCTTCAAAGAGCGACTGCGTAAGGACACTTCTTATGGGGGAATTTAATGCCGACACGCATAAACACAAAATGCTAGCATTCCACCATCGATACTCCAAAGTGCAACAAATATTTAAAAATTATTCAAAAAACACTGAGTGATGAATATACAGATATCATACAGATGCCAGTAAATGCTGTATTGGAGTTTGAAATTGATAAATAGTCTTTATATTACCACAACCTGCCACTGCTTCAGGTCACTGCAAAAACACACATAACACGAAGGGTGTCGACCAAATCACAGGACTATCTGATGCATCTACCCGCCAGACACACAGATGTGGGGCTTTAGCTTGCCTTTTTTCCCTTCCTCCCTCTCCTTCTGTGGACATGGGGGGGGGGTGGGGTGGGGAGGCGTTGAGAAAGCAGCCCTTGTTTTCAAACTCGTGATGCAAGGAAGCACACTGGAGAGAGTTATCCATATATAAAATACATCGATTATTATTTTGCTGTTTTGCAATGCCCTTTATACCCAGGACGAACTTGCTCGTTCTTGCACTGAAACGTCACTGGGGTAACCAAAGGCTTGTAGTGGACCTGCCTAAACATTCCCTCATTCATTCTCCCCTCATCTCCCTTGACTAACTACCAGGCTGAGGCCAGATCAAGTTCAAATCGCAGGCACTCAGATAAACATACGCCTTAAAAAAAAAATTAAATAAGTGATGCAAATTACAATATTTTACACAATGTTTCAAAATGAAACGAACCAGCTGTGAATTCTGGAATTCTAGTAAAGCCATAATTTTATTTCATAAAACATCATATCAATATAAAAGGCATTTTGTCTGCCTATATCTCACATCGATATAATGTATAATGTATTGATATAATGTTCAACATAGACCCAGCACTATTTTAGCAAGGTCATAATTTTCTCTATACTTTTCAAATAAGTTGTGCTCACCTAAGCCCGCTAGTGGGTTGTGACCCCCTGGTTGAGAACCCCTGCCTTACCGGACACCTTACAGTAAGTTTTTTTTTTTTTTTAAAAAACAAACCCCTCAGGCAGCATTATTTGCCAACCCAACAACTCCTCCAGTCAACGACCCGCCAAAACTATGCAGCCTTTTCTGTTTAATGCGACAGATTGAACGTAAAATTAGTCATGAGGCTTGCAAATCTGTGGCTTGAAATGTCTCAGTAGGAAGTGACTTGGTTACCTGAGTTGTGAGAAATGACTTTCACAGCTCTGTCTAGCGGGCTCACCTACACAATAGTGCAGCAAAGGATATTGTTTTCGTAGAAATTTGCTCTCGGTGGACGAACCCTCAGTGGGAGTCTGGCTCTCTCAGAAAGTTTACCTGACGTAATTAAAGTATATCTATGTCTCCCCTCAAATAATTACATCCCAGTCCAAAACAAAGTGTTTTATTACATTGCGTGTGTGTTTTCTTCTTAACAACAGAATGAAACACCTCGGATCTTGAAGCAAATCCAGCTTGCCAGTCTTAGCTAATTCCCAAACCACTTCCTTTTCCCCCAGCCGCCAAGGTAACCTCCTCTTCACTGAGGAATGGCAGAACCGCAAGCGGTCGGTGGCCAAGAAAGAAAAGCAGCGAGGGAATAAAAGAAACGAGAGAAGGCAAAAAGGAGAAACACTTACAGGTGGGAAAATATCAGACAACATTACTCCTACAACAGATTTTTTAAATTAGAAGCAGCAAGAACGGCTGCTATAGTCACATGACTATGTCACATGACATAACAGCGGCTGAATAGCACTCTGCTTTGTATCCAAACTGTGCAGCACCCACACTAATGATGTTCCTCTGGAAGCAACATGAACACAGGGAGCCTCAGAAAACTCAGCATTGCTACCGCTGGAGTGTGGCTTAAATGGCTCTGGCCGTGAGTCTGCTGTCAGGCGCCTTTCCCTGTCACCCGTTTCATGAATCTATTCACCACTACGTTTTTATGACGTCTATTTGTGCAAGACCTAATTCGACATTCCCAGTGACAGTCAGTCACTTCTCAAAGCAACAAATTAAGATCTAATACATGTTACAGTAAGCGCTGTAAATATTGTTTTACTACCATCTAAGTACAGATCAATTTAAAGTTGTTTTCATATTCATTTTGCAAAATATATACCAGCATGTTACAAAGGTATTAAAAACTAAGTCGTAATAGTAATAAACTTGCAAGGCAAGACAAGAGACCTCTGAAGGATTCAAGGCACGACTTCACTGCAATTCCTCATGGTCAGTATCCTTGACATCACTGACATCTAGGAAAGTTTCCACATTCCCTGGTCACATTTTAAAAACTTTTGTCTATTTTTGTTATTCGGTGCCATTCAGTCAGTGTCGACTCTTGACCACCATGTGCCTGGGATTCCTACAGGATGTCATGTCGTTTGTCTGGATCCTAAGGCTTCCCAGGATGTACGAAACATTTCTCTGAGCGAAGGCGCTCTATTCCATCCCATTGGGAAAACAGCAACTATTCAGGACAACACAAAAAAAAAAAAGAGTTTCTGCAGAGCAGCTGGGGAGGAAGTCGTAAAGCTGAGAAATCAGTTTGCCAAAAAGGCTGCAATCGCGGGCCTGGTTTGCGTGGCACACATCTGTGTCAGGGCCTGTCCGTCAGGCTGGGAAACTCAGTTGGGAAACTGCCCTTGGATTAACAGCCAGCGGTGAGCGATTACAGTCTAGGCATGTAAAGGCATGCCGGTCAAGCCAGTGCATGCTGGTGAAGCTTCAAAATGCCCACACTGCTGGTATATTATGAAAGAACTGCAGAAGCAAGGCCAGAATGACAGCTCTTCTCTCTAAACCCATTCAACGACAACTGTCAGTGTGATAGATTCTTGGGTAAAGTTCATTTTTGTGTAGTTATTTGATATCAACGAAGGGTAGTCAGGTGCCTAGCAAAAAACTATTTTAAGAATTAAAAAAATAGCAACTCCTTAGTTCTTACAAGTACCATGCTACTTCAAAATCTTGGAAAAGGAACGTGTGGACTGTTGGTCATGTTAAGCAGCTTTCCGGAAGGGATGTAGAGGTGGGAAGTTAAGAAGACACAACAGTCACCAAAGCAAGAGATCTTGTCACTATGAATGACTGATAAGCTAAAGAAGAGAAAAGCCAATGGCTGATAGCATGGAGCCAGTATATAGATGTAATTGACTTTTCGAGCCTACAAACACTTTTTTCGACGGAGAACGGTTAGCTGATAGGGACCATTTTTCTCATCCTATGAAATGAATCCTCATATGATCCTCATTGCCTCTGCAGAATGAAGGGCATTGTAATGATTACTTCAGCATGGAAAGCAGCCAAAAAGCTGCCCTCTATAAAATGCACTATAATACAGTAACACAGTAAAAGCAATGCACTCTCTTGGCATTACACAATGCTTTAAAAATACAATACTTTGTAGTACGGGGTGTATGAAATATTTCTGCAGCCAGTAAATCAGTTTGTCTTAAATACGTAAAACATGTTTGTGTTCAATACGTAAAACATGATTCTGATGTCATTTTGATAGCCAGGACAATATTTTTTTTCTTAATGTATCAGCCTAAAACTATTTTATAAAGAACACTACTCAAAAGTGTATTCAGTTATGTTATATAATGGCTTCATCTCAGCAGCTATCCAGTTTGGCAGCAAACTTTCAATAAAATGAATTAACTTTCCATCTCATTGGATGCAATTACTGGTACCCCCATGGTACTGACTCATACGTATATTTTGCAATTCATTCAGCTCTGTTCATCGTACTTATCTAGAAGATCATTTTATCAATATGTTCTGCAAGTGGCAGCGCAGTGGTTAAGGGCTGACCGTTGTGGTGTCACGGTCTCAGAGGAATAGGGCTTGGTCCAAGCCCAGCCTGAATAAATGTCTCCCTAGAGTACGTGTGGGTTATCTTCAAATACTCTGACTTCCTCCCGCAATCCAGAGGCAGGCCATCAAATCAACTCTAACCCATCCCGAAAGTGTGTGCAGATCCTCTGATGAACTGGTTTCCAGCTCAAGGGGGACCCAATACCGGGATCTCATCAGACACTCACACTGCTGAAATCCGACCGACGAACACGCCGTGAAGCTCAATGATATTTATCTTGCGCCAAATCATGCTTCTTTTCAAAAACTTAGTACAGCCAGGTAACAGAAGAAATTAAACTGTGCTACGTTCAGAAATATTTAGGTTAAAGTTTATGACGGCATCTCAAACTGTTCTGGGGAATATTGTTCTTCAAAAGACCTCCAGAAAGATTATTCTGCTGTAAATATTAAATCTGGCCAAAATTCCCAGGGAAATAACCTGTATTTCAACCCAGATAATTGCCTAGTACATACACATAATTACACATATCTGTAATTATCAGACAACACAAGATGAAGCATAACAGAGATAGATATAGCAACATGACCTATGGTCACACATTCATGGATTTAAGAGAGCCATTAACGTGACTTACTTCCAGATTAAGTGTACTTGTTTCTGACGCTTAAATGTTAATAGACATTAGTTAATTGCCCCATTTCTGTTATCTGATTACTATTAATGTAGCATATCTGCTCTCACATGCCGCCATTAAAACGTGCTACATTAAAAGTTATATCTATTGATACATTATCTCTGACTAGTTACCAAGAGTTTTAAAAAATGTAGGGTTATAAATTTAACTGAGGACACTGTACGAACTCACAAACCCACAAAATGAACTGATCACATTCTTTTTTAAAAAAAAAATATATGCCTGATTATTTTATTCATGCAAAAAGTAAACTGACAACATTAGCTAACCAAGCTGGTAACTGCACAGAGCAATAAAGCTACTTTATATATAAGCTGTTACCACACATAATCATAGCCACCACACTGCAACAGAACGTGAAGCTATTGACAAAGTATCACGCTAAAAGTGACCGTCCAGATTCTCTAGCTCTGCAGGATTTACACCAAATGCACTATGAACGAAGCAGCATGATAAAAATGGAATATTTCACTTCATACTATTACCGACCTAACACAGGCCTATACATTTCAGACTTAATTGTGTGCCAATGACCTTAAAAACATTTCAAAAAATAAACAGACTTGTTCTCAAAATTAAATGTTTAACCATGCATTTCTCCTCTCCAGTACTGGGAGTGTGAAGCGTGAGACGGTGCATTGAAACAGGAGTGCAGAAGAGTAAGAGTAATACAGCAATACACACAGACCCCACATATCTTATGCACTGACTGTCTAGGAGACCAGAGAATTGAAAAACCTTAGCAACAATTACATGCCTGAACGGAAAGGGCTGTAATTTACAAATTCTTGGATCGGCGCCACGGTTTACTGAAGGACATGCGATGGGGAGCAGAGCAGGGCCCAAAAGCAGCACCCTGTCGCCGGCCTCAGCGGGAGGCTAAAAGGGCAGGCTAACATTTAAGGAAGACTATGACACTAACAGCTCACCCACTGCACAGTTTGTACTTCTTCCTGCCTCTATTTTTTTTTAATTAAAATAAATAAATAAAATAGAACAAAATAAAACAAAACATCTTCCAACTGCAGATGACACCCAGACTTACATGCGAGAATTCTGTGACACAGGTGACACTTCTAAGCATTTAATAACCATTTTATTCTCTTTCCAAATTAAACGTAAAAGTAAAAGTTGGAAGTTCAGCAAAATCTGTATCTCAAAAACATGAAACGAGGCCAGGTAGAATAACTGATGTGGTTTTGTAGAATTTGAAAAGCAGGGAATAAAATTATTCGCAGGAATATGAAACAGACTTCAGTGCTAAACGTTGCGCAGGGCGAGCAGCCAAACATTACACGATGTGGTGAAATGCATTTTCCATTTTTAAAAAACGCATAAGTACATTAGTACTGGTATTTGGTGTATCTAAAAAAAATTACAATATTTGCTGCAATTGGGGGAGGGCCCACACAGACACCAAATAAACAAACAAATAAAAAAAATATGTACTTAAACAGCTACGACATTGTTATATCAAGAAACACATGGCCACAGAAAAATGCAGAGATGGGGAACATGACGCTTAGTCTTGGGGAAGTCCATTTTAAGTGGCAGAGTTATGGAATCTCCGAAGCTACAGAGCTCAGTATGTCCTGGACACAAACGTTAATGTTTTAGTTTCAAGTTTTATTTATCACTTGCACAGTTATACAAAGCATATCTACCCAGTGAAATGCCTTCAGGTAGCTAACAAAAAGACGCAATAATAAATAATAATATTAAACTTTGTGAAAGAATCCAAGCATGTTTTACAGTCTGCATGAGAAACTGCTAAAACATTATGAGGAAATAATTGTTTTACAACCCCGATTCCAAAAAAATTGGGACGCCGTGTAAAATGCAAAAACAGAATACAATGATTTGCAAATCATGTAAACCATATTTAACTGACAATAAAACAAAGACAACATATCAGAATGCTGAAACCAGGAAAATGTTTTATGACAATTATATGCTCATTTTGAATTTGATACCAGCAACACATTTTTAAAAAGTTGAGACTGGGGCAACAAAAGACTGGAAAAGTTGAGCAATGCTAAAACAAAACACCTGGTTGAATATCTCACAACTAATTAGATTAATTGGCGACAGGTCAGTGAGATGACTGAGTATAAAGAGAGCCTCCCAGAGAGGCAATGAGGATGAGGAGAGGCTGTGAAAGACTGTGTGGGCAAATAGTGCAACAATCTAAAAATAATGTTCCTCGGCATAATATCGCAAAGAATTTGGGAATTTCACCATCTACGGTACGTAATATTATTAAAAGATTCAGAGAATCTGGAGAAATCTCTGTGCGTAAGGGACAAGACCGAAAACCAATACTGTATACCTGTGATCTTTGGGTCCTTAGGCGGCACTGCATCAAAAACAGCTAATTCTACAGTGGGAAAATACTGCATGGGCTCAGGAAAACTTCCAAAAACCACTGTCTGTGGACAGTTCATCGCTGCATCCACAAATGCAAAGAAGAAACCGTATCTAAATATGATCCAGAAACTCCGCCGATTTCTCTGGGCCTGAGCTCATTTAAGATGGGCTGTGGCAAAATGGAAAACTGTCCTGTGGTCTGAAGAATCAAAATAGGGCTGCCACTAATGACTGTTATTTTGACATCACTAAACTGTATTAGATTTAAAAACAAACTAACAAATGAATAAATAAAGCCTATCATTGAAGGGCTTCAGACAATGGACACTGGCTTTCCAGCACTATACTGACCTAACTTATGCCCACAATTCGATACGCAGAATAGTAATAAGTTTAGCATATTAATGAGAGGTATATTGTGATGCCCAAAAGCTAGTAATCTGTATAAATTTGGCGTATTCTTGCAACTGTTATGTTATATCATGGAAGAGATAAGTACTGAAGTCACAGTGAAGAAAGAGACAACTCGAGACATTGTGGTTAAAAACAGTAAAAACAACGTTGGTGGTGTGGGGAGCCTAAACATTTTCTCAAACATTTATTCAATGGAAATTCACAGGAAGTAGGCAGACAAGATCATGGCTTTAATAATGAGGGCATTTAGCAGCTGGAAGGACAAAAGAAATTAAAAAGCTCTCCATACTAATGGTAATTTAATAAACATGAATAGACAACACTTAGGGTGGTTTTGCCTATTCTGGTGGTTTAGAATAGCTCCTGTGTGTTTTCTCTTCAGGTGCTCATGCGTAGCGCAGGTGCTGGGGTGATATACCAATGCAACCTTGCACAGTGTACAAACTTTGTTCTAGTGGTACGTGGTGGTACTGAAGGAAAGCATTTGTTATAATAAATTAGAAATCAAGATGGTAATTAAAATAATTTTATAATTTGCGGTGATTTAAAATATTGATGTAGACACATTTTAAGCGTTGACGCCATCGATTATGTTGACTAAATCGAGGCAGCCTTAAACGAAAATTTCAAATTATTTTTGGAAACTATGGACACCACATTCTCTAGGTTAGAGGAGAGGGACCATCCAGTTTAACAGTTCAAAAAGTCAGCATCTTTGATGGTATGATGGTGCACTAGTGCCCATGGCTGGGTACCTTGCATATCTAGGAAGGAACCATTAATGCTGAACGATGCATGCAGGCTTTGGAGCAACATATGTAGCCATTCAGAGAACGACTTTTTCATAAAAAAGGCCTTGTGTATTTCAGCAAGACGATGCCAAACTGCTTTCTGCACGTATTACAACAGCATGGCTTTGTAGTAGAAGAGTCCAGGTGCTAGACTGGCCTGCCTGTGGTCCAGACCTATCACCCACTGAAAATCTTTGGTGCATCATGAAATGAAAAATACAAGAGAGACCCCGAACTCTTGGGCGGTTGAAATCCTACATCAAGCAAGAATGGGACAGTTCAATTTCAAAACTCCAGCTACTGGTCCCCTCAATTCCCAAACACTTACAGAGCATCGTTAAAAGAGGTGACAACACAGTGGTAAACATGACCCATCCCAACTTTTTTGAAACATATGGCTGGCTTCAAATTGAGCATACATTTGTCATAAAACATTAAAATCTGTCACTTTCAACATCTGACATGTCTTTGTTCTATTTTTTATTAAATATGTGTTTATATCATTTGTAAATCACTGCATTCTGTTTTTATTTACATTTTACACAATGTCCCAATGTTTTGGAAATGGCTGTACAAAGGTAGCGGTGCTTAAGGTAGGTACCTGATCAAACCACCCATTTGTTTCTAAGGTTGACAGGATCAAATTCTATAAAACCATATCAGTTATTCGACTTGACCTCATTTCATGTTTTTTGAGATGCAGATTTAGCTAAACTTCCAAAGTTCCTTTACTGAAAACATTGGGTCATGATTTAGCACAACGGCTCTCAGCTACAGGCGGATTTCTAAAATGGTGGGAGATTGTTAAGAAATTACTGGACAAGTTTAGGGTTGGCACACTGCCACAGGGTCAAGGACAAAACGTTTTCATGAAGCATTCAAATACAATGATCAAAAGAGAATGAAGGAAATCATATGCAAAACCATTCCAGAGACACTCGGTCTAGCACATGTCTCTCAAGCAGGCCATAGCATTATTCAAATATGCAAGGTGAATATAGGTCATTTTCATTTTAACCTTGAATAAGTGGGAAGATTTCGATTGCAGAAACACCGAACGGCATTTCTATATTTGTCGATGCGAGGCCCCATTCTGCTATGTAGGGCAGTGTGACTATTTTAACCATGACAAAGGCGATACACTCCACGCGCTACCGTCACTGGCCACCCATTGCAGTTCATTAATCCCATGGGCTTTGGAAAGCCAGTTAGACAACATTCAGTCACTGGTTCTTACAAGCTTACAGTAACGTCACCACTCGAACGGCCAGTTTTCATTGTCAAGTAAAGTGCGCTTTATTGTCATACCATCCAAATACAGGTATACAGTGGCACAAAATAGCATCTCCCCCAGGATGACTGTGTGACATAAAACAATTATGGGGGAGGGTTTTCACAAGAAAATCCAAAATAAAGGACAGTGCAAAAACAAGGGGGCTGGACACAGGGGTTTTATGTACGTTGTACAAAGTGCATGTATGTAAACAAGAAGTAAGACAACAGCAACACAGCAGGGTAGAATAAATATAGTGGATAAATACTAACAATAGATAAGTAAACAATAATAAGTTGAACTTTCATGGTAGCAGTTAACACCCTGTGCATCTCAAAGTAAATTATGCATTTGGGAGTTGACGATAAATAGATTCACTGAAGTCACCACCAGCAAGAAGCAACGCGGCTCTGAATGGGTCTGACTATACATGAGGCCCCACCAATATTGTCTAAAAACCTTCAACCTCTTCAGCTACTTCACACAATAGAACCACACTAAGCACTTTGGCGAAACTTCTGCTATATGACCAAGCCTCGCACCTGGCTGTAAAAGAAAAGGGTTGTAATGAGGTTCAGATCACAAAGAGGAGCTGGAGAATCCCACTAAAAAAGCCCTGAGTCAGAATCTATTATCATAACAAGAGTCACTGTGGTGTTTAGTATCGTGTCCACATTCAAGCTGTGAAGTGAAACAGGTTCTTAACCACAATGAAGGCTGAGACATACACAAAGATCTGCACATCTGTTATGGAAACAGTTGCTCTGGGTTATCTCCAAGCTAACCTAAAATAAATAACATGGTTCTTTTTAAACCATAACTACACCTTCAGAAGCACCATGTAACAAAGTACTGTCAGGCCACTGGCTTATGAGAGTCTCTCTCTAAACAGTGCTGAGCCTGAAAGTATTATTTATTTGAAAGGTGGTTTATCCAGTCAGATTCGGAGAGCATCTGAGGACGAGTGCAAAGCAGGAAAAGGTTCCAACAAGAAATATAAATTACAGACGAACCTTTAAGTCTAATACCAGCAGGATTTATATATTGAAAAACAGCATTAGTCAAAGAGATGATACATAATACAGTTGTCATTACCATTACGGACCAAACTGCCGAAATGTAGGAAAGCCACTAATTTACTGTAATTTAATACAAGCTGATATAAATTTTGGGTTAGCAGTTTGATTTGTGCAAAGTCACTGGAAGCAAGGAAACCAAACAGATATTTAATTAGTCAAGACTGATATGACAGTGAGAGGCTACTGCTTAAAAGCTGTAACAACAGCCAGGTATCAATAGACGAAATGTAGCATTAAGGATGGAGATATCTGCCCTGCAAAGATGATTTAATTTAAATGAGGTTCTTGGTTTGTTTTGAAGATATTGTGAAGTTCTTGCTCCAGTAATGCTTACCTGCACTCATTGACAGTCTTGTTTGTAATGTGCTATTTAACCTCACTTGTATGTCGCTTTGGACAAAAGCGCCTGTTAAATAAACTAAATATAAATTTAAGTAAGTCCTTTCATCCTTTCCTTAAGGCATAAAAACAGTGGAGAGTAAAGTACCAGTCTGTGTAGTGTGTAGGTAGATGGATAACTTAAAAGGTTGTCAGTTCAACTTCCAGAAGGTAGTCTTGTTCTTTTAATCAGGCAAGAAATCCCTCCTCTTCTTGAAACAGTGAATACTACACATGCCTTGTTTTCCTTAGCATAAAGCCAGTGATTTGCAACAAGTGGAAATAAAATTCCTGCAGAATAAACTAACAGATAGAGAGTATTCAGGACCACAATTGCACATTTTAAAAGCCATAAAGGGCAATTAAATTTGACACTGTGAATGATTCCATCTACTGTACAAACCAAATCAACATATTTCACTGATTCAGAGCGTTTTATCCAATCCTACACAAGCTCAGATTGTTCCTGTAATAAATGCTTGTCTGTATGACATCTTGTCTCCTGGCTGTGTGTCAGTGTTGTCTGAATGCCATCTCTCCATTTTCAACCCCCTACACATATTTTGACTAATGGATTCAGTGATTGTACCACTTCAAGCCTCCCATGCAAAAGGCTTCATTTGAAGTTAGCAGCACACAATTCAATAAAAGCCTAAAAAGGCCCTTTAATCTGTAAAACTCCTCCAAATAAGTAGTAGATACCTGGCATTCTGGCCTGTCCTCTCTACGACACGCAATCCCACGCTTCCTTGTACACTGTGTCTCAGGGGTCAGGTTGTTTCTACCACAATCTGAGGAGATGAGATGACCGTGTGACATTCTGTATGACAGCAGTGAGCACTTTTGCTCACCTCGGCAGTGTGTGTGACAGGGACCCAGCAGCCTCAAAATAGTCCTACAGCCAACTCACTCTTTCTTTCTTTCTTTCTTTTTCTCTCTCTCTCTCTCTCTTCCTTGCTTTCTAAACATCAGATGCTTTTATCCAAAGTGACGTACAATTGACCAAATAAGGTCAGACTGTCCCTAGAGCAACTGCGGGTTAAGGGCCTTGCTCAAAGGCCCAATAGTGACATCACTATACTGAGTCTAGGATTTGACACAGCAACCTTCTGATCAAAGGAATGGCACCCTAACCCAGAGAGCCAAACACCCACCCCCCACCTCATGCAACAGTGTGATACAGCTGCAAACATCTGTGTCTGTTTCACCGAACCTCTTACAAAATGATTCTGACACCAACAATCAAACTCAAGTGTCATTAAGATGTTCTTTTTTGGGGGAGTTAAAGAGTACACAATCCAGCCGTTTTTAAAAAGCAAATCAATTTCAAAGTGAAACTGTACAGAAGATCTGTTGTTCAGATGGCTTTCTTAGTTTCTGGAATATTATTTCCTTTGGTTCTGAGAGGTAATAAACTCAGTTGCTGAGCGTGAAATATCTAACCTTTCAACTAAAGTGCAGCCAAATGCATTCTTCGCATTCGTCATTTCACAACTCCATCTCATCCCCCACCAGACGTTTAGAAAGAGCTGTCACTTCTCAGGACATGACATAACGATGCAAAAAGGAGGACAGTTTAAGTTTTGCTTGAGAGAAAATCACTAAATAAGACACCAAAGAACAAATTAAAAAACAGTATGGTTTCAAGAACTTACTAAGCTTCTACCAAGTATTAAGAAATGTTTTAACATAGCCACTCAAACACAACAGTCCTAATTTTATCTACAATCAAGATAATTATTTAAAACCACACTGAAAGCCTGAAGATGCTTTGCTGCCATACAGAAATATTTATCTTTTAGTTTGTTGCAAATTACACTGTGCGTCATCCATTCCATTGTCACTGAAGATCAGGACTCAAAAGAACAAGCAATTTAAAAGCTATACTATTTCTACGGTCAAATTAACACTGAAGCTGCATTTTTTTAATCTCCTAATAACATGAATCCCCATGTGTTGCTAGAAGAGACACGGGTTTGTTTTACTTTTCTTTCTTTTTTTTTGTGGAACACAGATCAGAAGTGCCACAGTAGCACGTGTTGAGAGCAGGCAGAATCCAAGGGTCACAGCCCAGTGGAACGGACAACGTCAGACCGAACCAAATACCCGCTACAGCATGACACACACTGCAATTCTGCATTAAGGGCAGAAAAAGCTTGCTTTCATTAAAAATTTTTCTTTCAGGTTTATGAACAGCAAGGGTTAGAAAGTACTGGCAACCATACAAAGCCTCCCTGCACTGCTGCATTAACATAGCTGAGGTCCAACGAATGCCGAATCAAAGTTCAGTGATACGTTGGGTCCAAAGATAAGGCTGTTAAAAAGGGAGTCGCTGAACACAGGATATCATAAGTGAGTTTGTAATGTGTACAGCTTCTAGAAAGATTTGAGGTAAGATATTATCTTAACAAAAAGTACTGGGAAAAAAAGTTAGCATAGTTGGTTACTCAACTGCCACAGGAAAAAAAAAACAGTAACGAAGGTAAATGCAGAAAAAGAATCAGTGATATGAAATACCTGTGACAAAATCAGTTCATAAACTGCTTTAGCAATTAGCATGTAGTAATTCTGAAAGGAAGCCATACGACATCAAAAAAATGGAGTAGGTTCGTCATAGCAACAGACTCCACAGTAACTCCGAGAATAACACTAGCATGGAAGTCAGTGGAGAAGGTTCATCCTCGAGTGCCACTACCACCACAGAAACAGCTGAGCCGTAATTTAAGAGGCGCGGATTATGGCATTGATTGGCAACACCAACACCAAGCAGTCCTAGACAGGAAGGTACGGAGGGAGCAGGAAGAGAATTCAAGAAATAACACGTTTGTCCTCTTTGCCCTCTCCAGGACTATTAACTGCTGTTGACCTTTGCTGGTTAAACCCAAGATTTGTAGGAAACACATGTATATGGAGGAAAAAAAATGTCGAAGCATATTGTATTAGCAGTCATCACATCAAAAAGAAATCAGGTTTATGTGAAGTTAGTTGAATGAAGACAGTCATCAATGCAGGATCACTGCAAGGACAAGGAGCCCTAAATTTCTTGAATCACAAATAAAAACACATTACAGCAATCACTGATGTACAAGCACTAGCTTCACAGTTTCAGTTATAGAAAGTAAAAAAGAACGCACAAATGAAATGACAGTTTATTTGCCATTTGCACAAGTGTCATTACAGATACATTAGAATTCTTTAGTTTTCGCATCTTACTCTACTTTCAGACATATACAGTTGAGAACAAATCTTGGGGTCAGAATGCTAGTCGAGTCAGTTTTCATTCAGTTACCAGTTTCCACTTTCGCAAGCTCTTTCCTCACAAACAGCTTGGCAGCATGTTTTTAAGATGCTGTCAGTTTTGCAGCGTATAATAAATTTGAAAATTCTTCATCACAGCACCCAACTTCACCTCTAATAGAGGCCTCAAAGCCAAGGTAAAAAGCAGCAACGAGTTAAAATATTAAGAAGTTCAATTTTTTATTTTTTTTTTGACATTTGGAAATCATCTTGGGTTGTATTAAGGTGTGGGGAATCACACATTTGCATGCAAACACTTTAGCTTCGAGATTAAGCATAACCCAAATAAGAGCAAAGCAATACAAAATGCAAACTGCAGAGCAAAAGGAAAGAATTCTGTAACCTTGGAGGTGGGGGCTGGTGCAGTGCTCCAGCTGGCGACCGGCCCGCTTACAGTGAAGTGCTCACGCCAGCTTTGTCAAAAGGCGATTGAGGGA
>JAODJW010000048.1:4447646-4464951 GCA_026777045.1 Hyperopisus bebe
AAGTTTGTTATATCAGCTACACTGTAATAACCCACACTGCATGACAGTTACAGCCCCAACACTACAGCACAGTTTAAACACCCCTGACCACTACATTAGATACAGCATAACAACCGGTTCCCTTACCTGACACCGCCCATGTGGAAAGCCGTCGCTGCAGAACCGGCCTCGCTGCCACCCCGGGCCTCGACGACGTCCCGGTTCCAGCCATTGCCAATGGCAGCCAGAGGGGGATACAGGCTAAAGACAGGCTTCTGGTCCGGCTGCTGCAAGGTAACTGTGCTTGGCATACCAGTGGCAAAGCCGTGGGACGGTGCAGCCGTGGCACCGGAGGCACTCGCCGAAAGGAGGGAGCCGAATGAGCCAAGAACCTCTGGCCCGGTCACCTGACAGAAACTCTTGCCATCGGCCTCCTGCTTGATCACCCCGGGGGTGCTCAGGATAAGGCAGCCGTCACTCTCTGTTTTGACGGTGAGCGTGGAAACCCCTGCATCTGGGTGTGGTTCCCCGTTCATGCTTGTGCCGCACCCATGGCTGCTGGTCTTGGCTTCCTTCTGTGCGCCAACATTCCCCAAAAGAGAGTCTTCCACACCGAGGGAGGACAGCAGAGCGGCGTCGTCTGCCACGTAGAAGTCATTCAGCTCTGATAGAGAGCCTGGTAAATCAAAATCCTGCAGGATGTCCATCGTGTTCTCACCAAAAAGCCCATGACACACATCAGGGTCCTTTCCCTCCTGAATGAATGAATTCTGCAGCACATCCAACCTGGGCTTATCCAGCGTCAAGTAATCCTCGGTTTTCAGAGAGAAGGAGATGGGATCCATTCCAGTGACAGACGAGTCCATGGGCATAGAAGAGCAGGTTAAGTCTGTGCTCATCTTCAGGGGCAGGTAGCTTTGACTCTGGGCTGAAGCAGCAGACATAGTCCCATGCGCTTTATCCTGCAAGGACGCTAGGGCTCCAGTTTCCCCTTGATCCAAAGTCACACTCTCATTCCAGTTATTGCTGTGTTCGAGTCCACCTCTGTCCATTTCCTGTCCCTGATGTACACCAAAGAGAGGAGATTACATAGTATGTGGTAATTCTGGATTGTTTTCAAGCAAGAAAAAGATCAAAAGTTAGCTCACCTTTAACAAGCTGGTTCCTGGCATAATCAATTTAAAGTTGAGCAATATATTTTAACAATGTAAAATTGTGAAAACTTTCTTCATTTTTGAGAACTGATATTTAGGGTAGTATTAAGGCAGTATTGGGGGCAGTGTGTGGCTCAGTGGGCTAAGCCTGTGTGCCTGTAATCACAAGGTCACTGGTTCAAATCCAGCCTCAGCACGTCTGCAGGTCCTTGAGCAAGGCCCTTAACCCCCAGCTCCCTGGGCACACCAACAGGTGGCAAGTTGAGGGAGGCATAAAAATGATTTCCCCACACGTGGGATCAATAAAGTACCAATTATTATTATTATGTGTGCTAAGAATAAGCTTGAGAGAAAGAAAATATTTTGTATTCAGAAGCTGCTAAAGTAGCATGACACTTTTAGAGTAAAGGATCAAAATGAACCTTTAATAACACTCTTGGCCTGAAGTTGGCTTTTTTCATTATCATTTAAACCAAGACTTTTTACTTCAACAACTATTCTGCAGACAATGTGCTTAAAATATTTATTTTTAAAATGGTGGTTCTAGGGGTGGCATGGTGGTGCAGTGGTTAGCACTGTTGCCTCACACCTCTGGGACCAGGGTTTGAGTCTCCGCCCGGGTCACATGTGTGTGGAGTTTGTATGTTCCCCCTGTGTCATCATGGGGTTTCTTGTGGGTACTCTGGTTTCCCCCCACAGTCCAACAACATGCTGAGGCTGATTGGAGTTCCTAAATTGCCCATAGGTGTGCATGTGAGAGTGAATGGTGTGTGAATGTGCTCTGCGATGGGCTGGCCCCCCATCCGGGGTTGTTCCCTGCCTCGTGCCCGTTGCTTCTGGGATAGGCTCTGGACCCCCCATGACCCAGTAGGAAAAGTGTTGGAAAATGGATGGATATTGGTTCTAGATTTTAAAAGGATATTTCTCTATGCTCATTGTTCCCCAAGCTGCAATACAACAAATAAGTTTGTAGACCAAAAATATCAGTTGGAAATCATATAAATGACTTTATATAAATTGCTTAGACTGTTTATTCTTTAATAATCCAGAATAGAACACAACACGGACACAACACTCATGCATCCATAAGGCAGTATTCTGGGTTTACCAAGAACATTTATTTATTAATGAAAGTTATTTCCCAATTCTGATGATACAAGGTCAGTCACAGGCTGTATTTCAAACTCCCTGCCCTTTCTGTGTATTACAGTACACATGCAGCCATAAGCTACTGCACTCAAAACAGCTCTAAAATTTTATAATGTAATTCAATGTCAGTGGCACACAAAACCTTTTCAACCACTCATATTTTGTTGGTACCGCCTTCTACTCTGTGTACTAAAAATTAGGAATTAGAGAGCTCCCCTCATGCAGAAAAACTCCAGAGGCAATTCTGAACACGCCACATAACTTGCGCACTTAACAAAAACAGAAAGGAAAGCCCACAAGAGAAACTCTGATCGGTAAGATAAACTATGCAAACCCAATACCAGGATCCATGTTTGTGCGCCTGAACTGTCTCTATAAAGCCCTTGGCATATGCATCAACCGTGATTAATTCAAGAAGAATGGATGAATCACGAATAAGACAACAAGAAATTTAAAAAAGCAGCAACACTGACACCACTGAGTGTTCCTCTAAAATATCTTTATGACCAATTTAATACTCAATATACATACTTATGTCCACACATTAACAATAGCCATAGGCATTACTGTCCTCGTGGTTTTTTAGATGAGTTGCCAGTGTGGTGAGGGTGAAAATCTACCTACATAATTTATAAGCTCGGCGACTCCTGCAGACACTTTAAAAACTTTAAAATTTTTTAATTGTAAAAATACCTAACACAATCTTCCTCAACCTTACACACCACAGAGCGTCAAGAAGATATACATCAAATTATGTTGGGGGGGGGTGGGGTAATCTACTTCACAGAACCCCAGTGTTAATTCCTCGCACCTGCACAAAATGAAGGATTAAGTTACATTAGTGATTTTTAACCAGCTCATCCGCCTTCTGGCCAAAAAAGCGAGGTATTAGACGCCGGTGGTGCAACCTGTTGGTTGCGCTCAGCTACTACAAAACCCGACATGCACGCATGCAACTTCGGCACGTTTGTAATTTTCACATCATGCGCTTTATTACGCCATTCGGGTCGCAGTTAAAGGAAGGACATGGGGGTCATTAAAATTAACTCCCCAGGAACTGGACACGGCGTGTTTTTTCCGTGAAACGTAGCACAGACTTGCGCTCTTTTTTTTCCAGGACTGATAGACGAAAAAAAACAAGCCGACTTGCCAAAGAGATTAAGCCGACCAACTCCTAGCAAACTAGGTTACCCAAATGTCCGCTTTCGTGGCAGGTCGGACGACTAACTTTTTCATTTGCAGTTTTATTTTTCTTATATAAAGAAATCTCTTGGCCTGTGGTGTACCCTTTAACTAGTTATAAAGTCTTATTTCCCCAAATATTAATATTTTAAAAGACGTCGTGGGTGTTTCGAACAAACATGGAAATGCCAGCTGGCACGCCATCAAGAGTAAAGTTCTAAACCAATACTCAGGAAATAGCCTAATATTGTGTACGTGTTTTATTTAAAATGAAATGAAGTGGATGGCGAGACGTACCTATTTAAAGAGGAGAAGCTGGGTCATTTCCAGAGTCCGTCCGTGACCGTCACCCGTAATGCAACCCCGGAGTCAGCGGCATACAGTTGGTCTGCAGGTCAAACCGACGGGAGAAAAGGAGAAAACTGTCAGTGTCCAGCTCACCAGCGATGTCAGACGCCGATGTTTATTTCTTAAAAATAAAAAGTGCAAGTATCACCCGTAATCGCGCTAGTAACACAGGCTAAAGGACGGCGACTGCAGCTGTCATGTACGCAAAACAGTGGCACTAACCACGCCAACTTTGCTGATTAGTCGTCAAAATAAATACGTAAGAAGTCGCCATGTGCTGACTAAAACCACCTCAACGAATAGCCCGGGTTCCAGGCGAGCAGACCGGGCTTAAAGCCGAGGACCGAGAGAGTAGTTAGCCGCGCAGCCTGCTAGCATAGCCGCTTCGGCTGTTTACCGCACGGCACACGCCCCATTACGGCAAACAAAACTTATCGACTTGGAGCAACAAAACACACGGGAGGTCTGTGGCGCGCCGAGCGGCACTTAAGCTGCGTATTAACTGGTTAGTTAGCTCGGTTACACCGATCATCTTCCGCGTTACCGGAGCTGTCGGTAACGGCGAGCCGAAGAGGAGCAGCGGGTTTGGCGCCTCTGCCTGCGCGAGCCTGGCCGTCGGTCCGCTTCGAAACGAAAGCTGCAGAAGACGCGGCTCCGGTCTCGCGACGAGGAGTTCGATATAAATTAATGCACGTAATAAACGACCATCAGGAGAGACGGAAAAATAAACTTTAACAAACGTGCCGGACCACCCATACGGGGGGACGGTGAAATCACCCAGCGGAGATGAATCGGCGGACTGCTGCGGTCGTTATGGAAAATTAAGGGGAGAAAAGTTTTTACACGGACTGCGAAGAAGAAAAAGAGAGAGAGTGGGTGAGCAAGAGAGAGAGCGAGGACCTGAGTGACGCACTACAGCCGACAGCGCTGTAAATAAACAGAGCCCCCCGCGTCCCCGCGCCTCTGCACATATACAGCACGCCGTCTGCCTGCTGCCGTGTTTCTTCAAAGGTTTAAATTTATAATCATGAAAGTAAAAAACAAAAATCACCTTCAAGCGGCGGTGCCCTGCTGGCCAAAGGGTGCTTCGCTAATTCCTGCGCGCTGATATGGTTAGATTAAGTTAGGCATGCGACCATTCAGTGTGCTGCTGAAGTCTATTATTATTATTATTATTTTATTTTAATATTATTATTGTTGTTGTTGGTGCTGTTGATTGCAACTGAGCATATTTTTTCATCCCAAATGCACGAAGGCAAACTCGCTGGCGTTGCATTATTTGTGTCGCGTTGCTAAAAATAGGCTACGGTAATTTTTTTATGCATATAGTAAACAAGTAAATCGATTACGTATTTTGTTTGCCAAGGCCTAAAGGTGCTTGTTATTAGTTCACACCGGTCTAGTGAGATTGCTTTGCTCTCCCTTCCTCAGGTCAACTGAAGTCCCAGCTGTCCTCCTTTCACAGGAAGATACTTTGTTTGTAAAGCTGGTCAGTCCTGCCCTTTGGAGGCCTGAGATTGACAGGTAAAAGGCAACTGTTCTATATCCTGTGGGAAGGGACAGCCAGATCACTGGAAGCTATGGAAGTTACTAGCTGCTTAAACACCGTCAGCTGTGCCATTAGTAATTTTCCAAAACACACAAATGCAGTGGTTAAGGGTGAAATTCTCAACTAGTACCTCCATGACAGGTCAGTGAGAATTTCTTTATGATTCATAGTTTCACTCTCTCCCTGTCATTTAATCATGTTAAAGATGTAAGTGAGCTTTACGCCCAGATTCTCCTGTCGGGTGATGTAAGCGGGGAGCTTTATATTTGATTGAGTAGTTGAATCCCAATTGAACAGGCAAGAATTCAGGGGATTATATTGGGAGTAGCCTAAAGACCGCAGACTTATGGACTTAAAGCGAAACGACCCACTGTTTGCGAGACACGACCAGAAGAGCTGGTGTGGACTGAATAATCCAATGTATGGAAAACTGAAAGAGGTGGGCCGGTGTTAGAACATAAGAAATTTACAAACGAGAGGAGACCATTTTGGCCCATCAAATTCATTTGGGCTTAATAGCTTAAAGTTGTTAAAATCTTATCTAGCTCTTATTTAAAAGGACCCACGGTTTTAGCTTGCGCTATACGAGCAGGAAGCTCATGGGAGTTTTTTTCACGCAAAAATGTTCTGAGGGTGGAAGGAAAAATGATTGGTTCAGGGAGATAACCAATCAGAATGGAGAGAAAGTGGGCCCAAGCATCTAGAGGAGGCGTGACCAACCTATCAGATGTCTTAGTCATGCCTCCTCTAGTTGCTCAGACCCACCTCCTCTATGATCCGATTGGCTATCTCTCTGAACCAATCATTGTTCCTGATGCAAGTCTGTCAGCAAGGCCTCTGGATCATGTCAACCCATTATTGGATAAGGAGTTATGGACCGATCGATAGAAAAACTGGCAAAGACCCAAGGAAATGACCTTAGCTATACCATACCATAATGGCTGCATGTTGGAATATGAATTGTATATACAAACACTAAATAACACAGAAAGCAGGGAAGTCGTATGCAGGGATTGTGCCACGGTGGTAATAGGCCGAGGCGGCGGCGGCAGACGAAGCGACGTCTCAAGGGGAGCGGAGACGAGGAGGACGTTGACTTCCATGCAAACGTGCTCATTAGGCCACACCGGCTCTGTCGTGGTCATGTGGGTGTCTACTTAAGAACGAGAGCGACTGGAGCGAAACAGGAGTGTGAGTGCATCCCAGAGGGTTAAAAAAAAAAAGAAAAGCATACCAGACAGAACATTCTGCTTTGGGCGACGAGCTTTTCAGGCCCTCGATACGGGGTGCTACTTTGCTAAATGAAAAACATCATCAATCTGTCCTTTTAGTGAGCCAAATTAAGGTAATACGATTGGATGGCCACTACCTTAACTGATATATCCATGACAGAAAGCTTCACTGGGGTCACCTTGCATGGTACACATCACCTGACAGTAATTTCTGATAAATAAACGTAAGCAGTATTCAATTAAGTTTATTTTTATATGGCACCTTTTCCAACAGAGATGCCCTCACTATATGTGAATAGTGTGCTGCTTATAAACAAATATAATTAGAGTCATAATGTTAGCATCTAACTTGGATACCTAATATATGTCATCAAGGATGCATACTCATTTGAGGGGGGAAAGGCATTCTTGTCCTATGCATTTGTTTCAGCTCATTCCATCCTTTCATAAGCCCTAAAAAGAGTCATTCAGTCTTAATAGTGTCATTTCCTTGTTGCCCGGGGCAACACACGGGCTGTGTCGTCAGTCCAGCCCACACTTCTGCTTTTTTTTCCATAGCCGCAGAACAAGCCGACACCTGACAGATCAGCTCGACGAGAAGCTCAACCTTTTTTTGCGTTAAAAAAAAAAAAACGCAATACGTTGCCTTTCACTCTGGGTTGCTGCATGGAGTAGTACAAGGATGCCGACTGGTCATACGGAAAGGCAGAAATGGTCTTCGGGAATGTATGCTGTCAAAGGAACTACCACAGTATAATTTTTAGTGCAGTAAGACACAAGCTGAAGTATTTCTGCCACATTTAATCGTAGGACTGCCATGCCCCTAAATTCCAAGGTTTCCGTGTTTTTTTTTTTCTGAAAGAGGGGGCCGTAGTTGCAGTCTCATAGCAGGCAAATGAGTGGGACTTTTGTTGGCATTTTGCACAGTGTTGTGAATGTACGGCATATATTAAAATATGCTCCTTAACAATAATAACACTGTCTGCAGTTAGAAAATATCCTAATGAACACTGTAATATTCAAGTGGAAATCCTACAGAGACTGTATAGAAATTATTTTCAGTTCATTGTCAAATCAGTTGCAGCATATTTTTTACCGCATTAAAGAGCAAATGCTTCACTGGTAGTCAGTATTTCAAATGAACTGGCATATATATATATATATATATATATATATATATATATATATATATATACTGCATGCATGTGTGTCTTTATATATTGTAAGATTTCTCATGATAAATCCTGTACGCCCATGTTATGAGCTGCAGCTTGAAGATTAGCACCCCATTGATTTTTACGCAGTGTTATGTAATTGCTTTCCTTTAATAATCAGGTCTGTCATGACCAAAGGAGGTGACGTCTCTCCTTCCTGCCCCGCCGGTCCATCGCCGTTCATTCTGTCATCGGTAGCCGCACCATCACCTGGCTGCCCTTCGACTTCACACTCGAATCTAAACGTTGGGACTGTATAAATTAGGGTGTAGTTCATTTTGTTAATCGGACTTCCTCTGCCAGCCCCCTAGAGCATGGGAGTTTTTCCTTGCCACTGTCGCCTCTGGTTCACTCTGTGGGGGCTTTAACGTTGTGAAAATGCACTATACAAACCAAATCGAATTAAATAATCTTGGGTGAAAAATACACCTTCTTACTATGGATATTAAAAAATGTGCCAAATTTTTCCTCGTTGTAGTCTTCGACCGAGTAAAAACAGAGGCTAAATTCAGCTTCATTTGTCACACAGACAAAAATTTGCATTGGCAGTTTCTGTCTCTTGATTCTGTGTGTTTAATGCTTAGCGCCTGTTTTTAATAAGGTGACCATTACTTCTGCATTACATGTTTTAAAGATGCGGCAATCACTGCCCTGCAGAACACAGAACATTGTGTGTTTTACTCCTCGAACACATCTGGTATCAAATAATTTTGTTGTCCCACGGAGACTTCATCCTATTTGCTCTTCCGTGCTGATATTGCGTTATAAGATGCAGTGAATGAGGTGCATACTAAGGCCTCTCATCCTCATCCACCTCCTTTTACAGGTTTGAGTGGAATAAAGTAGGAAACGTTGATATGTCTCCTTACTCATCCAAGGCTTCATGGGTTCACAAGACTATTAAAGCTAACGCGTCAGCTTCAAAGCTTTGGAGGTGACGTCGTCCTCTCAGCCAGACTGGAAATGAGCCAAGTCAGCTCACTCGTGTCCTTTGGCCATGTGCCCCCCCCCCGTCCCCACAGGGGCCATCTACTGTGTGGTCAAGTTGACTGCCGCAGTGCTGTAATACATCACAGTGTCCCCAATGCATCCAGGCTAACAGCTCTCAGGGTACCATCCTGTTTATTAGGACTTTCTCATCATCGCCTAGGTTATGGAAGGTCCTTCAACATGGCCTCCAGAACTGAGGCTGCTTTTACTGCATACCTGGGCTGCAGATGCTAGCGTTTGATTGTCCACTCAGATGGACAAATGCATTCAGAGGATGAATGGATAAATGTTACATGTATATAGCACTTTGAAAGACACCCATAGTGCTTTACAGAACCAATAGGGAGCCATTCGACCCCCACCACTGTGTAGCCCCCACCTTGATGATGCGATGGAGGCAGTCATTCTGAGCCAGTACGTTCACCACACAGTAGCTAAGGTGGTGAAGGGGCAGGAGAGAATTCACCAGTTAGATACAGGGGATGATTAGGAGGCCAGATCTGAATGGGCCACAGTGGGCAATTTTAGCCAGGGCGTCAGGGTACCACCCCTACTCTTTTGATGGACGCCCAAGGATCCGTTATGACCTGAGAGAGTCAGGACCTCAGGTGGATTACCTGGTCTGAACTGCAGGTGATATGGTCACTGGCCACAGCAGGACACAGACACAGGAGACGGCATGGAAAGTGCATCAAATAATTCCTGCTGTCCGCTGGTGATACAAATGCAGATATGGGGGAGTTACTCTTGGGGCTGGGGGGGGGGCGGTTGGCTGTACGACAGGAGAACAATTTCGAAATACGGGCTATGGGAGAGAAGCGCAATCCCTGTACAGAAAAAAAAACTAACCCAAGGAGATATCTCAGTACTGCAGGCGGAATTGTAGAAAAAAATACTTAAGTTGATACTCGCTTACAAAGGAATCCGTAGCTGCCTTTGAAAGCAGTGTTTGCGATCTCAGACGCGGCCAGCAGTTTGGGTGTAATTAGACATCAGGGGAAAAAAAGGTAGAGAGGCCTAACTGAACTCCAGCCACTCTGAATTGCAATCAACAAGCGGGAGACAATTAACAACCCTAACCCTCCCTAGCGATGGTGACTCACGGAGAAAGTATTCTTTATGAGTGCGGCTCGCTCTGACTGTGCCAGGGTCCTATTACTAAAAAATACTCCCAGCTGATTGTTTTAATATCTTTGTTTCATTTGCAATGTTTTGAGCTGTGGTAGGCAAAAATTAATGCTTATTTTTTGCTCTCTCATTGCCTCATTCAGAAATTGCATTGCTACTGTAATGGAGTGGATATTTACTGTATGGATTACACTGTACTTGAATAATATTTTGGAGGGGGGGAAAAATATACATATATATATAAGTTTACTACTGGCACAAACACCTCAATAAATGTATATCATATGTTGGATGATTTGCTGTTTTGCATAAATGGACTTTTCTGTTTATGTCATTTGCGCTGTATGTTTATGCTGTAATCGGTTTCCTGTTTATTTCATGGAGCGGCCCACAAACACAGGGAAATGCATGCATTCGTGTAATGTGGAAAAAAATAACTTGGACTTAAAATAGTACATGTCTGGCAAAAACAGTAATACTGATAATCTTGTTACGATGTGATTTGCACAAATAACAAATAAATAAATTCACTACAATGAATAATCATGACCTGGAAACGACTAATGGAATCTAATTCAGGAAATCTTTAAAGTAAAATTGGCTCTGTTCTGCATTTCTCACTGCTGTTAAAAAGTCCTGGAATGTGAGGGGGAGGGAGGTAGCCTAATTCTGAAGTAGCCTACAGCAGATGAATGCTCCAGGGAGAGACTGAGGATCTTCATCTGCTCGAGACTGACCTGGCCCCAGGTGATGATGCTATCGCATTCCCGTCAATCCAAGAAGCTAAGGCGTGAACCCAGATTTACACCGATATCCCAAAGGGCAGCAGAACCTGCTTTGCATCGGACGGCTCGGCACGTCCCCTCGTCACCTTAAGTGACCCCAACCTTGAGTTCTGGTAATGGCCGCCGCACTGATAGCGCCATCTACGGGTCAGGGAAAAATTAGGAAAATCCAAGGAATGTAGTAAGAGGAATGTCCTTCACGGACGGCAGAGTAAAGAAAGGAGTAGAATTCTGTATTTTCTTTGGAGAGATCTGTCGGCTTAATGGTATGATTGTCCAGTATTTTCACTACAGATGAAACTAGTTTAAGGAAATGAACAAAAGAATATACACTTTTGTTTTCCATTTCGGTACTTCTGCCAGTTATGTCCTTCAAGCCACCATGACTAAACTGATATGAAGTGGTAAAATTAAAATGACATACAAGCCAATCTTTTGGAATTGGGTCTCCTTAAGTCCTGAAAGTGACCATCGTATTAGCTGTTTCAGTAGAAAATTGATTTGGAGCCTGATGCTTTCTGTTAATTTACGCCTCACTTGGTAATTTTATGTCCATCTCTTAATTTAATTCAGGGAAAATGGAGACAAAAACATGCGGGGAAAAAGCGTGACTTCAGCAATAAATCAGTAACACTCCGAGACGCTGTCGCTGACCTTGAGTTGATGTCGGTCTCGGTTTGGCGGTCATGCTGCAGCCAGTTTTACAGGGTTTCTCGTATCACATGATCCACCGCGACGGCTTCAGTCATGTGACAGTGGTTATATGTCTATGGTAATACAGTAAAAAGTGAAATAGGCCTTCCCTTACAGTACACATTATTGGATAGATATATGGAAGCACCTAGGTAGTGATCAGGGCCCACGTGGCACCCCGTGAAAACTTTGTTGGAGGTGATGACCCCTCAAAAAGTGGTCACTTATATATGTAGTGCTTCTCAATATCAGCTAGGCCTATATATTTTTACCCCCTCCCCCCTCATACATTATGTTTGCATCGGAAAAAAAAATGGAGGCATTTAAAGTTACATAACCCCATCACCCCAACCTTCGTAAACTGGTTGGGAACCCCCCCAAATTAACGGGTTGACAGGCACTGCATAGATGTGATGTAACCAATGCAAAAGTCTAAAAAAAAAAAGTCAACGACCGGTGTTTGGAAATTTTGGTAAAAATCTGCTTTGTGGCATTTCCTGTAGAATGTGGCGTCAGGCAAAGGACAGCCAATCATTGTTCGGTGGGCTTTTCCACCAGCCAGTCACCATGCACCGCAGCCTGGCTTATCTCAGAATGGGTTGGCACGGCAACAATCCCTAGATCTGTCAATGCTGTTACTGCTGTATTTTTTAGCCTGACAATTCAAAGTTCACATTTGTTACACTCATACATATTTAATGTGACTCTTTAGCCTTTTTTGTGCCCCTGGAAAACTTCATTATCTGTCATAGTCATTATCTGGCATCTGCATCAACTGGTAATATGGCATCTGCCCCACGTCTGATACTAAGCAAGTTTGACCAGATGTATTTAAGAATCTTCTACCATGCTTGAGGTTAGGGTCAGATGGATTCCTCCTGCAGCATCAAAAAGGCATACTCCGTTAGTTTGTGTGGCTCAGTGGATGGCCCCGTGACCGGAAGGCTATTGGTTTGAATCCCGTGGTCAGCAGAGTGATGTCACTGTCAGGTCCTTGAGCAAGGTTTTCTTCAAGATTTACCGAGCTGATTAGGGCCAGTGAGATCCTGCATTGTCTATTATTCAGCATGAGACTCAAAACAGCAAAGACACAATAGGTCAAGCCATGTGTTTCTGTCAGCATGGCAACATCCATCCACCCATCTTCCAGCTGTCCATCCTGGTCTGGGTCATGGGGAGCATAGTCACAAAGGATGTATATATGAGTGCTCAATAATTCAGAAACTAGTCTCACAGAATTGTGTACTGAAAGAGTGTGTTTTCCTTGGCACTCTCATTAGAATTTTACTTATTCAAAAATGTTCTGTGGGCAGAACAAAAAAAAAATTGTTTCAGAGACATAACCAATCAGATTGTAGAGGAGGCGGGACCAAGACATTTCATTGGTCGGTCCCAACGCTACAATCTGATTGGTTATCTCTATGAACCATCATTTTTTTTGCTCTGCCCTCAGAATGTTTTTGTGTAAGTAAAACTCCCATGAGCCTCTCCTTAGTGCAGTCTGGGGTCCTTGGCCCATACCCAGCCTTTATCCTAGTGCATTTCTGCCTTTGTTATTTATCTTCTACTTATTATTCTCCAGCGGTGCTGTGTCGGATGAAGACGTCGCTGCAGGAGATGCAGCGGCGTCACCGGGGATGTCATCGGTGGGGACGAGTTGTTTGCTTGGCTGCCACACAGCTGTCAGAGAAATGATGTATTACTTCAGTGTTCAATGGCCCTTGTTTACCTTCGGTGATGAACGGAAGACTCCATTAAGCAATTATGCTTTCTTTGGCAAGCTACTTCTACCATCTCACTGCACGTCTCTGTCTGTGCTGCCTGACAGTTACAGTTCTGAGATATTGCAGCGCCAGATAGTATTCGACCAAATAATTTATATCACTCCATCTGTTCATCCATCCGTTTTCCGTATCTGTTTATCCAGTGTTGGGTTACAGAGAGTCTGGAGTCTATCCCAGGATGCACAGAGCATGAGGTAGAATACCTATCATGTTGAAGGGTACGGTACAAACATTCACGCGACTGGTTCATCTAAACCACATGCTATTGGATCGTTGGGGAAAAAAACATGTAAACACTGGTAGAGCACGTTTGATCACATTTGAACATGCAAACTCCATACACATACAGTCCAGGGCGGGAACTGAGCCCACAATACCAGGTGCTATCCACTGAGACGGTGAGCTGCTGACTTATTTTCCAAAAAAAAACAATTGCCTGTAATAGCTTTGTGGAAAAGAAAACAAAATCAGGCGATGCTTGCATTAATTTATATATTCTAGAGGAAGACCAACTTATTAACAGGTAGGAATTGTGGGCTCAAGTATGAAAAAAACAAGCAGCGGCTGAACCGTTTCTCTCCCCGGCAGACAGATATAAATACTGGGATGACCTTTCCAGCGTGAGGTTTTTTTGCAGCGTGTTGCTATGAATAGTCTGCTAGCATGGCACCAAGAGCCTGCGCGCGCATGGCAGAAGTTTGAGCTATTTCAGAAAAACAATAGCCAGAAATAGATGTGTGAGAGAGTCAACCAGCCTGGTGAAAATCAAATAAATCTTACTTACTAATAAATCACTTAAAGGCAGGTGTGGATTTAAGTAGCCAGACATTTGTTGCACACTCATACTATGCTAAACGGGGGTCTTCTCTAAAGTTTATTTCACGGTATGTTTCTACGATGGAAACGTCCCGTATTTCGTGTATGGTGTGAATGTGCACTGCTCAATTTCCTAGTTCATTGCACCAAGGAACTATGGGTAAATGTATTGCATAGTGGTGGAGTTCAATGGAGTACATGATTGAGAAAGCTAGTTTCTGGTTTCTGGGGACAAATGACGATTACATTAACCGAGAGATAATGAAGTTAAAAGGTCAAAAAAAGCTTAACATTAACTATGGACCTAAAACATTATCATTTTGATGTGTCCTGTAAAAATTTCCCCTTTGGTCAATCAGTATGAATCAATGTATATAATGTCACCAGTATTACAAAGGTGAGCTTTGGCTTTGAGACAAACATTTCATATTAGTTCAGTTTAGTTTTTTGATTAAAATCTACCATAACTATGGACTTACTTTCCTATTTTGGCACGTCCCGTAAAAAGGTCCCCCTTTGGCCCATCGATGTAAATCAACATCACACAATGTTACTGTTTTTCAAAAGGTCTCAAAGCTGTAGATTCATAACACAAATGTCCGGGACTGCGGAGACAATTAGCAAAACAAAAAGCTTCTATGCTTCTCATTTGCGTCCGGCCCAGTTAACTCAAAACACAAAACACAAACAGGACATGACTTAAAGGACTATGGCATCAGCGCATTTGCACATTTCCCAGAACATAAGGATAAGATGAATGTAAAAAAACAAAAAGTCCATGTGTATACTTTGTGCCTTGGGTCGCAAGCTAATTTCCACAGTCAGTTATTTATCGATATTTACATATATTAATTGATAGAATGTTGTGTCCAAAGTGATGTACGTACCAGGCAGATAGTACATTACAAGCATGCAGCTGTCAAGGAGTCAACTAGGCACAAGTGCAGCTATGCTAAGCTTCCAACGAATGACTCATAGCCAGTTAGCATTGTAGCATGAAGCATTAGCAAGAAGCCAATAAGGGAGTTATTGAGAATGACAAGGTCCCTTTAGTGCTGTAGCCTCACACCTCAGCGTTGGAAGTTCCATTCCCACCCGCACCTCCATCTGTGTGGAGTCTCTGTGATCTATTTTCCTCCAGGGCACTCCAGCAGTTTGCAGTTTGGTAAACTGGCAAGCTCTGAATCTCCCATTGTGAGTGCGTTCCCCGTGATGGACTGGGATCCTATCCAGGGCATCCCCTGCCTCGTGCTCCAAGCTCACTGTGACTGTGTACTGGATGAGCGGTTGAAGGAGATGGATGGATAGATGGATGGATGGATATGTGGTCGTGGCTTCAATACGACGTCACACGTCAGCTGTCATGGACCCTCGGAGTTCACGTGGGTAAACGGGGATCTGAAGTATCGATTGCTCCCAGACACAGGGGGGGGAGAATAACTTGTTTTTAAAACCAAGCTCATTGTGCAGGAACATTAAAAATTAATTATTATAGTAGGTTACTTTACCTTGCTAGAATAATCAGTTCAGACAACCAGTGTACACCAGTGTGCTATAACTTTCAAGGATTCACGTATCCTTTTTATGCCCCTGCCAGAGAAATCTTAAAAGGAGTCATGCTTTATTTGCCATTTGCACAAATATCAGCACATTCAGAACGCTTGCTTTCACATATCCCATCATTCTCTCCTTCGGTACATATGCAAACATACAGGTGAGTGCGACGCTTATGCTTATGGTCTAAGCACATTGTTCCGGCACCCCTGGACCATTTCGGGGAGGGGGTTAAGGGCCTTGCTGAAGGGCCTAAGGGAGATGTGACTCTTCTGCTGAGGATGGTATTCAAACCAGCAACCTTCCGATCACTGGTATTAAAAGTTTGCGTAATAACGCTAAAAGGTAAAAATAAAATCCACTGCAGCACCACACACACTGTTATCCCACAGCACTGCAGAGGTGGAAGATTTTATTCATAAAATTTAATTCCTCTTCCCAGTACTGTTATACTTGTATCTGTCAAGGGGGACACTTCACTATATATTGCACAGAGATCCAGCTAACTCTTTAGCTTTGACCACATCCACAATCAAGCTAATTGCTATGCAACCAAATCAGTCTTCTGTCATATTAATAATTTAATAAGCAGCTCGTGATTAATATGAGGTTGGAAGGAGGTTGATGCCGACACATCAATTGAGGCCAGATATGCAATTGGGCCTGAAAGGGCCGCTTTATCAGCCAGTCTTCAGTGGTGAGGGACTTATCCTTACATGCCCTGGGTCGACACTATGAGCTGCAGCATGAAACAGTAATCCAGGCGTGGCAGACAGCTATGTGCCAAGTGGTGGATTATACCTCTTTAACGTTCCAGAGTTTTGGCTTTTATCGATCAGCGTGTAAGTCAATTTTTTTTTTTTAAATATTCTTAGGCTAAGAAATGTTCAACCACAAAGTTACCCATCAGTGTGGTATGAGGGTGTGTCAGCCATCAACCATCATTTCGGTTTGCAAAGACCTCAGGATGAGTGTCAATGGAAAGGACTTTGAAGCACAGCAGGTATGACTTGATCTTCAGATCCAGAAGAACAAGAATTGATTCGATAGTTATGTCTCTGACATTCATTGTAGGTGAATAGGAACAACCTAGGAATCTCCAGTACTACAAATTCTATATTTAGTTTTCACTGAGACCAAAAGTCAGAGTTTACTATTGCAGAAGAACTCATAACCGGCTCTCTTTCTGGGCACTTGTTTATTTGTCGAAGCAATTTGATGTGGATATCGGGGAATATTAAATGAAGTTGGTTTAATTACAAATTAAGATGCATTGACTGCCGTGTTTGTATTAATCTTCCAATTGGCACAGCTGGGTCAGCACGGTATTCAAATCAACAATTTTCCCTCATTTAACGAGCAAACTCGCCGACTACTCGCTACGAGAAGTCGGCCGCGGTCTCCCCAAATACTAACGCGAGCGCCAAATGAGGTTAGACGGCGCATTGAATCCACATCATTAAAACGCGGCCTCTGAGAGGCGATTAATTATTTGGTAGAATTAGGGGGTGCAGGCATTAAAGAACACCAGAGTGTATGTCAGGATGTAACATTATTAAGAGTTGGATATAAAACGATCAGATCTCTAACAATGCCAGCTGTAAACAGTCCCTTGTTTACCATGTGCTGTTTGAAGAGTGAATCATGCATCAGCTCTGAGTCCCCAGGAAGGCAGCAACTGCAACAGAAGCCATTAATTGTCCAGGATATGTCACACCTACCAAAACAAAGCGGTCTGTGTCTATTCT
>JAODJW010000048.1:4467419-4494290 GCA_026777045.1 Hyperopisus bebe
GCCCCATCCTGGGTTGTTCCCTGCTTTGTGCCCTGTGATGGGTTGGTGCCCCATCCTGGGTTGTTCCCTGCTTTGTGTCCATAGGCTCCGGACCCCCAATGACCCTGAATAGGACAAGCGGGTACAGAAAATGGATGGATAGAGTTAACTACACCAGGGCCTTTGGTTCTTCTTTATTTAGTCATCGCCCATCAAAAACAAAAGGATACTAAATGAATCTAGTGAATCTGATACTAAATGAATCTGATACTAAGTGAATCTAGTGAATCTGATACTAAGTGAATCTAGTGAATCTGATAACTGAATCTAGTGAATCTGATACTGAGTCTCGTTCAACAGTTAAATATGTATTTAAGTCATGTAATCATGACCAAATGCAACATCAATCAGTGCATTTCACTAGAATGTTCAACAGTTTCTTCATTTTTAGCTCTTTAATGACTTTTTCTTTAATTCACAGCTTCCCAGCACTAACCGTATGCTGTGAAAGAAATGACCTTCAGCTGTAGTTGTAGAAATGGCTGCATTCAATGGTTTAAACAAATTTTAATTAATTGTGCTCTAAATGCATAACACAACAAGTGATTTTAATGCTAATTAGTATGTTATAAATACACGCATGCTTTGTACCCTGAAGAAAGAGGATCACATACTTTTCAGGTTTCACAGAACCATACAGGCATCTACACATCCTATCACACTATCACACGGCGGTAATATTTAATACTTTGCACCTTCCTGCTCTTCTTTCGCTGATTTTATAACGGATCACTTACATGAACCCTGGCATGGGCAGAATGGTCGTGTGTCCAATGGGCCCTGGAGCGTGGCCCTTAGTTCCAGGGGCCCCAGATACATGACCTGACCCCCAGCCTGGCCCTTAGTTCCAGGGGCCCCAGATACATGACCTGACCCCCAGCCTGGCCCTTAGTTCCAGGGGCCCTAGCATGATGGTCCGATCACTTCCCCAAGCACAAAAATGCAGGCGAAGCTAGAGCCCAAAGGTAAAAGTTGGCCAAGGATTCGAGTTTGTACCCTGGGAGACCTCGTGAGGCTGAGAAAGTTCCCCAGGTGTGGATGGTTTCTGTAAAAAAAAAAAAAAATCTGTCACACCGATTATGTCCTAAACTGCAAGCAGTGTGCAAAGTAAACCAATGGTGGTTTTCTGCAGAAGGCTAGAAGAGAGCTCAAAGTGGTGCAAAGAAATGCAGTGCTGGGAGATGGGGAAAGAGAGGGCCTTGCAGAGCCACAAACATCCATCCATCCATCCATACATCAACTGCTTAACCTGGTCTGGGTAGCGGGCGTGTAAACATCCTTAAATGGAAATTCAGTCCATTATTGGTAGCACACAACACACAATAACCCACATCTCAATCACTCAAGACTATAGATGGCGGTATCTATAAAGACAATGAAAGATTATGAGGATATGTAATGTGGCAGCGCAAATGAGTTCTGAAAGAATTCATTTAAAGGCAATTTTCTTGTTCTTGCCAGACTTATTACAAGGCACACCCATTGCCAAGCACATATTGAAAACAGATCTAAATGCAAAAATCAACATGTCTTTGAAGCATAATTATAAGCACTGGCAACTAAAAACCACTAAATTGTCAAATATACATGGAGATGGCATTAAATGTGACAGCCTTAAACATTCCAGGCATATATTGATGTAAAAAATAGAGTAAAACAAAACAATATCATATTCAGACTGATGGAATGCTGTGAGTGGGTTGCCAAAGACTTCTTGAAAATCATCCTGTCCCCTTACAGCAGGCTAATGGGCCAGATGAAGGAAGGATTAAGGAATGCAGCATGGCAGAACTGGCCACCAGAATATAATGTAGGATTCTAGCACTGTCCTAATTAAAAATCCCTGTCTGGCAGACTTTTCATTACATTACATTAAGGCTCGGTGCGAATTACAAGGAAGAAAGTGTTGGGGCTTTCAGACGAGCTAGGCAGGGTAACGTCATTGCTCACATAGTTGACCTTCTTTACCTCAAGGCTCAAATTAGAGTTGAGTATTAGAGCAAATGGGGATTTTCAGATTTTCAGACTTCCTTTTCAGCGTGGAAGTAGCCAGTGCCTCTCCTCGTGAAGTAGTCAAGTAGAGCAAGTATTCCAGAAGCCTCCATCACATCACAGTAACACAGAAGATTAGTGATTAGACAGAACGGCGGACGTGTGGAGCTGAGGGCTGATGTTTCCAACTGCGAGAATTTCTTTATTTCCAGAAGGCTTCTGGACCTTAATGAAGAAGGTATGTCTACTCATCTGAGCAGGTGTGGAAAGTTCAAATTCAGAAAGTGACAAATCCAGACCAAGATTTTGGTTCAACCAACCAGTTGAGTATAAAGAGTCACAGTCATAGAGTACTCACCTGGTTGGTCGAAACAAAATCTTGGTCTGAACTTGAACATTCCATCTCTGCATCTGAGTAGTGCCTTTTTAGGAAAGTCATGGGGAGCTGGAAAACCGGTCATCTTTCCCAAGGCCTTCAAGCCACGGGTCTCACAGTTGGGCCATGAAACGAGTCTTACTATAGTGGCAACTTTGGATTCAACCAAAGACATAATAAAGCGGGTGGTACCTGTCCAGCACACTACAGTGAGCATCCACGAGCATTCCAGAAACACTAGGATTTGGGTTAGTCTGCTACTCTTGTCTTCCTGTTGATTAATTCTTGGAGCATGTGTTAAACCAGCTGTGAAGGCCCTTATCTTTTTTTTTTGTTGTTCTCTCTTATCACTCTGCCGCAGTATCTTATAAAGTGCTACTTTCTGTGTGATGTCGGGGGAGGTGTGACTCTCCTTCAAGGTCATGCTCAGTGATATCAACACATGAGCACAGGAGAAAGCCACAGTACGACATACTGAGCAGCACTACAGCCACCAGCAGGGGGCGGCAAACCCAGCAAATTAGGTCAAATCCCACTTCCTAGGTTCTAGCAGTGGGCCACTGAAGGGCAATGTGCAAACCTTGTGCTTGTCCATCTTTTCATATGCTTCTCAATCATTGCCTTGGAGTCAGTTTGGAAAGAGGCTCACGATCTCCATAAATTAACATGAAACTGCCAACCAATGCCAGTCCTCCCAAAGTGAAGCCCATTTGCTTTGATAGTCCGGGGTGTGTATTCTCCGAAAGCTTCCCAAGGGGCCCCAGCCTTTACCGATTCATTAGTCTCCTGGCAGTCAATTATCAGCAAAATAAGCAAAATGCTAATAAAATGTTGGCTGTACAAGTTGTTCGATACAGCATGCAAAGCCACAGCACAATTAGCTCCCCCGCAGAACTCATTACGGTATATTAGAGATGAAAGTCGCTGCAATGCATCGTCAAAAATATCACATGCTTGAACCAGTCATCGATGGACATGGGTGCATTCCCACCAAGGTAACAGCAGGGGGCGGTCTGCTTGGAAACAGGTTCAAACCTGGCATACCTCTTATAACGACAAAAACTAGCTAAAGTTTAGCTAAAGTCTCACATGTCACAAGAAGCATAAATTGACCCAGCTGTCCCTAAAAGCAGGTGTTTCCCATCCCAAGGGGTCTGAAACGAGTCACAGAGCACTGAAGCTGAGGAACAGGAAACACTAAAGGAACAGCAGAAGACAATATGAAGAAAGCCAACTGTCATCTCTGGTGGACAACACGAAGAACACCGGCACCTGAACACCACTGTCAACAAGACTCACCTCTGGGTCCCTCCTCTGGCTGAATTTTACGTAGTGTAACATGGTGACGAATGACAACGGGATAGAAATTTAGCTCAATGACAACAACGGGATAGAAAATTTGCAGATATCCCAAGAATGACAGGTCTCCCCTCAATTATCGGGGGATAGCGTGAACGTCGGCGTTGAAACCAGCACCAGGCCCCATTAGCACGTGCTAATAGCACCAGCTACTACAGCAGGAATACATGTTTGTAAATATGACTCTGCCGCCAGCTTTGTTTATCCCCCGTATGTTCACACATTTCCGTCTACAAATTTACCTTCCCTACACAAGCAACACAGTAACAGTAAAGGTCTTAAAGGCAAATAGAGACGGCACCCAAATCTGGCGTCCCCAGACCGGGATGCTGATTTGCGGTGAGTCACCATGCAAATACCCCGTACACTGTTAGCGGCAGACAGTACGCGTTATGCAAATGAGCATCGCTCCCTGATAACCTCCCTACAATGGAAATCCCACAGTGGAAGAAAGTCGGTCACACCAATAGAGGAAAGGCATTCTATATAGAGCGCCATTCGCGCTTTGAACAAGAAATCGTTTTTTTTTTTTTTTGCTTTTAACTGTAACCCCCGACCACTACCACCACCACCCTGTATTCTCGGTTTAACTCCAGGTTTCGACCGCCGGGACACGGAGGCGGCCGCAGTGGCGGAATCACCAAGGTATCGCGCTACCAATGAGCGCATCGAAAAAAGGGAGACACAGCAACTAGGCAGGATCGTGGGTGTGTGTGCGCCCCCCCACCAAGGCTGCTCCGGGGGGGCTGAGTACCACAGCCAGGGCCTTGGGGGAGAACATGCAGCAGACAGAAAAATCAGTTCTCACGTCTTGCGGTCTTATGCAACCGAAAGACCATCATACAGGACCTGACAGCCATGTAAAGCGCGCGGCTCAAGCACCCTCTGGCAGCGGTGTAATAAGAAGTATCACAGAAAAAACACTCAACTAATGCTATTTATATCTGCAAATTAACCAAGAAACTGTTACATCCTGGCGTGCCCTTAAAAATGCTTGTCAGAGTTCAAACATAAATGTCCGAAATAAGAGTGACAGCACAACTGGATATGATCTTCTGTACACGTAGAAAATTAGCCAAAGATGCACATTAAAAAAAATCCTTATGATGTCTGTAATCTCCCGGGCTGTCAAGAACAGACAATATTATTTCTTCCGTGGTCTCTTACCAAGTCACTGGGTTTACTGGGAGTACCAAATGGTGGGTGCTATTTATACAGGTAACCGCCTAACCAAATGAAAAAAACCAGTTGGGTTTTAAATAGAGATAATCTGTTTTCCGTGCCAGAAAGTAATTTATAAATATTATAGCGCCGCATTCCTGTTAAATTTTTAGATTATTTAAAGGTGATATTAAACAGTAAGTTTACCAAGATCTGTCGGCTCGAGTAGACCGGTCGTACTCGACTCAACACTGCCCCCTAAAGGGCAGATAATTTATTACCAAGTTGGTCATCATCGAACAACTAAACTGTGTTAAATTGAACTATATAACTGAAACATTGTTCTTTACTGGTAGAGGTCATATTACATATTACGTAAAAATAATTACATTCATTATGCAATATGACTGCCGCATCGCGATTTAACGGTGAATAACAGGGATTAAACCGGATCTCTGAGAACATTAATTGTGAGGGTGCACTAAAATGCTTATTGTTATCCTCTATCTCTAACTGCCCGCACAGGGTTCTGCCGTGATGCTTTGGGATAAAAAAAATCTCCCATCGAAGAAGAAAAAGATCCAGCGGGCTCTTTCTGAAGGTGTCTTCACAGTCAGCTTTCAGCGCGGCATTCAGACGTCTCGATGAGCTCGAATTCACGCTAGTAAATGGACACCAGCAATGACACGGAAACGTTTCTGACAAAATGAAAACGGGGTCCTCTCTGCCAGCCTTGGGGCTGAAAATCCCTGCGGAAGCTGTAACGCACAAAGACCCGGAAAGCCTCTAAATATTAATAACAGAAAAGACCTTTACTTTTGTAAAACAGTCAATAGTCAAATGTTTCATAAAAACATTATATTAATGTACTTTAAATTTATAATGTTAGTGTCATAATCATCGTCAACGTTATTATTATAAGAATTATTATTATTATATAAGCAACATGGGATGTCAGGTTACCAAGAGAACGTCTTCAGAATATCAAGAAATTAGAAACAAGAGGAAAAAACAAGATTTAAAGCCCGAAAGAATTTATCAGAATAATATGGATGCCCTATTGACACGAGTCACTAGCACACAAATGCTTTGGAATGGCGATGACGTAACAACTGTGTCACATGACCATCACTGCATGGGTCACATCCTGAGGAGCCCAGGCTGCGGATCACCACTGAACTCGTAAAGGAGCAAATAAAATAGAACATCTACCCAAAAGACACAGAATAAAGGTGCACATTGAGTTAAAATGTTCCCGGATTCCAGATAGCAAAATGATTTCATATCATTGTGCATGAGTCAGAGCTTAAAATAGACTGAACAGATAGACAGGTATCTCTCATCCTCCCACATCAACAGTTTACTGAATCAGCCCCAACTTCCCTATGGGTCTGTGTCAAAAATACACCACTTTCCCAGGTAGCTTCGCTTACAGATTCCCGACAAAGCCGACACTGACTCATCTTCAACGAAGAAAAATCATGAAGAATAATTACAGCTAAAAAGTATCCAGGACGATGTGGAAAGTTTTTCGGAAGGTTTTTGTGGAGGGCACCAAGATTCTAGACACAGCTTGCTAAGCTTGGTTCTTCTCGTAGTCGTGCTGAACCCACCGTAGCGACAGAATGAGACACCAGGAAGCACTGCGGCATTAGCTATGCACAATGTAGGAGAGGTATCAGAAGCCCCACCAGGACTCTGGGGGCTCAGAATCCATAGTGGGGAGGTACTGGGGTGAGGGGGTGGAAAGGAGGCCTCCCAAAAGGCATCATTTAAGTATCTTTTTTTTTTGTTTGTTTTCGCTGCCTGCACGCCAACGGCATTCTGGTCAGAAAACATATCAGGGTAAACAGAGGAAAGTGTTGCCTGTATAAGGAGGGCAGTGTGTGGCTCACAAAGCCTGTGATCAGAAGGTCGCTGGTTTGAATCCCGTCCTTAGTCACATTTTAGTTGGCTTGAATAAGGCCCTGAAGTGGCCCCTCCAGGGATCCAAGATAAATTGCCTGATCCCGTGCTTGGACAAGCTTTGATCTCAGTTGTATATATCGTGTGCGCTTGTAGGTCTCAAAGAGGTGCATGATGGGATACGTAAAAAGAATCATTCCACTGTACTCCTGCAAATGGCAAACAAGGCGTCCTTATTATGAGTTATACAAGGTCTCTGTGGAGCAGGAAACGCTCATTGATACGGTGTTTTCTTCTTCCATTTACATTATTGGTTTTTGAAAGATTTACTTTCGGTATTATATTTGCTCTACTTCAGTGTATTTACTTTAGCAGTAAATAAATCAGTCTTATTGACGCCGACTGATTTGTTAACTAACCAATGGTCAGTAATTAAAGCTGTCTAAAAACCATTTTTGCTAAGCTAGCACCACCAGTATAATATCAGTGCGACTGTGACATTTCAGATCAAAGCCAGTTTCTCTGAAAGGCAGCCAGCCCGCCTGTCTGTCTGTTTTTCTGTGACAGGTGCGGTTTAACTAGACAGCCTGCTGTCTTACGGCTAAATGACAACATTCACAGCCCCGGGCGTTTGTTACGGGGGGACGGCCGCACTGCAGAGGCAGACGGGAGGATCGGAGAGGGGGGACGAGGCGCGGGATCTGCCAGCGTGGTGGCCGCACGCAGTCACGGTCACGGGTTTCAGCGGGAGGCGTGCAACCGGGCAGCGCCCTATCCATCAGGGAACCACAAGAGGCTCTGGTGCATGCTGCGGAAGCAGAGACCACGGGGAAGCCGGCAGTAACAGTAAGAGGAGCACAGGGAGATGAACGCGGGAAGTCTCGCATTAAGATAAAAAGGAGTACAGGCAACACAAAGCAAAATGCGAAACAAAGAGCAGCTCTGCCACTTTGTTCCATTCCATCTCTTACATCTCCTACCCTTTGATTTAAGCTTAAGTAACAGCCAAAATACATTTATTTAGCACACGCTTTTATCCAAAGTGATGTACATCTGAGAAAGCAGGGTCACGCGGTCCCTGGAGCAACTGCAAAACCACTCTGCCAACCGTGGGATTTGAACCAACAACCGCCTGATCACAGGAAGTGTAGCCGAACCCACAGAACCACAAACCATCCTGCGCAAACATCACCATTTTATTCTAACGGACTATCTGCTTCCCTCTTTGGATCGCTTTCAATAGGTGCGGTTATCAGTACAGCGCTGGCCATCAGTGGGGTGGCTCTGAAGGTCACGCGGGGACCCAGTGCTCCGGCCAGGTCAGTCTCGCTTGTCAGGCTGCCATCTGCTGCCTCGGTGGGGTGCAGCACCGCCCCCCCCCCACATTACCACCAAAGTGCACTCCCGACTCTGCCAAGGAACAATTATGACAGACCTTTCAGGAAATACTCATGACTGATCACGGCAGACTGCACTGAAGGGGTTGAAATATTAAAATGACAAATCGAGTATTCAGATTTATTCACGTATGTCTTTTTTCACTTTTAAGGTAAAATGCTGAAGGTATTCGGTTGTGCTTTCACGAAATGATAGCGGTCGTATAAGTTTAAGGAGAAAACATTTAATTTTGATAGCTACGTATAATAACTTTAAATAATGCATACCGCACCTGGTAACTGACTCTGCCCAGATTCCCATAAAGCCATACGGTACGTCGTTAAACTAAAACGACTCGTTCAGGATTTCGCGAAGCTCGAGTGCTTCTGCTCTGCACGTGGCGCGATGACCCCCCATGCGACTGACCTAACCTGGCAGCAGGGGGCGCCCTCCGCAAGGACTTTGCGGTGGCAGAATGACCTTTACTGTGTAGCTGCTGGAGTGTCACGGAAGGACACCACGACGTTTAACTGAGACACCAAGTTTTAACGATTCACTGTGATATATGTATAGTGCAATAAAATTATCACTTGCGGACTTCCTGCAGGTCACGGTAAATACAATAAAAACAAATTATGCAAACATTCTGTATATACATATGCAAGAATAGAGGTAAAATTCTTATTATACTTATAATTTTTTCATAGTGCTAATGTATCTTTTTGATTTCTTCGGTTTCAGTACAAGAAAAGAATGTGGATCGCTGTATACCTTTTCGTATTCATTTATAACAAACAGGATTACTTTATTTCTTTGCTTTTTTAAAAAAAAAGCACACAAAAATCCAATACATCCAGACAATTCAGCTCAATGCATCGGTGCCTGCAAGTAAACAAGCAACACAAACTATTTTTGGTTGAATAAATATGCTTCAACGTGGTGCTTGAGTTTTCTGTCTTCAGTCACCCGGGACTTTCCTATATCTGGAAGAAAATAGCCTAAATAAAATACGTTTAAATGGAGTTTCTGCACTGCGGCTGCAGAAGACACGCAAAATTTACAGCAAGACACAGAGCGTCGGTATAACGCTATGAAAGACATGAGTTAATTTCTCCCCATTATCATTTTCATATTAGCCTGAAGAACGAAAGCGCAGGAAATCTAACGGCATTTTCAAGATCATTGACTAGCAAAGTGCTTCAACACATTAAATGCATCTAAGAGGCTATAATCCTCGAGTTTAATTCAAGACAGTCTGGGAATTACACGTTTTATTAGTTTTAGCGCATCGAAAGAAATTGATTCGCGCCCTACTGCACACTCCAGTCAGGATTATCATACTGCAAATTATTATTTCATTTACATTAATTAAACGACTAGATTTATATGTAGCTGAAATTTGTTATGTGACAGAATTTATAAATGTAATGGGAATTTCACAGCAAATCCTGTGAACGAGATTTATTTCCTTGTACATATATACAAAATCGGAATCCCGATTTAACCAAAACCTCATTCCTCGCACTGGATTGGTCTCCAGCTATAACACAGCCGTCACTGCTGAATGTGTAAAGTTAACTCTACACCGACAAAATTCAAATACCTGTAGTTTTACGGACCGACTTTACATGTTTTTTGTCTGTACTAGAACTGAAAATCATCTGAAGCACCGCCCATGCACCTATTCCTGTAAATCCCTAGTAATGCGTTTCAATTGAGAAATGAAAAGTACCTTTTCCGGGTCACATGGGTCATGCTACTGTTGCAGCAATAAACATGGCGTCCCCTTGAGTTGAAATTTTGTATTGCATTGCATGAAAAATGTAATTTAGAATGGTAGCTGCAGCAAATTCAATTCAGTTCGTTTCTTGTGTCAGATGTTACACTTGATCTGATCTGTTTTACGATAATAGGTTCATCCATGACCCTTATGAATTCTCTACAAAACCATGTTATGCTGAGGAACTTCGTCTTGAAGAAGGCAGAAGGCTGTCATCATTTATAATTGCTTGGTCGTGGTTGCTGATCAAAGTTCAGAGCTAAAAGTACTTCCAGAAAATGAGCAGTTCATAAGCTATTAAGCAAAACAAATGGTAATTACATCATCACCATATGTTATACATTTAAATAAGTTAACATCCTTTAAACAAAGTAAACATCATTGCAGTTACCTAAAACTGGTTGGTAGATTAGAGATAGACTGTAGATATTTAATTTGTTTATGGCTTAAGATACATATTAATGTGAGAAATGATTTTTGCAAGCTCTTTTCCAAACTAAGCCCAGCTTTAAACGTTAGACTTCCTCTTTTTAAAGAGTATGATCAATGTAGAATACATTAAAAAAATCATACATGTTTTTTTCTATGCCAGCTTACTATCCATCCATCTTCAACCAGCTTATTCAGTTCAGGGTTACGGGGTGCCTGGCAGCTATCCCAGAATGCATAGGGCACACGGCAGGGGACACCCTGGATGGAATGCCAGTCCGTGTCCTTTAAGTCCCATTTTGGTCATAATTTAATACCTGTCCAATTCTTTTTTTTTAGACTTATTGGTCATCCTGTAATAAGTGAACCGCAGGCTATGACAAAATTTGCAGGAGCTAAATTTGACTCATCTGCTGAATCCTCAGTTTGGAGTTGACTTTTATGCAGGTTTCAAGTTCCTGTGGAAAAAATAACCAATTGGGACTCAATCCCCTAAGGTCAGATGGAAAGGTAGGCCACTGATAAGGGCTATCTTTTACCGTGGTGTATTATGACGCCGGCAAAGGTGAATCTCTGGGAGCTGTAACAAGTAACAATGTTTCCTTTTGTCAGAGTGTATCAGATCAATTGGTGTCTATAGACCAAAGCAATAAGAGTGTGTGATAGAGATCGTGGTACAACTACAAGTACATTCCACAGGATTGGCTTTTGAAAGGAACAACTTCTGCAAAGGAATGAGCCATGCTAAGCTAATGACTCATCATTGGCAAAGGAAAACTTCAATAAAACATATCAGGACATAAAGACTTTTAAGTACAGCGTAGAGTCTAATGTGATTCTTCTTGTAGGTAGCAGGTAGGAAGATGCAGCAATGAGATTTAAAGTAAAAAGGAATTTAAAAAAACACTCTCTCCATTTGCCTTGCCAACCGAATGCTTCTTGGTTCCTCGCCACCATATCCTGAATAGTCACATACAGCTCGAGATACCCATAAATGTGTTTTGTGAGTGTGTGGCTGTGAGGAATTTGCAGCGCCGTTACATGGCTTCGTGTCAGAGATGTGTACTTGTTCTTGACTTGCGAAGGAGGTGCTAACTTTCTAGGGACTGGGAGGCACGTGTGGTATCGCGATTTTCTTTTAATGTGTGACCCGGCGAATCTGATGTTACTATGCAAGTAACGGGTAGGAATAAACGAGGGCCTGATTAAATTAACTTATTTGCTGTAGGTATGAGCACCACTTGCTGCTGCCTGTAGTAATTGCTCATATATCCATCCATTTTCTGTACACGCTTGTCCTATTCATGGTCGCAGGGGTGTCCAGAGCCTATCCCAGAGGCTACAAGCACAAGGCGGGGAACAACCCAGGATGGGGCGCCAACCCATCACAGGGCACAAAGCAGGGAACAACCCAGGATGGGGCGCCAACCCATCGCAGGGCACAAGGCAGGGAACAACCCAGGATGGGGCGCCAACCCATCGCAGGGCACAAGGCAGGGAACAACCCAGGATGGGGCACCAACCCATCGCAGGGCACAGTCACACACCATTCAGCCACAAAAGCAATTTGGCAACTCCAGCTAACCTCAGTATGTTTTTGGACTGTGTGTGGGGGGGGGAGGAGGAAGCTGGAGTACCCAGAGAAAACCCCACGACAGCAGAGGGAGAAGACACACATGGTGCTAGATCAGAGACTCAAACCCTTGTCCCAAAGGTGCAAAGTAACAGTGCTAACCACTGCACCATACTGTAATCAACCTCTAATACCTTAACAAACAGTGAAACCTTGGGAAAGACTCGAGCCGTAGTCCCAGAAGTGTCACTCAGCAGTGCTACAAGAGCTTTGCTTAAGTACCCAGTTGTCAAGTCATTTGGCCCATTTTGGACTAGAACCTTCTGGATACAAGTTCACCATCCAAACCCACTGAACCACACGTCACATTGTTTCACTCAATAGTTTCTAAACTTTATTCCACTGCTGCATTTGATCTCTTAGGACAATGGTACCCCAAATGGGAGTTGACTTAAATCTTTAGTAGGCAAGCAATATGTAGACATTGTCAGCTTGGATAAAAGGGTTTCGGAGGAAATATGTTCTTGTCTTTCCCAGAATCCTTTAGGAAATATTAAAATATTATGCAATCGCCCCCGTTACATCTCAGGTGGCTCTGAATATGGCTCCGTAGGACAGCTGATGCTGTAAAATTCTTCTCTCCATATAAAATTAATGGAAAATGCGTATAAAATTCCGCACAAATGTGATTTTTTTAAATGAATCTCCGCGTTGTTTTTTTAACTTTGCATCCTAGGAAGATGCTAATTTTGTGTCCAAGCAATTTAACAAGCAATCATTTTATAACTTCTAGCCGCTTACGATTATCTGCCTAATGAGAGAAAAGTGAAATCTGTCAGAGAATACAGTGAATCTAGGTCACTGAATTGCTATGCTGTGGTAATTACCATGCTCAAATGTATGGTTAATTCTTTCCCGTTGCTGGAGTACATGAGAGGATTACACAGCCTTTCAATGTACCGTCTTTCGTTCTTTTTCTCTGTGAAATTAATTAAATTTTAGTCACACATTCAGTATTAACGGGGTATATTTAAAACGTTTTGCCGCGTAAAATGGGAAATATAATTTCAAACAAGGGTAAACAGCGTGAGGTAGCGGAGCGCGTCTTTTCATACTGTTTCGACTCTCTTCGACTCTTAATTGAATGTTGAAGGAGGCAAACTGTCAGAAAAACAAGACCCGGGCGCCTGAGCGTGTACCAGCTTTTTCCACGTTTATTCGGCTGTAGATGTGAATGCTGACAAGTGACCCGCAGCGCGGTGTCCGTCTCCCGGCTTTAGGAGAAATAACTGAAGCATCGGGACGGATCGGCGCTCCTGATGCAACCAGAGCCGGCTGTTTAAGAAGCCGCAACGCACAGTCGTGCATCTTAACCAATCCTTCACCTTCTGTCTTCGTGCAATAGTGTTTTATTCAACAAAATGCAATGTTGGGGTACATGAGATTCCAGATTTAAAAATGCTTCCTTTTGTGACTTTTTTTTTGTATGGACTCAAAATCAAATTCATGGTAAGCATGATGAAAGTAGGGGGTTGTGTTTTGCTAGGAAGGTTTGCCTTGGCAATTCATTCATGTTTTCACGTGACGTCACATCCTTATAAGACCGCTCACCCGGAGGGCAAAACAAGGCTTTTACTCCGCTGTCCGCCACTTACTTTCTTTACCACGTTTCTTTATCTAAAATGCTGCATATATAGTTGTTGTTCAGTTGGACGCACTAACCGTCAGGAGACAAACGTGGCTCGTGGTATTACTGAATCTCACCCTAGAATGAAAACCCAGAGAGGAGGAGATTGTGGATTCCCGCTGTTTGACGTGCCTCGATCCGTCCCTGGAGAGGGAACGAAAGAATGGCACAGCCATTAAAGGGCGCTTTGACGTCGAAGTTCAGGGGACGTTCCACGAAGCAGGATTTCTCAGTTAGCTGGGTTAACTTAAGATAGAAGTCATGATTGTCCAATGGGAATGCTCCTTACCTAAGCTCTTATTGGACGATCATGATTTCTACCCAGGGTCCGAATTACACAATGCCTTTCGGGGGGGGGGCGGGTATTTCCTGTAGTATACCACTAATTCACAAGTCACATGCATGCGCATACATATAAGTAATATAAGTGATAAGAGTTACTGCAAAACAGATTCCACTATTACTACTGCAGGCAGTTAGTATCGTCAGTAACATTTCATATAGGCACAGTAACAACAACATAAAAATCAGGTAAGAAATTGAATTAAAAAACACATAACATTGACATTTATACTCTATTTTTCATTTCTGGAACCGTAACATACAGAAGATGAAATGTAACTTGCAACACAAAAGCAGACGATTTTATTAGAGCTCCCCCTATTGAGATTTAAAGGAAGCGCATGTCCTTTTCGGGGCAGCGGAGCTCCCATTGGCTCCCTCGTAATTGGATCCATGTTTCTAGCCTAAGAAAAAAAGGTAAAACTTTGTACCTTTGCTTGTCACTGGGGCTGTACCCTCAAGGGTCTGCTAATTGTACCCTTTGCTGTAGGTAAATGTACCTTTTAAGTTACAGAAATGGACTCTGAGGAACATTTCTGTACCACTCTGAATACATTATTGCTTGCACCTTGGAGATGAGGGTACAGCACAATGACAAGCAAAGGAACAATTTTTTTTACCCTTTTGTCTGTGAGTGTATCTAAGTCCAATACTAGGATATGAGCAATTCTTAGTCGGAGAGAAAAGCACTATGCGAATTACAATGCAATATGGCCTTAGAAATATTACTTGAACAAACCTTTCTTTTGAACCTGCTCTTTTCATTGAATCAGTTTTCAAATCTAAATGAATCAAACTTTTTGTAAGCTACATCCATGCATTGCACAGATCAAAGTCTTAGATTCTAACAATCTAATAATATTTGACAGATTACTATATAAATCCATTGGGTTTGTGCTGTGTGCATGTCCAGCGGCATGGTGGCTCTGGCTCATTATCCACCCGACTTATGATGGCCAAAATGACGCTTGATGAACCATTCGCTGTATTTTCTGACTCCACTAGATGGCGATATCTGTGCAAAAAGTTGGCTGAAGGCATGCCCCAAAGTAAACCTAGAGCACCATATAGTGGAGTCAGGAAATAAAGTGAATGGTTTATGATGTGTGGTTTTGGCTATTACTACTCCAGGCTTGGCATGCGACAAGTTAGCAAGTTTGACCCATTCAGCTGAAGCGGTTACTATAGTCATTTCTCATGAGATTCAGAAGACCCATAATTTATTAATTCATTATTCTTATTATTTCTTATTTAAAATGCATATAATTACATTACTGGCCACTGGTATCGCTATTATTTAATTCATTTTGTTAGGTGTAAGTTACTAAGTTTTGGAGTTGAATTCCCCTAACCTTATTTTTCCCATTGGATATATGTGTTTTAGTATGCGATTTTAGTAAATGTGCCGTTTTTCAGGAAAGCATCAGTTGCAATATAGCAGGACTGGGACTATGTACACATCTCCAAATCGGAGTTCTGGCAGCGTCTCCCCTCTCTAGCGACTGAAATACTGCAACGTGTGCTGTACAGGGATCGCCTATACCTAAAATTTGCATTTTTTTCCTCATAGCTTTATTTTTTTTTTTTTGTCGATAGGTGAAATATTTGTTGCTTGGAAGATTAACCGATGTTTGTTGTAGATCTATGGAGTAGATCCACGATGGAAGAGGTTTTTCTTCCACTCTGGGTCTCTGAGGTGTCAAGTACTGAGGACAAAGTTTACTAAGTTGTTGATGTGTTGGTAAGTTTTCTATTTTGCCTTTTAAGGTCCATTCCTATGTTTGTAGTTTATTAGATGAAGCCTTTAAGTCTGAGTGCCCAGAGTTCCTGGCGTCGTAGCCACTTCCCTCCTACAGCAAGCTTATGTTGCAAAAGGAACATCGAAACAGCTTTAAGCAACGAAAGAGAGAATGACAGTGCCAAAATTTGCTAGGCTGGCTCTTCTGGCAAATTACGCTGCTTAGCAACACATTGTTAAAATAATATGCAAAATCAACACAGTCAGTGTTAAACTCAGTAATGCAAAGGGATGGCATACAGTATATCTATAAAACGAAGAGGATCTGTCATGTTGGGAATTATTGGAGAATATTCAAGAAACAAATCTGCATTTCAGTTGCAAAACCAAAATCTTGCAGTACTGTAATTAAATACTGTCTGGAAAAATCATCTCCACACTGTACACAGTTCTGCTTTGGCAAACAGCATCAAGCACCAACTGACCTGGCAAGCTGATATCCCATGTATGTGTCACATGCTAAAAGGTTCTGGCCTGCACATCAGGCTTTTTTTGCCAAGAATAGCTGCTCTATACCACTAAAGGACTTGGGTGTCCTTGAATGCAATCTGAGGTTTTCCCAGTAAGTACCAGCATCTAAGCAGAAGGGAACATCAGTGACTGATTATTTCTGGATTGTTTTTTTTATTCTGGTGCTGTGGAGAAGCTCAGCCTTTTCAAGCAGAATTTTAAATGAAGGTTAATTAAATAATTAAAGTAAAACCTTTATGAAACATAGCACAGCATAGCTGATTGGCCCAGTACTGATGACTATGTGCTTGTGGTAAAAATGAGAAAAATACAACACACACACACACACACACACGCATGCATGCACACACGCACACACACACACGCACACACACACACACACACATTTTAAATCGTCTTCGTGGGGACTCTCCATTCATCTCTATGGGCAATACTGTAATCCCAGCAATGACAACCCTAACCCCTACCTAGCGCTAACCTTAACCACAAGTAACCAAACTAAATACAAGACTTTGGGCATTTTGGGATTTTTAGTTTTTTGATTATTTTTTGATTCGCGGATCTTTATCAAACAAAAATGATGCCCACCATATTGAAATAACAGGTCTTTATCACATTGTGATATATATACATATTATACTCACACACATGTAGTGTGTGTGTGTGTATATATATATATATATATATATAATTTCCAAAATATATGGTATATATGCGGAATATACATTCTATATATACAAAAAATGCAAAGCAACAAAATTGTAATACCATAAGATATACCGCAATAGCTTTTAGCTTGTATTTTTGGTCTCTGTTTCAGCTTTAGATTCAGCAAACGCACTGGGTCAGGACCCTCATTCAGCGCATAATCAAAGCCTCGGGATAATGGGCCAGCGGCCGCTTCCAAAAAGCCGTTGATAGGAGGATAAGCACTGTGAGGTCCTTACCAGTCTGCCTGTGTCACTTAGTTCATATCCAGGACTGTCTGCCAAGCCCTTAATGTGCATTGGGCACTATGTTAAAACAGCCCCCGTGTGTCCCAGGAGAGAAGGAGACCTACTTTAGCAGGCAAAATGTATCTCTGTCCAAAAGCTGTAGAGCAGCTTTAGACCAGTAATAAGAAGAACATAACTCAATGCAGCTGTTCAGTTTCCACACAGCTGCTAACATTTCTTTTTTAACTGCTAGTCTACTGGAAACATTATGACCAAATATACCATAGTATATGCTCCTTTTTCGTGTTTTTCTGCGGTGCAGTGGGAGCATTACCAATAAATAAATCCCTGATTATCAAAGTTACCTCAGACAAATTGAGCATAGACCACATGAGGCTTGTCCAGGAGAAACATAGCACCAGATTTTGAAGCTTGTGGAATAATTTAATTTAGTCATCGGAAAAAAGGTTGAATGGAACACGTGATACAGCCACTTAACTGAATGAATATGGATACTATACTGTAGTGAGATTTTACCCAAATAAGCCTCAGATGGTTTCTCAGTCCAACTATATTCTAAATCCCCGAAAAACTGTGAAAACATTGTTATTGACAAAGCAACAAAATCTGAAAGGAGACAGAGACATATTCATCCGGTGTGACAATGGCTAAACAAGTACAAACAAAGACCTGATTTACCAAATTTCTTCCAATACACGCTCCCCGATAATCATCAGATTTTAAAACTATCTGTCTGGCTTCAGCGGATCAGCCCGGGCGTGTGCATTGGGACAAAATGGAGCTCACTATCCCTGCTGATAAAAGATTAAAACCCAATCCCAACTCTGAGGTTCAGGGGAGCCCTTTGAACTATTCCCCTATATCCCCAGAGCTATGGCTTTGTGAGAAGGGTAATTATTTCTAAAGCGGGGTCCTGACAAACCTTGGTGAAGCATGGCAGTGTATTCCGTTTAACTAAAACAAAAGATCTCAGAGGAGAAGACCAGCCCAGAGTATTTTCACATCCATCTCGTAGAGAGGCCTGTGATGTGCTTTTCTGGAACACTGCTTTGTAGACGTGTTGATGAAAACTGGCTGAGACGTGGCCATCCTGAACGAGTGAAGAAAGAAAGAACCAGGGGCAGAAAAGCGCGTCATCGTGAACACGATGCAGAGATCCGTAACGCCATTTCCTAAAGCCAGCATGTGCGCAATTAGTTCAAGTCCATTTTTTCCCCTCTGCGATAAATCTTGCCATAATGAAAAGTTAACTGACTGGCTGTATTGCTTTAAAAGGAGGTGTATGGGGGGAAAAAATCATCATGCATGTATTTATGATTACAGCAGTGGCCTACTTACAAATGTCTGCGCAAGGGCTTTCAGAGTCTCTGAAGATGAACACGGGGGAATGACTTAAGCTTCGGAGAATCCTGACTTTTTTCATTATCTTTGAATCAGACTCGAGGGGCTGAAATGAGCATCGCAGCGTCGAACTGACACGGCGGACGGCTTTTCTTCAGATGACAAACGGCTTGTGATTAAGTAGCAGACAAGTATGCATTGCCGTTCGAGACTGACAATAAGTGCTTCTGAATGAGACATATAACTGGTTACTGGGCCTACCTTCGCGCCAGCAATCCTCCACTGTACGGCCAAAGTTTGTGGACTCTACAGCCTTTGCTTGCCACTGGGGTTGTATCCTTGTGATTGTAGCTTTTTTTGTACAGAAATGAACTCTGAGAAACATCCCAAAGGTACAAACAGCATTAATGTACCATCAACGGTATAGAAATGTTCCCTAAAATGTACAAGTACCTACAGCTATGGGTACCATTTGCAGACCCTTGAGGGTACAGCCCCAGTGCTAAGCAAAGGTACAAATTTTTACCCTTTTTCTGAGAGTGTAGCTTGTCTAACATTTCAATCCCAAAACAATGGGGTTTAACATGAAAGTAGGTCCACCCTTAGCTGCTGTAATAGCCTCTGATCTTCTGGGAAGGCTTTCCATTAGATGTTGGACATCGCTGGTGGGATCTGCTGCCATTCAGGTTGGGTATCGATGTCGGGCGATCAGGTCCCTCCCTGTGAGCTTGTGTGGCCCCCACTTTGCAGGTGACCTTGCTCTCAGATGGTTCCACTTCATACGTCACTTCAGGTTGACCAGGGCGGCTCTATCAGGGGAGAAATTTGGCAAACTGATTTGTTAGAAAGATGGCATTCAATGAATGTTTTCTAGCAGAGATAAACTCTGACCATTTTACTAGCCAAACACTTTTTATTAAAGGCAAGTGAATGTATCATCTTTCATATACATAAGCCTATTAAATATGTAAATATGCGATTGCTATACATCAGTTTTTCTCACAATAGGATATTCGACACATTGGACACATTAGATATTTTAAATTTTCTTAGTTCTAAAGATTCATTTCGTTAAATGAAAAGAACAAAGTCCTATTTTCTTCCACGTCTGTTCTGTATGTCATCTTTACAATGCAGCTTTAAGACAGCACAGGAAGCCTCCCTATAAGAAACTTGAAGACTACACCCATCTCACCTCACACCTCCAGATTTGGGAGTGAAATCCCTTCCCCCTGTCCAGGGTGCAACCCTTCGCCCTGTTGACTGTGACAGACTCCAGATCACTCCCGTGGCCCTGTACTGAAAACATGGATGGATGGATATCACCTCTTCAGGATTTTGACTGTTAGCTATATAATTTATCATATCTGTTCCCCAGACGACGATGTTCATATTATATTAAAATATACGTAGAGAAGCACGTCAACCGAAAATACATGGGATCGCAAAATTATCGTTATAGAACCAAGGAGAAGACAAATAAATCGTTAAAATCAGTTTTTCGCCTATCTAAAAAGAATAAAGCAACGTAACCTTTAAGTGGGTTGCAAACCTAAAACAGTTGGCAGTTTGACAGGCTTCACATCATTGACAAAAGCAGATATTTCGAAATAGCCAGTCTCTGTCCGTGGTCCTGAAACCAGGACGCGCCTGACTGTCGGTGAGAGGAGTCAGTGTCAGTCATTCGGTGTATGATACTGACAAACATGGTCGGAATTTGAAATATATAGAATTAGTGAACGGTGGGGACTTAACAATGCTCTTTCAACATCTATTCTAATTAAATATTGTCATGGTGGAAAAAAGTTCAAATGGTGAACTGCGATGGACGAAGAGAGCGTAGGAAATTGCAGATGGTGTTTTCCTTTAAGATGATGTAAGACTTTATTCCCCGTGATGGTTTATCCCTGCACCGCTGAAACAACATCAGCAGAGTCGTTTTTACTGTGCTGCCAGCGCTGCTCGCAAGACATCGGAAGGATCCCTGCAGGCTCCGGCCAAACCCACTCACAGCATTGCCTTTATAAAGCCGTTTAATCGCTGCGCTGGAAATAAAGGCTAATCGTGGAGAGACGAAGCAAACCAACTCCAGCAGGGACAGATGAAGTGTCCGACATCGGTCCAGAGACCCGAGTTGGTGTTTTATCTCTCAAGTTATCTCGGACGGGTCATCGTGTATTTTTCTTTAACCGGAGAAGTTGACATGAACTACTGGTGACAAAGGCGCTCGGTTATACTCCACGGATTACTTAAGTTGCTGTGAACTTTTGTAGGAATAATGTAATATCCAGTGCTTTTTTAAAGACTGGGGTGAGATTTGTTTTCCAAGTGGCCAACAGTGTTGACCATGTTTAATAAATCCTGGGCGTGATAATGCACGAATTACCGTGTCATGCTATTTAGGGTAATATTCCAGAGAAGAAATTGGCCAAGCATCCCTCCCTACTACCATCGACGGGCAGAAAAGGCAGGGCGACCGGTTCAAAGGCTTTATACGCTTCTGCATATTTTGAAGTAACCTAGATTTTTGTATAAACTGTTCTTTATATTGACCAAATGGGGGTTATCAATCTATATTTAACTCTTAATATAGCTGACTGGTAATAGAAAATATAACCATTTTGTACAACAGTATAGCTTTAAAATATAGCCTATATCTCTGGTTGAATATAATTCTGACTTGCTGATTAGATGTTTAAATTATAGTATGATATTCGGTGATTTTTTTTTTGTTATGAAAATCGTCCAGTGATTAAATACCCACGTTTACTTTTTGGCCGTACAGCCAGCATTCTTCGCGACTTTAGCTTTGCAGGTATTCGCATGCATGACTGAAATAATGGCCCTGAGCGGTAACAGCAGATCCCAGCCGCAAAACAAAGATCAGGGGTCTGCCCCCACTTCGTTCCCCGACGTCGTGGAGCTAAACGTCGGAGGACAGGTCTACTACACCCGCCACGCCACCCTAATTAGCGCGCCCAATTCGCTGCTTGGTAAGATATTCTCTCCCAAAAAAGACAATTTAAAGGATCTAGCCAGAGATCCCAAAGGACGCTACTTTATCGACAGAGATGGCTTTCTGTTTCGGTACGTATTGGATTATCTAAGAGATAAGCAGATCGTCCTTCCTGACCACTTTCCAGAGAGAGGAAGACTAAAGCGCGAAGCAGAATATTATCAGCTTCCGGAGCTGGTTAAAATCCTCACCCCAGAGTACTTCAAGCAAAGTCCGGATGACTATTTCCACAGCGACATCGATGACATCTCCCAAGGCAGCGACCAAAAAATGTGTCCGCCTTCTTTAGGCGTGAGCGACCGCAGGTACGGGTTCATCACGGTGGGGTACCGGGGCTCCTGCACCCTGAACCGGGAGAGCCAGCGGGACGCGAAATTCAGAAGAGTGCCCAGGATTCTGATCTCCGGCAGAATCGCTTTAGCCAAAGAAGTCTTCGGGGAAACCTTGAATGAAAGCCGAGATCCGGACAGGACCCCGGACAGATATACGTCCAGGTTTTACCTTAAGTTCAAACACCTAGAGAGAGCATTTGACATGCTGTCCGAGTGCGGATTCCAGATGGTCGCCTGTAACTCCTCGGTTACTGCATCGTTTGTCAATCAATACACAGAGGACAAGATCTGGTCCAGTTACACAGAATATGTCTTCTATCGTAAGTAAAGAGTTCGGGATTTTTTTTGCTCCTTACCTATGCAAAATTCCATGCTCATTTCAATTTCCTTAACAAATAGGGCTTCTATGTTTAAAAGGCAGTTGTTTTAAATAAAAAAAAACATATAATTTGAAAGCCATCTGAATGCATGTAGGTTAATAAACGACTTTTTGGAATCACCACTAGAAGGCACAATTGATTTGTGTGTCTCAAATTATGTGCACGTTCTGAATCCTTCATGTAAAGATTACATGCCATATTTTGTAACATTTGCAGCTTGTTTCTCGGGTACAAACAAACCAGCCATTGAATGATCAGGGCGCTAGCTTCGATCGTCATTGTTTTATTATTCTATCGCACAAATCTTCATAACGCGGTGTTGGGATGCTCCACTCACTTCCTGATTAGGGAAGGTAAAAGAGGCTTTGATTCCTCGTGCGCCTTCGTCTTGGTACCGGGGGGGGCGGCACCAGCTTCATGTTTATTCAGTCTGTTCCCACTGACTCCCTGCCGACTCCGTTACGAATAACACAGACCTCAGAGGACTGTCAAAGTTAGCTGTATCTCCAAGATGTCCTCCCACAACGTGCGGTATTTGGATGATGACTTCTGCAGTTATTCTAAAAATACCCCGCTGCATATTGCATCAAAACACCTCACATTTCCCCCTTTCCTCTAGAGGAAATCTTTTATAGATAGCATACACAACACATACTTCATCGACACACACAAAAAACAGGAATATGGGAGTTCAATTGGACGACTCAAAGTGTACACAAATTATGCCCCTGTATCTAAGTAAAGGTGATCAACAGTAGGCCTAGTTAATCTAGATTTATAAACACCTTTTAGTTTTGGTTAAGTCTTTATAAAGTCCAAACACAGGTTGAGTTAATATGCCGTTAAGCACAGCCAATATCTAAAACATAATATCATATTACAGCATAGTAGGATTTGATTACCAGTAGGCCTATCTGATTTTATCGACAACTTCTGTTTATTTATTTAGGTAACACACCTGGTAACACAAGTAAATAAAACCTCGAATAAACAGGCCAGTGACTTCAGATGAAGATGTGGCGATATATCATGTTTATATATGTGGTATGTCCCTGTCTGTATGTTTCGCTTGTGCAGAGTTTGACAGCGTCTGACTAAGATTCTCTTCTAAATGTAGTTGATTACATTGATTTCTCCGTTGATGGACCAAAGAGCAGTTCGCAGGAGACAAACAGAATATATAATCGCCTCAAGATATTTCTCGTCTATCTATAGAAGCAAGGCGCCGTGCAATGTAATAACAGTAAAAGTTTTGCTGTGCTGTTTCCCTTCGTACCGCAGACACACTGTGTTCTACTCTTGTGCTGTCATGTCCCAGTCTGTGTCACCTTAATTGCCTTGGGCAGGTTATGTTTAAGACCCGTTACGAATTTCTGGAAAAGCGGCGTAGCTGCTCCTCGCCTCCCTCACGGCAGCTTCCCCGGGGGTACAAAGGCTACCGCGCCGAGCACAGGAATCCGTAAAAGCGTTTGCTGCACGGACGGAATGAATGATGACAGGTGATCTCCGAGGCGAGATTTCACGCACATGCGCACTGAATCGCGGCGGGGAGGTTTTTAAGCAATTCATAATAAAATGAAGATGGATGAAGCTCTTTATTCAATTTCTAGTTTCTATCCTAGCCAACTCTCAACTTCGGTATAACTATAAAGCAGTAAGGTTTAGCTTGGAAGCTGGTGTCTGAAAGCCCTTCAGCAGATTTGTAATCCAATAGAATTATTTCAACAGATCACATATAACCGGATTTTAAAATGCTGAATGTGACGCGGAGCACACGTGGGTCGGCGGATAAGATCGCCCTCCTCTCGTGGTCTGGATCCTCTCCGGTTCCCCGCTGTCCACGCCCTCCTCCCGTGAATTTGGTCCGACCTTCCTTCCCATTGCTCTCGCCCACAAGACGAAATAGCACCAGCTGGGCTAACGGTTATGCCAGTGTGGAGGAAGTAAAACGCAGCTTCTCGCTGGCACCAGAGAACATCACAATTAAACAGGAGGACATCCAGCAGCTCCCCATACTATTGTCTTTGGGCTCCGACTGTATATAATTATCAGTGAATTGGAGGAGTACTTTTAAAATCACATTTAAACCCACGAAAAGGAGATAATATCTTGTAAAAGGTGCATGAAATGCACCAATGCTGTAAAACGAGAAAGGAAACGATTACAGTTAAACTGTTTTGGTTAAAGTTTACCTGGATGTGAGTGACAGCTGAGCAAATGCGTCCTAAATGATCTAGAATATTATGATGAGGCACGAAGCACTGCATATAGACAGATGTATTCATATTACAGTGGACAGAGAACTAGTTTGCCAGCTGAAAAATTTGACCCATCCTATCAGATTTAATAATTGGTGATGGGGCGGATGGAACCTTGGTGTTTTATTTGGAAAATGCTCAGATGATTTCCTCGAACAGTGAAACATTATACATCCCTTTACAAAGCATAATTGTATTCTTTCAGGATAAAGGCATTTTAATGGCCTACGGCTATAGTCATCTGACTGCGGCTTCGTCTGCTTCTTGATGGTGCTTTTCCAGAATGTTCGCGGCGGACAAATGTGTCTATCGCTGCGCTAATGTACCTGCTCTCTTAACCATATCCCAGCTCATCAGGAGAGTATTGTCAAGAAGAACTTCATCAAAACGGCACCATTTTTAGTATTATTAATATATCAAACGAACCGCGTTTAGATTGACATGGTTCTGTACGCGTTTGTAAGATCGGGTGCGACAATACAAATCACATTAATCTAATTAAAGAAGTGTGACGCGCGAGATTGCGCGCCGCTGTGTCGCAAGCTAAACGCGTATGCATCACCCTTACCCACTAACCCAGGGTAGGGTTGTGGTAAGCTTGGAGTCTGGCCCTGGAATAATGGGACACGAGGTCAGGAACTTCCGGGATAGGGTGACCAGATAATCCGTGTCAGGGAGGACAGTCTGAGCTAGGACAGGAATTGTAAATTACCATGTCAATTAAGAGGACCTGGATTTCACTTGAGCACCGAGTTCTTGCTGCGTGGTGATTGGTCAGTCTCCTATAATCATGTCTGCGTCACTAATGTTAATGTGAAACAGCTGGATGAGTCTTTCAGTCAAGGAAACAAACCAGTCAAAGTACAAGAAGAGCTGAACTGTTTAGCAGAGCGCAGGAGCCTTTCGGTTTGAAAGTAGTTGTAAAACCCAAAGTAGCTCAAAGTGTCCTCCCTGACATGGATTATCTGGCCACCCTATTCCAGGATGGAAAGTCAATCTGTTGGAGGGGCCACACTCACACGCTAAAGACAAATTATATGAATGCCAAATTCAATTAGCCACATGCACTCTACAGATGAAGATATAGCATGGATTGTACTTTGATTGCAGCTCTGGAATTAATTAAGAGACCACAGCACAATTTATGTTTCACTAATTTCTCTTTAAATGGTGTGTGTCTGTGAATATTACATACATATATGTTATTATTTTTTTTTCTCATCGATGAAGGGCTTCTTTGCTTTATGGGACTTCAGTTCTGCTTCTAGGAGCCTGATATGAACTGTCCTAGCAGTGCACTTCACACCTGCACTTAATGTTTCCCATTCCTTTCGAAGGTCACTTGATGTCATCCTCCGATTCATGAGAAACTGCAGGATAAGTTGACAGTCATCTCTGGCATTAGAACGTCGCTTCCTCCCTTTTACCTGGATGGTTTCTGGTCGTTCCCAGTGTCTCCTGCTTCACCTTGTTCTTGTGTCCTGCTGTCTTAGAAACTTTGAGCCTGGAAGCAGCCTGCCTCTCAGCATAGCCTTCTACCAGCAGAACCAGGATCAAACCAGGATTTAAAAATGCAGATTTGTTTAATATATATGGGCTCTTATTTTTTTTCTAGAGCTGTAGAACAGCATGGATGTAATGCTGAAAAACATTTTGGCAGGGTGGCCCATATTTAACACAGAAATGTCACATAAATATGAGCCTTCTGCTTAATGCTAAGCATCTAGCACGCTTGGCTGGAAACGTGCAATACAAGCGTTTGGTCTTCTATTTTGGCCGGTGCAGCGAGTCCGAGGCGTCTTGGCCTGTCATCAGATTGTCATGATTTTGGCAGGTGGCTGTAAATGGGTGAAAATTCTCAAATGAGCCCCTTTTTTTCCGCTCCTCGCCCCAGAGCGACCGGCTGTGACCGGTCGGCACCAGTCTGTAACAACCTGTCCCGTTGTGCGTGTGAATTACATGCAACGGCCGGTCTTTGCCGGCTATTTCCAGAGAATGCTGGGAAGGCGAATGTTACAAACGTAGAAGGGAGCACTGTAGGCAGAACCTCAACATCTGTCCACCCTCCCAGGTCGCATTCAAACCCACCACCAATCAGAACCGCCCGGCACTTCTGGATGCCGCTTAATCTTCCAGCTTCAGACTCCTGCGGTTTGAAGCTGAAGAGTGTGGTGACAGCAGTACCAAGCAATCAGCTGCTGACACAAAAAGATGGAGGATTTAAGCATGCATCGCGTGGGATCTCAAACACACAACCTGCTGGCGCAGCACGAATAACCGGCGAGGCCTACATTTTCGT
>JAODJW010000048.1:4502569-4529879 GCA_026777045.1 Hyperopisus bebe
CGAGGCGCCCCAGAGGAGAGATATGGGAACCGAAGCGAGGCGCCCCTGAGGAGAGATATGGGAACCGAAGCGAGGCGCCCCTGAGGAGAGATATGGGAACCGAAGCGAGGCGCCCCAGAGGAGAGATATGGGAACCGAAGCGAGGCGCCCCTGAGGAGAGATATGGGAACCGAAGCGAGGCGTCCCTGAGGAGAGATATGGGAACCGAAGCGATGTTCTTCCAGCCATCCAGAAGGAAATCAGTGACTTTTGGAAGAACTGGAGAAACTCTTATTAGTTTTATTGTGTTATTCTTAACTTGCACATTCTTTAATGTTAAGTAGTGTTTTTGTTCTGAGCAAATATACACTTACTACCCAGGTAAGTGGCTGTAAACAGTTCCTTTGACTGCCTCAGACTTTGGCACAGTACTGTACCTACAGGTGAGAGTGAAGTTTGAGGCATAAGAGTAGGTCAGCTCTGACACTTTGGGAGCATTTCAGGGGGTTGGGGGCACCCCCAAGGACCAAGTGGACATGTGACCCTTCTGCCAAGACTCAAAACAGTGACCTTCCAGTCACAGGAACAGAGGTCACACCCACTGAGCCGCACATCGGCCCTGCTGACGAGCCTCACAGTTTTTACTGGGAGATTACAGGTTGAATGGACCTTATATCAGGCTGAGTTGAAATGTAGTGTCAGAAGTTTTCCAGCACTTACCGCGGTCTCGGTACTCGGTGGACAAGCCAGTCGTGTCCCTGAAGGGTGACTGTATTTTGAAATGGGTCACTGTAAATCTAGGCAATGAATTCAGTGCCAGCAAGCACCAATCAAATTATGCATTCTCCCGACTCTGTCAGCACAAACACTTTAGATAATACAGTCTTCAAAAACTTCTAAATGGAAGTCGCCATGGAAACTATTCGCAGTAATTCTGAAACAAGCCGCCAATGTTATTTTGCCATCCGGCACCGTTTATCCAATTCGGGGTGGCAGAGGAGCTGGGGCCACGGCCAGAGAAGCCGGCGGCGGTAGCGGCAGTAGCGGCGCAGCGGGAGTCGGAGGTTAGGCCGTCAGAGGGCTCGCGTGTCCGCCAGATCAAAGGGTAGGTGGATGCGACCATGAGGAGAACATGCAACGTCCACAAACAACCCTCATAAGGGGATCACAGTCGGGTTATTAATTAGGTTGCAACATTTTGTAATTCCTTCATAAACAATTATAAACGACATAACTGTTCTCTTTCTACTAATGAGTTATTAGTTATAAGTGGCGATAGGGAGCCTTATTGTAAAGAGGTACCTATTATAATGATTATTATTAATAATAATATTGGTGAATTGGTGCAAGAGTTTGTGACTAGATTAGCATCTCCGTGAGTCCTGTTCATTTGATGAAGTCCCTTCTTCTAACGTGACCTCCCCCCCCCCCCCCCCCCAGACCAGCGAAGGGATGGTAGTTGATATTCATCTCCTTTCATCACGTCAGAGAGGCTGCGCACCCATCATTTCGACTCATATTAACAGACCCAAATGCACTTTGTAGATGCGGACACAGGCCTATCGTACGTGACCCCCCCGTAGATCAAAACCAGTTACTGTAGTGGCAGAGCTGTACGCAAGATTCCCAGTGCTCCCAATAGACTCCAAGTAAACTCCCAATAGCTTTATCATTTAATAAAGTTTAAATGCTTCTTGTGATTTCGGCTCCCAAACTCAACGCACAAGCTAAAAATTCAAGGTGACTAAATTGAAAATAATAACATATTAAAATATAATGGTGAAACACTGCTGATCAAAACTATAATAGACGTGCCTGATATGCTTTAGCAAACAGCCTGAGCAATTCTGAAGTCCCACCACCTACATTATTAATATACAGCATGAATACTTTAGGCTATTGTCCACCATAATTCCAATAAACAATAAAATGAGACTTCAGAGGGTAGAACAGATTGATGTTATGGGAAGACACCGATTTCAAAGGTGCACTGATGTTCCAGAAATGATCCAGTTTGGAAATTCGGCCGGGCGACACCTGGTAACCTTTCCGGTTAATAAAACATGGATGGTGAATGTCTGTGGACTACAGATTGGCAGGAAGTGGATGGAGTGAAACGTTACACCAAACGGATCGACCACTCCTTGTGGGATCCATTCCCGAAGATTATTTCAGAGCTTGGGCCTATATGCATCAATCTTCTATTTCAGGGAGAGCAGGGTACTTTAATAATAAAACGCACATCATGCTGTGAGATGTATCTCAAAAACACTCGGAAAGAACTCGGTTCTTTAATAAGGGTCTAGGAGAGGAGGAGAATAGGCCGAAGTGTCAGACTTTACCGAAAGGAATCAGTTTTGTGCTAAATCCTAGAAAACGTTCACTTTTCCGTTGAAGTTGTATTTCTGTCTCACGTAGGTCTGTGTGCTTCAGCTTATAATTTCCATTATTATGAATATGCAATTAGCGGAAGATAAACTGCGATGTTTTGATGAATGAGCACTCAGGATCATTAGCTGGGTTTTATGGGAGCACAGCGATGTCGAGCTTCGGGACTCTACAGAAGAGTCGCCGTGTGCGGGAGGCTTGCCAGGTGCTGTAGCTGATCCTTGCTTCCCTGGGGCAACGGCTCAGAACGAGGATGTATTAGGGCACTTATGTCAACATCTAAAACGTTAAGAAGCACCTGCCACAGCTGAATGGGAACAACAAAGCAAATGTGGAGATAATTGCCGGAATATTCCTCGAATATTGCATCTGACCTGGATGCACAGCAGAACTGGTGACGATAGAGTGGCTGTTTTACTTTAGTTGAACCGTTTAATCACAACGATACTGGGCTCAGCCGCGAGAACTGCAGAGTGGCGACGGACTAATGTTCCTCTGAGAATGTGCTGTCACATTAAAAAAAAAAAAAAAAAACTGCAGTCTTCCTCTTTGCTATATAACGGCCCTGTATTTGGAAAGCATAAAAACCAGATTGCAGCTGGTGCTGTTTTCCTCCGCAAGGCGGCCGTCTAGAAAGATGCCTGAGATTATTCTGGTAACACGAAGCACTGTTTGCGAAGGAGAGTTAGCTCAGCTTGGCTGGGGGAGCACGGTGCTTCGTTTGTGCTGGAGCCCAGTTCCGGAACCTCTCGCTTGAGGCAGCCTGCCCCCCCACCCCCACCCCCATCTCAAATGCTACACCTGATAAAATTAAACTTTAAATGAATATGAGTTAAGCTTTGGAATAAATGCAAGTCGAACTAAAGGAATGTATAGTTATGAAATTGATTGTGTTGTAGTATTTTTTGGCATACAGTATCGTGCGAAAGTCTTTGCCAGTCAAAGACAATGATGTTCAATAATCTTCATGTTGGTGTAAATCTGCGACAGCTTTAAACATTTCCCTTAACCGCCTAAGACTTTTCCACAGTGCTGTATATTCGTTTAAATTAGTATGTCTTGCTGATCTGACTTTGGATTTGAAAGGAGAAAAGTGCTCCGCTCACATGCAGTGAAATACACTGTTTGGTCACTGGAATCATCAAAGCCATCGGAACTCAAGCAGAGCGGAAATGAACCAAAAAAACTGACGTCATCGGGGTCTTTATAAACCCTGGAACTGCAGAGCTTATTACAAATTACACCCTGGTGGGAGGGGGGGGGTAGCACAAGACCTGGCCACATTGCACATGCTTCAGTTACATGGATGTCCCTCACAGAGACTCCCTGAAGGCCCCCCACCCTCCCCAATCAGAATTAAAATGAGGAGAAGCTGTGGAAGGGGGAATACTGACAAGCTTAAGCCAGTGTTTCCCAATCCAGTCCTCGGGGACCCGCAGACGGTTCACGTTTTTGTTCCCTCCCAGCTCCCTGGTAGCAAAAACTGTGGAGTGTCTAGCAGGGAGCTGGGAGGGAGCGAAAACGTGGACTGTCTGTGGATCCCCGAGGACCGGGTTGTGAACCACTGCCTTAAGCAGATCTGTCATTTACGACCTAAGACACATTTCCTGCACGCATCATGCATCCGCTGCCAGATTCCCAGCCCCATTCCCTAATGATGGCAGCAATAAGGCTTTGAACATCACAGCTGGTAGGTTTATGCCTGTCATCTCCCGCTGGTGTGCCCTGCTTCCCGGCGTTCGATAATCCCACCCATCATGAGTCTCCAAGCCCCGCATCTCCACTCAGTACCGTTTTCCATTTTTAGGAAGAGCCTGACGCACTGGAGTGTCTGACGCACTCCGAGCGTGTTGAGGTGTGAAGAACGAGTCAAGCGAGGCCCCTTTTGAAGGCGCACTAATCTGGGGGGTTAGAACAAGCCCCTCCGCATATCCTTGGCTCTGATACTTCATCAGTTGATACTCAGTTGGTAGATATATCCTTGTAAGACCTTCTCCTGTTCCTCCGATGACTGTTTACCCTAAAATCCAGACCCCGGGGCCATCTTGGAATGCCATTCTTAGTCTCTGCATCACACAGTGAATTGCTATCTGCTAAACAGATGACTGCGACTGCGATAAAAGGCACCGGGCTGATTCATTGGTCAGATTTATTACCCAAACCTCCCACAGCATGCCTGTGAACATACCAGAAGATCACCGCAAAGATTCACCGGACTGCTGTAATGCTGGATTAGCTGTTTTTCAAATTACATAATTAGATTGCCCATTGATTATAAAGCAGAGGTGCTTTTATTAGGAAAGAGTCACCTTTTGTACCTTATGGATGGTTTTGTTGTAAGGGATGTTTTGCATCTGGTAGGTAAACTGGTTGTGTGTCCTGATAAGCCCTATTTACAAACACACACATATACACACCCACACACACACACAGTCATGTAATCATATCTTTTTGGGGACCGCTCATTCATTTCTATGGGAAAAATGCTAATGCTAACTACGACAACCTTAACCCCTACCCAGCCCTAACCATGACCATAAGTAACCAAGCAAAATACAAGAGATTTTGCGTTTTTAGTTTTTTTCATTGCAGTTTTCCCAGGAAACTGATCACTATAAGGTAAAAAAAAAAAAAAAACGGGTTTTCATCACATGGTAAGGTACACCTGGACACACACACATACAGACACACACCCCCACACACACTATCTCTCTCTCTTTTCCTATCTCTCTCTCTCTCCGTCTCTCTCTCTCCAGCTGAGAAATCGACTGTAATGTGTAACACCTCAAAACCCTGCAAGGTAAATAAATTAAAATTGTTAGGAAACAAGATAATGAAGATAAAGTTACACCCACAAATTTCATCACAGCAAATACGAGTTTGGAGGAATAAGTGTCCCCACCTTGGCACAGTTTTTCGATGCTCTGCCTGATTTTGGCTTCCTCGAAGATGTACTCTTGCCTCTTCTCCGGAGAGAATTTCTGCTTGCCAGACTCTGCAGAAATAAATTTGTCCATTCGGCAGAAACACATCTAAAAGAATAGGTACGTGTGCAGTAGTGTCCCTGTCAAAAATAACGCAAATAATGCGCTTAGCGAAGACATGCGGTTGAGGTCGGTGACATGCGCCGTTGACTAACTGCCAACTGTCGACGCACGCACCAGCCCAGGTCCCGTTCTTGTAGCCTCCAGCAATGCGCACTGCTTAACCAGAATTGGTTCCAGTGTGAAAAAGAGCCAGGAGGATCGGAAGTCATCATTTCTCGTTTAGCAAATGGATTAAACATGAAATCGCTTGCTATTGCCTTGACAGGCATAAAATGTGGACTATTACTTTCTAAAAAGTTTAATATGCATCACTTATCATGGGGAAACAGATCAGCCAAGACTTCTGTATGAGAAAAAAAGATATATTTTTTTCCTTTATACCTAATGCAATGCAATGATGCCCTCACTTATCAATTTGCCAGTACCCAAAGCAGAACAGTAGGTGTGAATAGAGCTTATGATTGTGCTATACATTTGAAGAACCCTTTGAAGGATTGGCACCCAAGCCGAATAAGGTTAGGGACGTGTTTCAGGGCAGATCTGTCTGCGGTTTATGATCCCATCTGGATGGATCACACTCCGATGCTCAGACTCTCCACTCGAGCCTCTAACAACCTCACTTCCGTATCTCGCTGCCCCCCGAGAGCGAATCACGGTGAAACCACGGTTCTAAGGGCCCCAGAATCGTTGGCTCAAAGTGGCCACGGAAAAAGTTCACCATCCTGGGAGAGGCGCCCAGTAAATTCTGTAATTGTTCTGAAAAACGGTAGACTGAGCCCCAAATCCCACTTGCCGCGGGGAATCTGAGCCCCTTCACCAAGACGGATTCACCGGTCTCTGCTCCCGGCCCTGGTGGATTAGCCGATTATGGAGAAGCCGTTGACTTCAAATGCTATGGGGGGAGGTGATCGCAGACTGACTGTTCCCGGCGGGCATATAATGAACCCACCTCCTGCAGACTCACTTTGATCCACGATCACCTCTGCCCCGTCACCCTGGCGGCGGCCCCGTCCCTATCGATGCCTTCCTCGCTCTTGACGCGGTCGTTGGTCTGCGTTTAGGAGAGACGACCCCCTCCCACGCCAACGCGTCCAGTCTCCTAGACGTCCCCGCTTTTAAAAAAGCACTTCTGAAAAACCAGACCTCCACAACCCCCACAACCCCACGCTCCACAGCTGCAGGCAATTCAATCTGCATGCAGCTTCCAAAATCCTTTCACAAGCATTTTTTCCCCCCAAAGGAATAGATTAATGCTTCTTCTTTTTCAGTTTGTCGAGCCCCTCTGTCATTCCGTGTTTGGTCCCCGCCATCGTTGATACTATCGATAATCATCCCCCTCTACACATGTGTTATAAGCCTTTTGCCTGAAAAAAAAATTTGAGTTAATGACATGCAAATTGGAGAAAGAGGGAGGATTCTGTCTTAATGTCAAAACAGAAATTAGCGCAGCTTCTATTGTCATAACAAGAATGCGTGTTTTATAAATAACTCAGCGATTCATTTTTTAATTAAACACGCTTAAGCTTAAATGCCGCCTTGTTTAAGACCTTCACTCCATCTCCTTCAGATTAAGCGCAGTAGGTGAGCCATGAATCACAGCAAACGGGTTTCTTGATTTTTTTTTTTAACAGGTATTAACGTCAAGTCAGGTAATTTGTGTGCATTTTCTTCAGGGCCTTATAATTCAAATAAACATTGTTCTGCATTGTTCTTCGCCTTGGATCCTTTTAAAATATCATGTGCACTTTGACATACAGGCCAGCCCGCTGTCTCGTGACTATGAGTTAATTCCTATTAACATTTCTTGAGCGATATGGAGACTAATCTGTACCATCCTGGACGTTTTGCTTATTTGTTATGCTTTAGTAACATCTGCTTGGGGGACTGACTTGCATACAAATTAGTCGTAACACAAGGCCACACCCACCGACCTAGAAACCTAGATATATATGCCTATTCACACATCCCATTGAATGAAAAGATTTCTTTTTTCTTATTCCGACATTAATGGTGACCCCTGAGCCAGTACTGTGAGCTTCCTGGCTCTGAAATGAAAAGGCCAAAGGATCTTGTCAGTTTTACATCAAGCAGATGCTACGCGGGAGGAACCGGATTGTCGGTGATGCTTGATGCTTTACACGGGCTTCCGATTGAAGGATAGTTACTATAAGCAGTGCTTTGCTCCTCCATAGTTCTGCAAACCTCGCCAGCAGGATCAGAACTGCCCTGGACTCATACTTGACTCATTCCCTGGACCAGATGTGCCAAAGCTGTCTTCAGGCTGGATGTACTGAGACAGGCTCAGCTCCAGCTGTGTGATGTAAGAAGAATTTTTGGATTCTCGGGAGCGGTTGGGAGTAGGGTGTTGAGATGTTTTTTTTTTTGTTGTTTGTTTGATTTTTGTAAGATATTTAATCAAAATATATACGCGGTGAAGCATCACTTTGCATGCCTTGCTGTTTGCTGAGCTTACACTGCCTGACTGTGATCGAATCGATGGAAAAAACAACTCCATCTTAAAAAGACTGGCTAGAAAAAAAATAAATTGATTGGCTGGAATTTAGTCGGCCAGACCTGTGATTGGCTGGTGGTGTTAGGTGACTCTGTTCAAGTATAGTCACTTCTGTATGTGATGAAGAAGCCAGGGGCCAGTAGCTGAATATCTGGGGGGGGGGGGAGCACAGAAAAATCTGATGTAGCACACAATTCCCCCATTAGCTGATGTGCAAAGTGCCACAGATCTGTTGAAGACCTCTGATTGGTTCCCTTTGCAAATAGGCAGAATCAGGTGGTGACGGAGGTGTGACACGCACGTCACTGTGTCAATTACTTGTGTGGCGGCAGGTTGACCCTGGTCTCCACTGACATTAAATAAATTGAGTTTTCCCAGAATTTCCAGGGGCCTTCTTGACTACAGCCGCCACTGCTATGTTGCAGATGCCTGTAAAAAAGCCAGTGGCCAAGTTGTTAATGGAAATGCCACGAAATGCACCAGGCAGTGATGTCAGTGGCCGAACGACAAAAACAAGTGCCGTTTGAAGGGCCCCGTTACAGGCCGTCTTTATTATGCCCGTCACGCCGAGAGGTCGGTAGGTTTGAAAAAAAAATGAAAAATGAGGCAGTGACATGTGAGTTTGTAGCCTTTACACTGCTGGATAATTATTTTAGGAAGATGGAAAGGATTTAATTAGAATGCAACAGCAATTATGTTTGGGGAGACAATTAGCAAATAGGAATCGCAAAATGTGAGTGCTGACAACGGGAGTCGAGTCAGGAGATGAAGTGCTATCGTTGTGTTTGATCTGCCCTCCTCTGTCCCCGAGTGTCTCCGGCTTGGAGTTATGGATGGTCACTGTCTCAGCCGTGAGCTTCAGCTGGAGGGCTGTTGAAATGAATGATGGGCGGGAGTTGGAGGAGATACCTTAGAAACAGCTTACACAAGGACCTATATGGCATCACCATCATTGCAGGATTATCTGGCATGGGAACAAATCCATGGCCAGTGCTTCAAGCGGGAACAAACAGGTGCCTGTACTCCCCTGATTATTCAGTACCAGGTGCCGGTACTCCCCTGATTATTCAGTACCAGGTGCCGGTACTCCCCTGATTATTCAATACCAGGTGCCGGTACTCCCCTGATTATTCAGTACCAGGTGCCGGTACTCCCCTGATTATTCAATACCAGGTGCTGGTACTCCCCTGATTATTCAATACCAGGTGCCGGTACTCCCCTCTTTATTCAGTACCAGGTGCTGGTTCTCCCCTCATTATTCAATACCAGGTGCCGGTACTCCCCTCTTTATTCGGTACCAGGTGCTGGTTCTTCCCTGATTATTCAGTACCAGGTGCCGGTACTCCCCTCTATATTCAGTACCAGGTGCCATTACTCTCCTTGTTACTCAGTCCCAGGTGCTGGTACTCCTCTTGTTACTCAGTACCAGGTGCCGGTACTGCCCAAAACCCAACTGCACCATCCCATGAATCACCGTCATAATATTAAGATAAATTCATATTATTTTCATAACTATTTTGAAGTTACATTAAACTTGTTGTGTTGTGACGTGCATCTTGGTAAATTTCGCATGAATGTGCACATTTTGCATTACCAGAAGGCACTGAGACACCCTCAGACCCCCCAGGCCCACAAATGCCTGTTATTACCCATGTCACCCCTTGATTATTGTATGTTTTCATACACCTCCAGTGAAACAATCTGAAACCACGATGCGTGAATGTGTGAGAAGGACGATGCTGACATGATGCGTGTACCACTGACTGTGGAGTCGGGGCAGATTGATGGCTGAGTGGATGTTCATGCCCCCCCCTGCAGCAAAGGCCCTGAATATGCACAGCAGATGTTAACCTCACATAACGTGGGAGAGAATTGCAAAGCAGGATTTTGTCTGTTACGAAGAACCTCACAAGGCATGAAAAACTGGAGGGGGGGGGGGAGTATTCTACAATGCAGGGTTTCTCAGTTAGCTGGGTTAACTTAAGTTAGAAGCAGGATAATAGCCCCCTGACAAAATATCACCTTGACCCCTCCTCCCCCCACAACTTACATAGTACATTTTTATGTATTCAAGGGTCCATGTAAAGCTCTGCCCCCCCGCTGAATCTGTCAGGGTATCCATGCCCCTCAGAAGCCCCTGGCTAGAAGTAATGATCGTCCAATCAGAGTTTATGTTGGAGGCATTCCTCTTGGTTAGTCATGATCATCCGAACAGAATTTATGTAAGGAGCATTCCGATTGGACAGTCATGATCATCCAGTCAGAGTTTATGTAAAGAGCATTCCGATTGAACAATCCTGACTTCTAGCTTAAGTTAACCCAGCTATCTGAGAAATCTCGCTTCATGGAACACCCCCTGAGCCAAAGCAGTGTTTCAAAACACATGGAGTATCCAGGGAAACGGTAACCTTTCGTGTTCGTGCTGTTTGCAGGGAAAGGGATGGAAAACAAAGCCGCAGACAGTCGCAAATATGAGCTGAGGCTTTTCATAGTTCCATTGAGCCAGGATGCTAAAAGACAGGCCAAAATGGACACGGGGGGGGGGGACTAATTTTAGCCACGATGCGCAGCCCAGACTTTCTGAAAAGTTCACAGTGCCGTACAGGAAAAAAAACCTGTCCTTATTTAGAATGGCAGTCTCCTTCTGAGGCGTCGCAACTTGGGAAACACTGGGAAAACGATAGCTGAACTTCACATTAGCGATACCGCGGCATAGAGGCGGCGGTGAGCAAGGAAGAAAAACGCAGAGAGCTGGGGCAGTGGGGGCTATCAGTCAAGCAGGCATGGGTAGGTGAGACATAGGTTTAGGTGGCAGCAAGAGGGAGCAGCTGTTTCCTGTCAAGCATCATTAAGTTGTCTTTCTGATTACTGCCAGGAGCACTATTATTATTAAGTGATGCAATGATCCTCCCATACAGCAGGGGGCAGTGTACATATCCATAGGAGGCAGCCCCGTTATTCCCAGCCGACATTGTCCTACATCGCGTTTTCTTTTTTCTGGCAGGGGGCTCTGTCTTTATGAAAGTATTACTTGTCCTTCTGTGTCATTTGGGAGAGCAATGGAAACAGGCCTCTGCGTGTTTATAAGGGTGCGTGACGTGTTGGCTTACAAGACGCCATAAAACTAAGATTCAGGAGCTCAATATGAAAACCGCATGTGGCGAAATAAAATAAAATATTGATACTGCGCAAGGGGGAATTTGTAAACAAACAGAGAGGGGGAGAGAGGGAGACTGCAGGGAAATGAGGGGGGGGGGGTGTGGTTTATACTGAAAAACACGGCAGAGGACGAGGCTGAGGTCTCATGGTCCTGATGGCAGAGGCGGCCGAGCTGAATTAGGGGTTTAAGACCTCCTGAAGTGTTAGGTGCTTCTTGGAAATTCATCTCCACTGCTCTGTTGTCATCTGGCTTTCCTTCTTTAATTCCTTCTTTCTGCCTTCCCCCGTTCCCTGTATTATTCCGTGTAAACGATAGTATTGTATTACCAAGCACCCATCTCAAGCACCTTGGCGTGACTGTGTTGCGAAAGGCATTATATATAAATAAATTGAATTTAGTCTTCAGCCCAGAGATTAGCATTCAGTTTTATCAATGTCGGTGTAGCCAGTGTACAAGATGATGATGATGATGATGAAGATGATAATAATTATTATTATGCTTTATAACAATATACAATTTGTAAATAAAAAAATCTGGCAGTCATAACATTAACAAAAAATTTCACAAATGAACAATGAATGAGACAAATTATTTCAAGAATACAAATTATTGCATTTTGCATTTTTAACTTTGACTTTTGAGTAAAACTGCCTTTTGACAAGTACTCAAAATTTCAATCACAAACGCATGCAATTACAATAGTGTAAATTTAAATTTGGAAATAATGGGAAAATAATGGAAATGGAAGACAATCCATCATAGAACTTGAGTATTATTCTCATTAAGAAAGTCTTAAATAAAACTAAGCATTTTTATTGCATTATTTAATAACCTCTCTTGTTGTGTTATGGGACTTTTCGCCTCTCTCTCACACCAAGCAAAGGGAAATGATGAAATCCATGGCAACAGGATACACACGAACAACAAACAGTCAATGGAAGACTTAAATGTAATGTGAAAAACCAAAGACCTAAGACACGACACAGAGGGGAGATACTGATTGATTTCAGTTAGGTAAAACGATGGTTTTCTAGAGTATTCTGACATCCAGAGCTCTCGTGAGACGTCACAAGAACAGGGTTCTCCCTTAAACATGTGGCCGCATGCTGCCCGTACTTCCACCCAGGCCGATAAGGTGGGTTCCCGGAAATGCAACATTTTCTGAAACGTCCTCTACGGCACTGAAGGGAGCCGTAACTGCTGCGAATAAGTCTCCGTAGCTTTCGGATGCATTGTCACCATGCAGTTGCGCTGAGGATTACAAAAGGACTTATATATTTATGTCTATAAAGACTAGTCTCGGAACAATAAATTAGTTTTATATGTCATTCCACCAATCAGCTCTCTTGGGTTTGTATGAATCTGCCACTTCGAGGTGGATGCGGCAGAACCGACTGTGTAAACGCAGTTTTGTGCTGTGCGAAAAGTGCTGTGATTTTAAAAGCACAGCCGCTCCCCTGAAACGTTGGTGCTCCCAAAAAACACAGACTCCAGGGGCAGCTTTTCAAGCCGCGTCAGTTCAAAGGAGCGGCTCTGACGGACCGTCAGACTTTTTACAGAAATGGATTTAACATTCAAGAGTTTCACCTCGCCGCTCCTATCACGACCACGCTGTGTATCTGTAAATCACCATGAAGACGCCTTTAAAAGCAGGGACAAGGGGCTCAGTTTGAGCTAACCCCCACCTGTACCCACTGTTTCAGTTCTAACATTTTAAGTGTAATTGGCTCTCTGTCTTGATTTCATTAATCTTTGGGGATTTGAATGTGACTTCCATCTACCACCTTTACTAGCGCAAAAAATGTAGAAACCTGCAGTGTTTTTATAGCGTTTTGATGAGCAGTTACTCCACTGGGTGTCTTCCAGAAATTCCATATTTTTGAAACGACACAGAATTTTACTATGGCTGTTCTTAGCTCGTTAGTCTGTGCTTTTAGCTACACTATAAGACTGTGGACGCCAGCTGGAGTAATATCTCATTTCAAAATCACGGGTATTAATACGAAGTTAATCGGTCCATTGTTGCTGTAATAGCCTCTGATCTTCTGGGAAAGCTTTCCATTAGATGCTGGTGGGATCTGCTGCCATTCAGGTTGGGTATGGATGTTGGGTTCCAGTGAGTGTGGGCGGCCGATCACTTTGCCGCTGAACCTGGTCCCAGACGTTCCCACGATCGCTTCACTTGGGGCAGCGCTAGTAGGGCAGAAATTTGGCAAACTAGCTTGTGGAAAAGATGGCGTCCTATGATGGTACCAAGCTGAAAGTCACCCTCGTCTGTACAACCACCCATTCTGCTGCCAATGTGTGGGTGTAGCTTAACTTACCAGTTCCACTTCTTAATAGTAGGGATGCCCATATACGTTTGGGCATGTGTCCCAGAATCCTTTTAACATTCATAAATCAAATCATTGTGACGTGCAGGTCCTAACAGAAACTCTGGCTCACTGCTTATATCAAATAATTCTGCCTTTTTGACAGCCAGTGGGAGAAGCTATAGTTCCCCACTTCTCTCATTATTATTAATTAAAACAAAACTACACGGGCATATGCATATATTGAAGCTATGCTTCTGTGGTAAGTGTCCCAAATCCGCTAAATGTTCGCAGCATCGTTCATTTCCCGTATAATCAGCGGTCCAAATGCTGTCTTAGATCGAAAGGCTGCTGAGATGGATGCAACATGGGTCGTATTGCCCCGAGGGTCACCGCGTGCCCTGCTGTGGTTTTAATTTGCTACACAATTACAATATTTAACGGGGTAGTGCTGAAATGGCAGCGATTATAAATGCACATCTAAATGGCACCGTGTGTTTTGTCCGTTTCCAGGTCAGCGTGATCAGGATCAAAATATACGCTGCGCACTGTTCTGGTTTAATGTCAGCGCTTTTTTTGTTGAGTAGAGGTGCATTTTGTTAGATAAGTTAAATCAGCTGCCCTTTGCCGGGGCTCTGTGACAGCTCTCATTGAATGTCAGCGGCGCAGATTACAGATCAGATCGCAGGCGTGGTTTAGCCCTCGGCACAGAAAGCTGAAATGCTATAGCTCTGTTTGTCAGCGTTTCATACCCATTTGCACGGTAGGGCTAATCAAAGCCAGTATTTTATATCGCATTCTTTATTGCAGCTAATCAAAGCGGGGCACCGCAGGCACTGCGCAGCGAACCCTGTTAGGCATGTGGTGAGGGCAGAGGATTAATATAAATGATCATGCCAGCGTGTCTCACTGGGTAAGTTGCTCTGATGGATTTTAGGCAATAGCGGGACATCAGAGATGTGATACGTGGGCTGTATAATCTGATGGAAAGCTATAACTGAATTATTTCAGCAATATATGATATATCTCTGGTGATAACAAGCAGTTGCCCTCGTTTAGAGAAAACTGCCCTGTCTTTGGGTAGCTAATTGGTTCATTAAGCAAAAGCTTTGTGACCCTTGTTTTATTTCGGTGCAGATTCCCATTTTCCCCCCCTCCTACTTTCACAACACCTGCTGCTAATTTTTTTTGCAAGATCCTCGAATACAGAACAGTACAGGAAGTTGTGATTTTACCGGTTCCATTCCGTAAGGGCTGTGCTTAAGTCGAATCTGTAGGTATACGTCGGAATTATAAAAAGTACATGATAATAAAGATTATACAGTAATAATAAAAGTAACTGCTGATGCCGCGCAATGTTGCGTGCGTCAGCCATTGAATTTAACCCGATTTTTTAATATAATCTACTTTACCGAAGATGTTCCTCCTCGTCCACCTGACCTACCTCCTAACCACCTGTTGTTGTACAATGGAAATTCAGGACGGGGATACTCGATATGTATCTCGCTGGATTACTGGTGCCTTTGAAAAGTGATTCCTGCAACGGGATGAACTTTAATCCCTCTCAGTCGCTTGTTCTCGCCCACGGATTCTCTGCAAATCGTGCTGCCAGGCCCGCGCACCATATTTCACAGGGAATACGGAATTCCAAGGAGATTTCGAGCAAGTCAGCTTCAGATATTACCTTCATGAGCTTTATTACACCAAACTGTATGAATAATATATTTGAGCTGAAAATGCCAATTAGGATCATAAAGTAGGAACTGCGAGAACTTCCCGCAGAACTGGTTAGCTAGATGGGGCGCTTGTGGCCGCAGGGAGTTAATGCCGGTAGACTTCCAAAATATATAAAACAGGGTTTTATTAAACATATTGGCTATTTATCCATCCACTTTCAGCTTTGTAATTTGTCTAATAGTTATTTGGGCTCGAAAAGGTCATTCAAAGTTATATGGTCTTAAATTCAACACATGCATCAAATGATTTGCCAGTCTGCTGACTTCAGAGGCAAAATGATATAGGCCTATGCTATATGCCGATTTAGGTGTTTCGCCAGGAGGCCTACAAAAATACAGAAGGAAATCATTTTAATAATTTATTTATGATTACTTACAGCATAAATGCTCCATTTCTAAAATACAATGCTGCTCCGGAGATGAGAGAAGCTTTTGTTTTTTTTGGAGCTATGAGTCAGCCTGGGAGTCATTGGCGACTCTGGGCTTTTCTACCAGGGGGTCCAAGGTGAGAGAGCCCAGCTAAACATTCATTACAGTCTATGCCAAACTGAGCTACGCATTAAAAACCAGTAAATACATTTGCAATTAATTATTATTACACATTGATATGATTAACACAAGCCGCATTTTCAAATGTAACTTTACACTGTAATTTAATTTCATTAGCGGGCTAAGGCTCTGTGCCTGGGATAAGAAGTTTGCTGGTTCGAGTCCCGGCTTTGACAGAACAGTCACGTCTGTGGGCCCTTAAGCAAGGTCCTTAACCTCCAGCTCCGTGGACAGCGACAGCGACTGCCCCGTTACTGTGACCCCCGAGCTTGAGACATAACTTAATAGAGGCACTGGTAATCCTATCTGTCAAGGGCCAGTTTGAAATCAGGCATTTGGGGTAACCTTTAGGTCAGTTGTTCAAACCCAGGTGTGAGGACTCTTCAGCCAATCAATCCTCTACTTAGTAATGTAATTAGGGAATTCAGTGAAAACCCTGCATACACAGCAGCCCTTCCTGGACAAGATTGGCCACCCCTGACTTAATATGTTCATGTAGCATTTCTATCTGACCAGTAGGGGGTGCAATTGCAGCCCCTACACCCCTGGAAAAATCACCAGCACTAAGGAATCCAAAGCTGAGACAAAAAACACTTGTTCAGAATGTCCGAAGCATATCGTGCGGTTTCACGGCTGAGATCAATCCGGCAATAATCACCTCTAGGTCTGCATCAAGTCGGCGACATTTCTATTGCCGTGGAGTGGGATAAAGTGGATGAGTACTTAGGGAAACACATGCACAGAGGTCAATGAGTAAGTTAGAGGAAGGCATGGACTGCAGGGTGATGTGAAGTGATGGGGGGCACATGGGAATGCTCAGGAGGAAGCTGCTTCGGATCCCGTTAGCCTGAAAGCACTTTCATGCTTTTATGAATAGACGCCATAATCATTCTCGCTAAGACAGAGTGAATTATGGAAATTAGCGCGGGATGAATTCCGGAACAGTGGGAGTAACGCAGAGCCCTGACTGTGAGACATGATGACCGGCATTAAACAGGAGCGCCTCTGTGATGCATACCCAGCCACACACCCCAGCCGGCCTCATTTAACCTTTCGGTGACCTGTCCCATCTAGTCAGGGGACTTCGAAATGTATGCCTAGATGACATTGGCTTCCCTGGGGACCTGTCAGGCCTGGTGGCTCGGGCTTCTCAGAAAGACCATGCAGAGCAGTAGCCTGCGTGCAGATCCAACAGACAACGATCTGTGACCACACGTTCCAAGGTTTGCATGGCCCTCAAACTTGATTACGAATAATCGTCATCAACGGATCCAATAGCTTTCTATGTTTGTCTGACATTACCCAAGTTGCCAGATCGTCTAGGACACACTACCTAGGCACACAGTCGAAACACTACGTACAATTTCCACCCATCTGTCACCTCAATCTGTCAACCCCCAACCTGACAACCCCCAGCTGAATGCTGAATGAATTAGCTAGCTGATTTAGCTGGCGTGAAAATGTCAGGGCAAGACGGTGTTCCACCAAAAAAACAAACACACCTGCAAATTTAAGCAGAAATGGACTGAACAGGTTCCATTTATATCTGCTAGTCAAACAGTGTATCTGTTGTTCAATTATATATAAATGAATCTGGTTAATTGTTTGTTTGTTTGCTTGATTGTTTGTTTGTTTGTTTACTTATTTAGACCCCCATCCAAAACAATTATTTTGAAACCTGTGTTGATAGGTACCTTTGTAATGATCTCTTCTTAAACACTTTTTAATATATGTTTATAAAGATTCTATAATTAGAATAAAATACCCTGAAACATTTTAGGTAACGTTGTAAGGCTTCCATCCATGTTGCATAACCTTTGATCCTGCACAGGGTTGCGGAGAACCTGTAGCACAGGGGACAAGCCTGATGACACCCAGGATATGATGTTGCCCCATTATAAAGCACAAGCAGTCACACATTTCATTCTTAGACTATGAGCGGAAGCCAGACCACACAGAGGACACCTGTGCATACACAAGGAAGACCTTCAAACTCCATCAATTCCGCACCGAAGGCTGTATTCAAACACACAGACCCAACACTGTGACGTTTATACAGCTAGACCTAGGTTACAAACAAGTTCTGTTCCCTAAGTCTGTCTTTAAGTCGAATTTGTAGTTAAGTCGGAAAAAGAATAATACAGTACATAATAATAAATAATAATATTATTGTTAATAATAAATAGCAATAATGACAGTACACGTGGTACTCTACGTCAAGCCGAGGAACCGCTAAAGCCACACATTTTCACAAGCATCACTAAGTAGTGCGTGGGTTCGTTATTACGAACAATTGTATCTAAGGCGATTTTTTAACGTAATAGGCTTTATGGCAGTCCGTTCGTAAATGTGAGTCGTGCGTAAGTCGGACTTTCTGAACCAGGGGACTGCCTGTACATGAATCCTGTCTCCAGGAATAAGGATAGACAAATGATTCTTTAAGAAATAACAGCCTATTCAGAAGGTCTGGATGAAATGTATGTGTTAGCAGAGGATCTTTCCGGATATATTTGCTAAAAGTACACCTATACATCGATGGCCCGAAGTCCTGCCTTGATGCAAAGTGCGTTAAAGGTCAGTGATAGTTTTTAGGATTTGGGTTGATAAATTAGCAGCTTACAGTGGTTTATGGCGTTCAGCTTCAGCTGGCTGCTTTAGTGGAGCCAGCCTTCGTTACGAAAGACGCGGAATTCGCGTGGAGCCGCTGAGCGCCGCTGAGCTAACGAACCCCATGCCACGCGATAGCGCTTGTACCCCAAGAATTTGCTTTACAAAACCAGGGGCTAGAAAAGCTGCTAAAAAATACCAAATACCAGATTCCGTGAAATGCATTTCATAGTAAAGCATAAAAATAAAGTTAAATGTTAACAGGAATGTAGCTTGTATGTGTATCGCTCTTAGTGAAGTAGTAGTATTAGTGACTAGTAGTATTAGAATGTTTTGCAGGGCCATGCACAGAAAATATGTATTTAATAAGTGCCAATTTCATACCTGTTGGGTTTGAGTGGTGGCTGTTCTGAAGTCTTATTTTTCAGCAAGATTATTTTTCAGCATCAGTCTTTTTTAAAAATAAACAAAAAGGCAAGACATTTCATTTAAGCACTGATTCTGAAAGATAAATACACTTTTAGGTTTTGAATTTACTTTCACTTCAGCCTTCGAGAAATAGGCACTTCTAAAACAGCTGATCCTTAATGTTAGCTTTGTTTCAAACTCGCTGAACTGGATATTGAAATGCAAATTGGGCAGTAAATCAAATTATTTGACATTTCACACATTTAATTACCTGCTCGGAGGAAGGACCTATGCATTCCGAATGCTTTGTTTCTCCTGTAGGTAATTATTGATGTCGTCACATCATGCAACTATTGACTGTTTTTTTTGGTGGTCTTTGTGTTTAAATTCTGCCCTAGGGGGACCTTCTAGGTGGTCTTCATCTAACTATGACTGCTGCTGTAAGGACCACAAGGAGGACGGTGAGGGGGAAAGTGGCACATCCGACAATGATCTCTCCAGTTCCAGCTCCGGGAGCCAATCAGAGGCCAGCTCGCCCCAGGGTACGGTGGTGTGTGGGCCAGTGAGTCGTCAATCTCATATACAGACCTTGGACAGACCAACCAAGAGGGGGCAAGCCCCGCCCACCCAGCAGTCCGAACGCTGCCGGAAGAGTGACCTGCTTCGCACCCTCACCTCCAGCTCCCGTGAGGCCAACGGCAGCCGCAGGAGGGCGGCCAAGGAACGCCTGACCGTCGAGCAGGAGCTGGAGAAGTGCATCCAGGACTTCCACAAGATCAAGATCCCGGAGCGCTTCCCCGAGCGGAAGACCATGTGGCAGTCGGACCTGCTGCGGAAGTACCGCCTCTGAGGTGTGTCCACGGCGCCCCTGCTGGATGCTGACAGACAGACAGGAGAAACAGGAAGTGAAAACGCCTCAGACAGGAAGTGGAAATGCTTAGAACAGGAAGCGGAAATGCTTAAAACAGGAAGTGGAAATGCTTAAAACAGAAAGTAGGAAAACACTTGCAGATTTAACCATGCATATGTATGTTACTGACTCGCGTTCCTTCATTTATGGTGTATGTTAAATAGCCTCGTCCTTTGGGGATCATCGAATGATCAATTCGAAAAACTACATTTTGTTCATCTTGAAATGACACTCACAGGGTATAGGATTCAAGATCAAAGTACAGTTCTGAGGTCGGTATAATTGTTTAATTTTGAGTATGACTAAAAACCACAGTATATGTATGTGTGTTGACAAAATAATTTTGTTTGTACTGGTTTCTACTGCGAAATTCATATTGCCTGTTTGCCTCCTTATTTCAATACTGCCACATTTGTAGTCATACAGTATAGATAGCTGTTTATCAAGTTATATAAGTGCCAGAAGTCTTTATGTTTGTAATTTACAATCCATATTCATTAAGGCGCATTTTGTGTCTGTATGACAAAGTATGCACTAATATGAGCTGCTTATTATGGTTACAAAACCTATTTTATAATGTTTTATAATATAATATAATATGAAGCATGCGTAACAAAATTATAAAACAACGGTATAGGTGCCTATTTATGGAATGAAATGAGTGCCAAAGATTTCATAGGTGTAATGTAATCTAAATTAATTAAATTCATAGGCATATGGCACAATATTTATATTAAAAGGTTTGTACCCATTTTAGTATGCGTGACTTCTAACGAGAACAAAACCTGTTTTATCAGTACAAAAGAGTTGAAGAACTTTTTTCAAACTCCCGTAGTGTAATTTTCACGGAACTTTTTTGCAAGTAATGCCAAATTATTTCAGGTGACAGAGAAAGCAAAATGTTCTGCAAGTGCTGCAGCCTCGCATTTCTGGGGTTTTATATCTTACACCAATGCTTCTCTACTCACAGTTTTATTTATGAAGTTCTCTTTTTTGTACTTGGATGGTTATATCTCTGACTTTTGGCAAGCTATTGATGAAGCCTTTTGCAAGAACAAAAAACCAACAAGAATGTATTTCTGAGAAAGTAATACAGTTCAGTATATATATATATATATATATATATATATATATATAAAATTTTTCCCTACAGTAGTAGTTCATCCCACTAAAGTTTGGGGAACACGAAGAATGTGACCTTTAAAAGTAGAAATACTGTCCACAATTAAAATGACAATTTTCTTTGTAGTCGCTATCATTTGGTTTACCGTCATTCCAGTTTCGTAAAACAGGTTTTGTGACGAGCACACTTGTGCCAGAAAAGCACACGAAAAAAAAATATATATATTTGTCATTCGAGATCATGATATGTCATACAATTAAGCACAACTTTTGTCGGTATGGTTTGTAACTTATAAACACAGAATCTTTTGGCACTCTTTTAGCTTCATAAATATTCACATAAAAGTGGTCAAAATGAAATCAGCATCTTATACGATCAATGTTTTTTTTTTTTCCTGACCTCCTAAATTCTAAAAATATTAGCTATGTTTACAGTCACTGCTATAACACTTCCTAGGCAGATATTCTGCTCTGTAGATGGATACTGGTTTTTAAAAGCAGTTTTTCTTTTAAAATGTTTGTGACATACTAGCACAGCAATGTTTTGTTATCTTAAAGCTGCTTGATGTGTTTTAGCTGTTAGAAAGGCAGTTTGGCAGTTTGATTCGAATTTCTGCAATTATAAACTAAAAACATACCAAAAATGGATAACAATATTGGATTTTTTTTTTATTATTATTAAACAATTTTTCAGAGGTAGTGTGTAGCTCAGCAGATTCGGGATCTCTGGACTTGCCCAGAGGGTTGTGGATTCAAATTCCAGTGCTGGGACAGTAAGCATATCACCTTTGGCCCTTGAGCAAGGCCCTTAACCTTAGCTCCTCTGGGGACACTGTCTAACCCTGCTCCCTGATCCTCTCTTGTACGTCCCTATTGACAAAAACTCCTGCTGAATAAATTAAAATCATTAAAGTCTAGCGCTTCAGTAACCATGTGCGCATCGACAAGCTCTTGGGAGTTTTACTTACACAAAATTGTTTGGAGGGCAGAATGCAAAATGATTAGTTTACAAAAATAGCCAATCAAATTGTAAAGGAGGTGGGTTGAATCAACTAGAGGAGGCGAGGCCAAGACATCTGATTGGCTGCTCCCACCTCCTCCAATTGCTTGGACCCACCTCATCTACAATCTGATTGGTTCTTTTGGAACCAATCATTTTTCCTTCTGCCTTCAGAACATTTTTGCGTAAGTAAAACTCCCACGAGCCACAGGCCCGCAAACAAATTATTTTCTAGCGTTTTCCACATCTCTTTGACATTACCGAATAGTCACTTATCTTCCCATCTCTTTTTTCCTCCTAGTAACTTCTTAGTACTGCATTCCTGCCAGCACTAAGATGAAGAATATTGTAAGTGGCACCGATGGAATAATAACAAAATGAAACGAATGAACTGAATGTCGCTTACATTGTTTCTCCCATTTGTTGGAGAACAAGGAAAAAACAATTAAAGCAGGGTGAGACGTCACTGATTCTGTAGATACTCTGCTGTCATACCTTCCTGCTTGCACTGTAAATTGTAGTAGATCACATTTGGGTGGAAAAAGCGCGTTGACTTTTCTGCATCGTCAGTCTATACATGTAGCATATGCTTGCAACTTCAATCTCTTTATTTCCCATCCGTGATTCAAATAGCGGTAAACAGCAAATCATGAAATTCATATGCCACATATTATGCTTTAGGAATTAAGGAACTAAATATATCATATGGGAAAAGTGGCAGTTTTGGCAAAAGCAGGGTACATGGCTACGAAAAAAAACGACGACATATTAAACATGTTTTTACGTCATGTCAGACAGCAATGTATTTTAACATAAATCAAGTTTTTATGTAGAATGCTGAATGAAAGTATTAAAAAAGAAACTAATTTAAAATCAGAAATACCAAAAGTTTATTTTTCCTTGTATTTCAATGCTCTGGTTGCGATACTGTTTGCAATCCGCATTCCTGGAACACAGTACCTATTTGTTTTATTATGCATTACATTTGTATTTTTATCGTATGCAAATAAGTTCACCTTGTCTGTTGCGACAGTAAATGATTTGAATTCCCAAGTAGGTTGAAAAAAACTCTTCCAATTAATATAGGAGTAATGATTTAACTCTTTTAGTGTTGATTTCATCAATGGATGGAATTAAGTGTTACGTTACAAAAGTTACCAAATCTGCTTCATGCTAGCTAGAGTTTTCTTCATCAAAATCATACTGGGTCACTTTCAAATTCTAAACGTACGCAATGCTTGATGTCCAGTGTTATACATTATATTTACTGTTTTCTTCTCCCCCACAAAGGTTGTACATAGCCAGCTCCAGCTATACAGTATTTCCATATGAAAATGGAGACCATGTTACATTTGAGCCATGAATATGTACGTTCAACTTTGCAAAAGCACCAGATCACTCTCTTGTACTTGTAGGAATATGAAGGGGGGGGGGACTCACCTCTGTAAAATGGATTATTTAGAGGGAATGAAAATGACATTAAAAGTTCATTCACAAAAACTCATGATACACAAAGTATGAATTTCGTCTGGTTCTGTAAAGACGTGTACTCTCATTGGAAAGAATGTCTCTGTGCAGTAGGAGGTCTTTACGTATACACATAAAAATATCGGAATGTACGATTGCAGATGAAAAATAAAAGTGTTTATTTAAACAAAATCTCTTTCCATCATTAGTGTTATTAGGAACTGAGCAAAATCAAGATGCCTATATGTTATTCAAACACGTTATTGATTAATGCAGTGTTGCTCAACCCAGTCCTTGGAGATCCCAGATAGTCCATATTTTCGCTCCTTCTCAGCTTCCCAGCACACCAGAACCAGTCAGCCAATCAAAAACACAGAATACCTGGGAGAGGCGTGTCATGGGCTGGGAGGGAGCAAAAATGTGGACTGTCTGGGGGGCCTTGAGGACCGGGTTGAGAAACACTCTATTAATGCATTAATACATAACGAGATCCTGGGCCATGTGCAAGATTCTCCAAGAAGTAAAGCCTGCAGTTCATTCAGGGATGAAAAAGGCAAAAATCTATTTTACACTTTGTTGAGACCAGCAGCCCGTACTACGAAGTGGGGTTACTGGCTTATCGGGGTAACTTGTTGGATTTAAGATACCACAGTTTAAATGGACTTCATATTCGTTCACTTACATTTTGCCCAGACTACCTTAAATCCGACAAGTTACTCCGATAAGCCAGTAACCCCGCTTCATAGTACAGGCCACAAGTGATTGGAGAGGCCAGGGAAGGTATTGCACTATTGCTGCATTCCCTCGGAGCTTGGAAATGGGAATTTCTATGTTCCTAGTCAGAAATTTCAACTGCAGCACCCTGGGAAGTTGGAGTTCTGACTCGGAAAGTCGAGGGACCTCTGCAACCCCAACCTCAGAACACAAGATGGTTGCGCCTTTTTTCAACAGAAGCGAAAGCTATATATAGTTCTATGTTAGTATTACTTATGCTTTATTATTTATTGTTTCAATAAATCGGTCATACATACATTATTGTCCAACCGCTATCTGTTGACTTGCTTCTACAGTGTTTTTATGTGCAAAGAACTGCATAACGTGTTGTTAGCAATTGCTATTGCTAACAATGGCTAATAATGAACCTGGCTAGAACATGGGGCCTGTCTCAAAAAGCAGGATTTCTTGCTTAGCGGGATAACTTGTGGGATTTAAGGTGGTATGGACTAAATGTAAGTGAATGAAAATAAAGGCCATTTAAACTGAGATACCTTAAATCAAGTCCCTGGTATTGCTAAATGGTTTTCCGACTTCTTGTGCCGGAACGCGGTTAACTCGAGTGTGACGTCATTCCCAGGTCCAACTTCCGACCTCCAAGGTAAACGTAATGCAGCATATATCCTGATATTCCCACAACCTCTCTTGAATTTCTTTAACAGTTTATAGCAGTGAAACCATCTCAGACTATGAGAGCATTGCAAGTGTATGTTGGCACCACTGGGTGCACCTGTTTCTCTAAAATGGCTGCATATTCCTTGGCTGTTATTCAGCTACGCAGAGCAATCATCCAGTCTAATGACTTCCATGTGGATTCCCATGCCATTATGAATCTCCCACATTGTTTAAGAGCTGGCAAAGGAGCCTTTGGGTTGAAGGCGGTCTTACACATTCGCCAAACATAAATCCATTTGCATGTAGCAAAAATGGGTGAAAGATAATTTGACAGAATGTGATATTTTTTCCATTGCTTAGGGATCCAGATTTTTGTTCCATACACTAGGTTATGCGTCCTTGTGTATTGGCTTTGGATACAAGCAGCTTCTGAATGGCAGCTCAGACATAAATTTGCAAGGTACGGTTTTTGTTGAGACTGAGTTTTTTTTGGAATATTTATTTAATGCCTTGGTGGTACCCTTTTATGGTCGTCCCATTCATTGTCCAGCTGTCCTTGTTGGTGACCTTCGACTCTTTACCGGTGAAATTTGTCTGAGCTCTGTGTAATCATCTTTGACAGTATACCCTTTAGCATGTTGAATCATTTTGCGGATTTTCATGACCTGCAATCTGGGCACCAGATATTTGCCCTCCTGTCAAGGTCCGATTGCTGTTTCATGCTCCTTAGGAAACTCACGTATCAAAGTGCCAATTGTCTGACCTCTTTTATAGCTGACAAACACTGTTAGCTGCCTTTGGAATAGCAATTTATTTCAGAGACCCTTATCATGTGTTTATTTCTTTTTATTATTTTTTGCAAAGCACGTTCTTATGTTTTTAGGAGAGATTCAAGTCGGGCCACCAGAGGGTTTTAAGTTTTGAGCATCTTAAAGTTCAAATTTTGAGCTTCTTTCTGTACACTACATATGATTTTCAGAATAAGGTAAAATACACTTTATTGATTCCAGGCAGAAATTCTTCTGCCTAGGAGAGCAATCGTTAAAGGGCACGGATACAAACATATAGTGCAAAACACGACAAAGTGCAAAGGTTGTACAGATAAATAAAATCAAAGATGACCCTAATATGATTCAAACACATAACCTTCTCATCAGGAGTCAGACTCACTACTATTGTGCTACAAATTACACAGATAGTATAAGATTACAAATGTATTAAGCTCAACAGTTTTATTCCCAGACTTACTCATCAGACTTAAGCCTGCAGAAGTATTATGTATCTCTACTTGGCTTCTGGAGTGGAGGCTGAGAAGTGAAGTTTTGCAACTCTGGGAGCTCATAACATGTGGTGCATCGCCGAAAGGAGAGTTTCTTCAAGGCCTAGAACATGCAAGGCAGAAACAATCCATGACAGATGGCGTAGATCGCATCTTCATTGGCTTTTAACTATGTGTGAAACTGAATATTTTAAAAATTCAATTTAAATATAGTTTTTAAGGATTGGACATTGTCGTCTCCATTTTGGAGAGTTTTCGGCAGGTTCTGTGAAGCGTGATTGAGGTCTCGGAGTAGGAACATGCTAGCTGGTGCCATTTCTGCCGTGGTGGTCATGCTGATGCTAATCTCACCAGGTTTGGTGAGAGCAGAATGATGGTGAGTGATTATGTGCAGCTCATTAATGTTCCCCTTTCAGCCATCTGCTGGGAAACACACCGAACCAATGAGATTCTGCGTTCTTCCTCACATAAACGTGACGCGCCCCGGCTTCTGGATGGACGTTTTCAATGGCTTTCATTTTCCTGAATTCTCTCATTATAACAAAATCATTACCATACAGAACTGGTAATAGGTAATAGGTATGATAAAGCATCATACAATATTCTTCAATATTTCAAATGAAATGCAATTTAATGTCCAGAAAATTGCCATGTGTTAGGCAGTCAATAGGCACAAATTGTAGCAAATTATGTTTATTGAGTTATTTTCTCACATTCAAAAAAATCAGTTGAAGTAGTCTTGAGTCAAGAGGATAATAACCAAAATATGGGCTTTGAAAAATATACAAAGGATGAAAAATCATAATTGTTATAAATGTTCTTGACAAAGTGTGATTAAAAAAAGAAAAATGCTGAAATTATGATTGTTGCGCAAAATCACTGACAAAACAGCTATCAATAATTCGGCATTATTAAACCCATTTTGCCAAATATAAATTAGCATGAATGCGGCAACACCGTGAAATGTGGCGGATCCAAGCGATTTATTCATGGTTGCGTGCTGCTTCTTGTGATTGTCAAGTAATCTTGAAATAAAACAATAATGAAGGTTAGGGCCGTTTAACGGCGTCGCTCAGCATTCACGTTAAGCTACCATCAAGGCAAGGAGGCAGCTTCTGTTACCGAACGCTAATTGGTAGCTGAGGGACCTGAAGGCCTCTTACGCGTCGCATTTATGCTTAACGTGATATAAAATTTCGCACAGCTCAGCTGAAGCCTTTGAGAATTTTCGCCCAGCGCTCAGAAAAGCCTGAAATTTTCTCTTGTCCATACTGGCACCTGACCAATGTCAGGTCATCATGACAAAAAAAAAAAAAAATAGCTGAACGACTCATTTTAATGCCTTTTTGACATTACCATAGTCCTGTCCAGAGGTGGACATTTCAGGTCCAGAAAGTAAAAATCCAAACCAGGATTTTGTTTCAACCAACCAGTTGAGAACAATG
>JAODJW010000048.1:4529979-4542467 GCA_026777045.1 Hyperopisus bebe
TATAGTCAACTGGTTGGTTGAAACAAAATCCTGGTTTGGATTTTTACTTTCTGGACCTGAAATGTCCACCTCTGGTCCTGTCATAACCTGTTATTGAGGGGCAGTCTATAGTGACACAATGATAACATTAATTTAAGTAAAAAGTGATCAGATCCACTCCTTGAAGGCCATAGACAGGCCCCATTAAAAAGAAAACGATAAAAAACAGTGTGCTATTTGTCAAACCAAAACCCACCTCTTGTGGATGATTTATTGTATAAGACAGAGGTGAAGCAGAACTATGATCACAGTTCCAGAGTCTGGGCCTATTTCGTATTTATGTTTCAGATGCTTTATTAAAAGCAAATGACAAAACTTTGTTCTACGTAACTTTGCATAGCGCATATGATGCAGTTATACCCCTGACTGAGCTGATTTCATCAATACTACAATTAGATGTTTAACAAATCACATATAATCTGCTCTCTCAATTGTTTATGGCCAGATAAAATAAAGAAATAATTCATAGCATTTCAGCCCTGCACTGGAAAATAATTTGAAATGTGTACTGAAAAAAAAACATCTCACGCCTAATGAACCATGCAGTTAAAAAAAATACTGCTGAAAGCACAGAAAAAAAAAATAACAACAAACTCATTAACAAATTTAACACTTCAAAGGGTAATATTGCTGGCCTGGGTTTTTTTAATCACACTTAGATGGTACTAATTAATTCCACAGCATATGTCATCTTTTAAACAATGGGTTTTAGGATGGACTTGTTGAGGTAAAATGACTAATGAGCTCACAATATTTATCTCAGCCATGTAACATGTTCTCAGTCTTAAAAGATTCACAGAAAAACATAATACTGCAGATTTTTGTATTTTATATTTGCATATTAATTCTGCTTATTTTTAGTGAGTCCAAATCAGAGGTTGATAGTTCAGTTCCAGAGAGTAAAAGTCCAGGCTGGGATTTTGTTTCAACCAACCAGTTGAGTACTCTGTGACTGTGACTCTTTGTACTCAACTGGTTGGTTAAATCAAAGTCTTGGTCTGGAGTTTTACTCTCTGGATCTGAAGTATCCACCTCTGGCAAAAGTCACAGTCACAGAGTACTCAACTGTTTTATCTGGATCTGAACTACCCACCTCTGGTCTCTGGTGACACCACTGCGGGCTGGTCTTCTTTACAGGGCTGCTTCGGGTCTTTAAACGGGGGCTTCTGCAGAACCCGGAGCTGAACTTCTTGTTCCTTGAAATCCCCTACAGATCCCCCATCTGTTAAATCCCCAGTCAGCGAAAGGCAAAAAGTTTTGAGAAGTGTGAAGAGTTCAATAGAAGTTGTTGGCTGTGGAAAACACGTTTTTACAGTCAGTCAGATATACAGCTGCCTTTGGCTCTGCATTGTATTTTACTGTATATTTTTTAGAATGTCTGACTGTTACGAAAATATTATGGCAGCCTACATTGTCAGAAACAATGGGCACAGCCCTGGTACAGTTTTGTTCCCCAAGGTACATATAACATTAATGTACCCCCAATGGTACAAAAATGTTCCTCAGAGTCCATTTCTGTACCTTAAAAGGTACATTTACCTACAGCTAAGGGTACAGTTGGCAGACCCTTGAAGGTACAGCCCCAGTGACAAGTAATTGTACCCTCAAAGGTACAAACTGGTACTTTATTGTCTGACCATGAGTCCTACCAGGTTAGTTACGTGTCTCTCTGTTCTTTGCATCTAACTTCCTGAGTTATTCAGCATTTCTCCTGGACCAGCAACTTTTATCATAAAGTCTCAGTACCCACCAAACTGATCTGGGGTCTGTGATCTCCCCACCTCCGCCGATGACTGATGTTACCTTTTCTGTGGACACTCAAGATCCTCCAGAGGATTTTGGACATAATGATGGTACAAATGCCACTTCTTAGAGTAAACAGAGGGTGTACGTGCTGACTAATGCGATTTCATTGTTTTACAAAATGTATGTGGCTGAAAAGTTCAAACTTGTTGAAATGTATTTCGCCGACTTTGCAGAACATCCATGAATCGTGATAAGCTGGAAATCGAAATCGAATCGGGCGGATTTCGCATTAACCCGTAGCGGCGGGTAGCTTAAGGACGCCACTCAGCTGGTGTAAGGGATGAAGGTGAGAAACCGCGACTGCTCTGTCCCTTATCAGCCGCGGAGCAGCCCGGCAACAGAACCTAGCGGGGTGACGCTAAGCTGACCGACCCTAGTCCCACTTCTTGGTTTTCCTCCTGCTGGTTTTTGTCATGTTGCATCCGCAAAGTGCTGAGCTGCACCCCAGAACCCAGAATCCCTCCATTCATTCACAGGGGTGGGTGGTTCAGGTCCAGAGAGCAAAAATCCAGACCAAGATTTTGTTTCAACCAGCTCGTTGCACATAAAGGGTTACAGTCACAGACTACTCAACTGGTTGGTTGAAACAAAATCCTGGTCAGGACTTTTACTTTCTGGTCCTGGATTATCCATCATTAGCAGAGAAGCATAGCTGTACCACATCACCCAGATCCATCTCGGTAAGTGGGGAGTTTAATAACAAAACAGCCTCCAGCTTCCTCAGTAATTGCTGGGTTTCAGGTATAATTTCTGCTAATATCCACGGTAATATCTCTGTCCCGCTGTGGATTAGCAGTAAATGCTTCGTGTTATGCTATCTTGGGAGGCATTGTTGTTGACAATTTTCGTGCATATTTAGGCTTGTGCACAACATAAAGGTGAGGAAATTTGTCACAGGTAAACAGTATGATTAATATTTAAATAAGTTTCTCTAAAGGGACTTTTTCTCTTGGAAGGAGTACTTTCTTCCAGAGAAGGACATCTGAGGTCCAGAAAATAAAAATTCAGGCCAAGATTTTGTTTCAACCAACCAGTTGAGTATTCTGCAACTGTGACTGTAACAGTTAGATTACATCTAACAGTGATGTAATCAGCTCGGTTTGGTCATGATAGTAACCAGGACCATATCAGTGTGGGTATGGCTCACATACTTTGTAATGGAAAGCCACCAGTTTACGGTACGGCTTGGGTATAGCTCAGTCCTTTGTGGCAGTGGAAAAGTGCCATAAGCAATCTTTTCACTGGCACTGAATCTCATCACTGGCACTGCAAGCGTGCAGAGATACAATCAGTGACGATGCTCCGCTGTGGCACTGCGTAAAAGAAAGCTGACACGCCAGGAATAGGGGGTGCATTGCCTGACTTTGGATCACGGTTGGACACAGCTCATGGCAAAAAAAAAGGATAAAAATACAGAAAAGACTTGGGATGAAATTAGAATTTTTTAAACACGTCCCAGAACAGGCAGGAAGTCAAAAAGGATAAGGGTACGAGCAACAGGGAATAGCAAAGTCAGTGTGAGACACACAGGTGCACAGAGGGAGACAATAACTTAGCAAACAGAACAGTTGTCCATATTGATTTTTATTCTAAAAGAAACACCATCAGTGTATTTCCACAATGTATACTGCATTCTTTTCAGCAATCACAACAGCTACAACTAGAGTTAGATAACGATCAATAAATAACACAAAAATGATCTCTGATTTGCCTTCTAAGTATACGTTAGACGTAACGCCCACCATTCTGTACCATGCCGATTGAATATGAAGCTGGTCCACGGTATGGATAGGGAAGGTAATAGTGTTACCGTAATGAAAGAGTTCTGAGATCCAAGTGCACAGCAAGCAGTTTTAATGATTCACGCCGAGCAAGAACGAGCGGCGACACGTAATCTGAAAGCCAGGGTCAGAACGTACTCAGGGTCCAAATCACATCCAAGAAACAGAGTCAGGCAGGCAGGCAACGCTTCCAAAAATAATAGCAGACCAAAAGAAGAGCAGCACACCAGAGGTGAGTAGAGAGCTGGAGAGGGCCCTTACTTCTACACTATTACAGGGGTTATAGTCTGTAATTCTGCAATATTTGCCACCACTCAACCATGCATTTTCGTGGGGCCCCCAAGGCTTGGTGGCCCCCTGCTGGCCACGAACAGTCACTATAGTCAGGGGCACAGGAGGGAATATTCAAGTGGGGTGGACCAAACTGTGAGCAATTGTCTCAACTCGTAAGCTTATCCGGCCATATTTGATGAGGTATTCGTCGTGCTTTAACATACTAAACATTTCGATTGACTCTGGCTGATATTGATACAATGTTACAGGTATGGTATCCAACCCTGTTTAGGGATGCTCCTTATCAGAGTTTAGTTATTTTTTCCCCCCCAAAAGTAAGAGGGATATAACTGGGGGCAACATGCCCCCCCCCACCATCTGCGCCCCTAACTACAGTAGGGATGTGGGGGGGTGGGGGAGGGGCTCAAAATGACTTTTGTACTGCTCTAGAAGTTTCAATGTTGCTGCTGGGCATGTTATATCATAAATGCACTGTTTATACTCTGTATATGCTTTCTCTATAAAATGTATTAATTTTTAGTGCTCAGCTGCAGGAATGTGGGCTGGAATCCATCCCAAGTGCTGCTCCTGCGTCCATGCATTCACATGTTTCGCGTAGTATAAAGACATGCCGCGTGGGCAGATCTGTGATTCGGAGCTGTCTTTTAAAAATGCAGAGAAATGAACCAGAATCATGCGCATTTAATTAGACCATCGCTGCAAAAGATCAGCATCAGTCTCACCGCAATCCTAAGTGGCTCAAGTGCAACGGAAACGCAGATTCCGCCGGCGTATTTAGCACACCGTGCCGGAAAATAAATGTACTGTACCAAAATAAAGAAAAATTTACGTTTCCACTGTCCAGCCCTCCACGCCCAACCACCAGGGCGTAGGTTTGGTTTTAACATCGGTAGGGACCAAATCTGCCAGGGCTATTCAACTCTGGACCTCGATTCCAAATCCAGGCCTTGTTTTTGGTTCTCCCAGGTAGTTAGTTTAATAATTACTGATTCTGCTTGGCTTCACACCTGGCTCACAGGCAAAGGACGACTGTAAGATCAGCAGGACTCAGACATTGAGGACTGTGATTTGAATAGCCCCGCCCAAAACACACACGGTATTGCCCATACCCAAATCTACACCTTTGCCCTATCATACTGTCACAGTTTTGCGATAACTATCACGCCATTTAAGAAAGCACAGCTTTCAATTTTCATCCATTTTCCAACTCCCTACTCAGAACAGGGTCAGGTACTCCTTGGCAAGTTTAGGGAAACACCTATGAATGTTACAGACGGCAGACTAAGATCACGTCTCCGAACTGCAGGAGGAAACTACAGGACCCAAGGGAACCAGTGGCAGGACACAAACCTCCAAACCCTGGATGTGTGAGGCAACAGCGATACCCATGAAGCCACCACGACGTCCGTTGAAAGGTACCATAACAAGCCCAACGACATCATATGCTTGCAGACAGTTTCATTTGTTTAGGCCTGGAATCATAGTTATCACAGCTTCACCAGCAAGCCGCTGGGGCCATTTCCGGATTCGGATTAAGAGATTTGCAGGATTTGCCTGAAGAAGAGAACCTAGACTGGGCACACACTGCGGCTCCTCTAATGCCGTCACAGAACAGCGATACGGCTTTGTGGGCAAACACCAAAGACACTCGCGCAGCTTGGTCCGGAAGACACAATGGTGTATGATTCAAATTAAACATCCCAAAAGCACATTGTATTTAAAAAAAAAAAACTATGAATGAAATCAAAAAGAAATCTTTCCAAACCTCGGGTTAGTGAAGTCATGCCTGAGGATTTTCTTCCTCCTGTCCAGCCTTACTTTCCAGTGCAATACTATTTCATTTCATTTCATCTCATTCGTTTCATTTAGTGTCATTTCATTTCATCTCAGTGCAAGCTTTCAGATTATTTGTTAGCCTTTGGTGTCTCAGGAAGTGCAGGCTGAAGCATCGTCATGCAAACATTTTCTTTTCTTGTTTAGCAGCCATGCAGTCTGGGCAGGGATCAACACAGCACAAAGAAGGCAGCAAAAACAGCAGAAATATGTGTCTGCTGCTCCTGAGTCAGGTGTCCAGTGGGGTCCAATTTACTGGGGTTTAAGCGAAACAGAACACAGAAAATGATGCACAATGCGGTTGACAAGGGACACATGAAGCTAATCAGTACCATAAACCCCTGTCATGTGGTGTAAACCCTGTCATGTGGTGTAAACCCTGTCATGTGGTTAAGTAGCAATCCCCCCTTCCACACCCACATGTGGAAATGATGACAAATTCAATAAATGGGACTTTTCTGTCTACCTTAAGATTGGTTGGAAATGTCACCTCCTAAAACCTTAAAATAAGCAATTTGCATAATTCTGTAAGAACTAGATATAAAAAATTAACATTTTGTCCAAAAGTGTTTGTAATAAGGAAACATAGAATCAATGATCTGCATCAAGATACAAACATTAACCATAGTGAACTGTCATTTTCCTGTCCAAATGTGTGACAGCATTGTTTTAATTTGGTACCACACCGCCTTAGGGCTAATTTTCAAGTCTGAATTAAACACAAAGCTGAGATGAAAACTAACTGAACTGGATGTGGTGCATAATCCCTCAGATCTTCCCCGTAAACCTCCTAGAGGCTTTTTCTGTGGGACATGACATAATGGTCATAACACCCCCGATGCTTGTCCACTCCCCAAATCACTATTAGCTATTCTGGGATTAGCATCTATCTGTGCACTTTGGGGAAATTACTGACATTTCCAGGAAGAGATTGAGCTACAGTCCATTCATCAGAAGAAGTGTCGGAGGCAGTCCGCTTAGAACATGACTAATAAATGTGGAGGAACAGCTGTCGCCTGGTATAAAACCCTCAACATCGCCCCCTACTGACCTCCGGCATCTTGCTTTCAGCAAGGTCTAGTTGGGATGTTCATTCATTTCCTGTCAGATGTGCGTCACATCAATCAATTCCTCTCTCATCCATTTACTGAAAAACATACAAATCAATGCATGCCTTTGATAAGCAGAAGTCTTGCAATGGCCTTTGATGATGTTCAGAAACTAAGCATATTTATCTTTCCGTTTTCCTACAGTAATAATCCTTCCAGATGAATGTTTGCATAATTTAGAAAGCCATGTATTGGCAAAGTATGAGAGCTTGTTGCAGTTCTTTCTGGCTCTGAACTTTGCACATAGTGTAGGTGGTTTGTAGAAGGTTGTTGGTGCGAGATTTAAAATCAGTACTTAGGTAATTCTATGAAATAGTGCCTGCAAATGGATGGAACATAGGTGAGCATAATTTTGAGGGATAATGGATATGATTATCATCATTTTCTGCTGTCGCTGTATAATTATAAAAATTTAAAAGATTCATTATTAAGTATCACTATTGCTATAGTCATGGCGCATTTTAGAGAAATACCATTTTAACAGTAAAAGGCTTTATTAATATATGTTTGGTTTTTAATTGAATTTAAATTCAGCCAGTTTGATTCTTTCTTTTTTATTAAAAACACAGGCAAAAAAAAGAAAGAAAAACGATTTTTTACCACAGTCCAGAAATGACTAAATGGATTTTTTTGTTAGAAGAAGAAGAAACCGTTTCATTAAGCGTACAAATTAGCCGCAGATACTTAAATGTATTTAATTCTTCACAGTATCGTGTTCTTTTGTTTATTGGAACATGATTATAATCAATAATAGCAACAACAATAGTGATACCATCCAGCCACATTATTATTATTATTATTATTATTATTATTATTATTATTATTATTATTATTATTATTATCAGCAGCAGCAGTAATAGTTTTATCATAGAATCAGTAAACTTTATTGTTCTAAGAACTGCACATATGTGTATGTGACTGGCTATGTGCAGAGTGTTTCATGGTGATGTGAGGTTTGGTGTAAAGTGCTTCAGGCTGATGACTTGGGTTTATCTGAATGAGCAGCGGACAGCCCAGGGAAGCAGGGGGGCTTCCTTTGTAACCCAGAGAGCCGTGAGGCCTCTCAGCATTCACATCCGAAAGGCCAATTACCTGAGAACAATGACTCCTCATTGTCAGTCAATGCCCCCGCCTTTGGGGTGCGCTGCTAAAAATAACCGCAAGCGTGAGCTCACGTACATTCAGTGTTCAGCTTGGCCTTAGTTTACCATTTACTAGACAGGTTTACAGGGATGTACTGGTTCATATAGATTTACAGGGATGTGCTGGTTCATATAGATTTACAGGGATGTGCTGGTTCATATAGATTTACAGGGATGTGTTGGTTCATATAGATTTACAGGGATGTGCTGGTTCATATAGATTTACTGTACAGGGATATGCTGGTTCTTATAGATTTACAGGGATGTGCTGGTTCATATAGATTTACAGGGATATGCTGGTTCTCATAGATTTACAGGGATGTGCTGGTTCTTATAGATTTACAGGGATGTGCTGGTTCATACAGATTTACTGGAACCGCCCCAATGGTACAGATACTGCATCGGATATACATTTTTACACAGATTGATACAGGTCTGAGCAAAAGTCTTAGGCAGTCAAAGAAAACGTTTAAGGCCCATTATCTGGGCAGTAAGTGTATATTTGCTCAGAAAAATGACAGTTATTGAAATACTAAAATCAGAACTAATGCATATTCACAGTAACAAAAATGAACAGGAATTTCTTCTGTTCTCCAAAAAGTCATTGATATCTTTTTGGACAGCTAGATGAACAGCGCTTCAGTTCCCAAACCTCTCCTCAGGGGCACCTCAGCCGTTCCGTGTCTCTGTTAAATTTCACTATCAGCTCAATTAACTACTTAACTTAAAAAAATAACTCAATAAAGTATTGATCAGCCGGACAAGCTGTGCTAATGGCTAAACTGAAGAAATGCACGAGTGTATTGGAGTGTTGTTGCAGATCCTGGGGTGTCATTAGAGGAGGTTTTGAAATGGTTAGGCTGACACACTTTCACAGATATAAGAGCATAGTTTCATACCACAATGAAGATTATTTAAACATTATTTTTTTACTGCCTAAAACCTTTGCACAGTACTATCTGTGCTGATCCAGGCATAGCTGCATAGATCCACACAGCTGTGCAAGTTTACACATCTGTACAGGTACTGTATCAGACTGATCCACACAGCTGTGCAAGTTTACACATCTGTACAGGTACTGCATCAGACTGATCCACACAGCTGTGCAAGTTTACACATCTGTACAGGTACTGTATCAGACTGATCCACACAGCTGTGCATGTTTACACATCCGTACATGTTTGGTACCACACAGATTGCACACATGCATAACTTAGTATGTTTCTACTGTCTACGCATTAAGGTTTAGTATTCTTTAACCACAGAAACCCATGGGGGGCTTGAACTAACACCCACAGGTCTCATTCCTGAGCTGCTACACTGCCGGCTGCCCCTGCCGATGATCCCAGGAAACCCTGCACTTCCTCTCATAATCCGTCTCTCCCTCACATAGGTCACCCCCTGCAAGGTAAATTCAACCCGAGCAGGAGCTTCTAACACCGTCTCCAGGCGCCATGCAAACCACTTTGATTACAATAAGCTGCACATGATCCGAACAGCAAGGCCTGGAAACACCGCTGCGTAAACAGAAAACTAGCTTGAGTACGAAACGATGTGTTTGTCTGCGTTATAGCTACAGCTGAGCGATGGTCGCCTCTGTTCCCACCAATGAAGTTGTCATACCGCAGGAAATGCACCCAGTATTACGCTACATAAAGAGATTAGGACGTGTTCAGTTTGATCTCATCAAACAATGACTTGCACGATACTTTCTCTCAAGGCAGAATGTAGGATCGCAGGATACTTATCACTCGCAATATTTGGCATGCCAATATTTGACATTCTATTTTAGTTGCATCTTGAGGACGTTGACACATTCACCCCGTTGCCCGGAGGTCTGGATTAGTTTTGAATGGGCCTTAATTTTATTGCATCTAATTGCCACAGAAAAATATTGTTTTGACTGAGGAATGGAGACAAATAGCCCCTGTATGTGCCGATTGTCTTCACAGCAGAAGTGCATAATTTGGACAGCTTGCAACAATTGCACATTCCACTTTAATTGAACCTGAGTGCTGCGTACATTGTCTCTGAATACTAATCTACCTCTGTGTCAGTATATGCACAGTAAATGTACTTCATTTGATACATTGTTGTGTGTCGGCTCGCTTGTGGTGGCAAATGCGATGGTGTTTGCTTGCTCAAAGGATTATGGGTGACCATTTACTGCCAAAACGAAGACGGTGGGACAGAGGCAGAGGAGAGTCAAAACAAAAGGTTCTGTTCATAAATTTATGGGGAACTGCCCAAAATCAGGAGCACCTTGGCGGACAGAGGACACCCAGGGCGTTTGCAGAACGGAATGCACAAGTACCATCAATAAACAGGTCTCCGCCGAGACGGATGAGAAAGACGTTCTCCTCACCCTTGTCATGCAGAACCTCATTGCTTTCCGGGTGTCGGGCAAAAAGTCCTCTATTGGCGGTCAGATTGTCAAAACACACATTACATTTAAGCTCAGCTGTCAGTCAGGCCTAGTGCTGCAAAGGGTAATTCCAAAAAAACATGCTATAATAACCAGGGAAATGACTGATAGCATGTCAGCACCAATAATTATTCTCATATTATGGCTTAGTATTAACTCCCAAAGCTATGTAGCAGCAGGGGCTATTATTAAGGATTTGTATTTTTGTATTTCTTGACGGCGTAATGATCTGATACCACCAACTTTTCCGTCACCCGTTCTCCGTAACCCAAAGCCGCGGCGTATCCCGTGACGTCTTGATAAATGCTGACAGCGAACGGCATTTACATAAACAACCTTCTCCACATGCCTGCCACCACTGACAAATTTCATTAGCCGTGACCCTGCCATCAAACACCTGGTGTCAAAATATTAAATAATGACGCTCGAGGAAGTTTCCCCCCGTGACGGGATGGTTTTTTTTTCCGGCCGAGAAACCACAGCGGGGCAAATGAGCCGGAGAATTGCGTCTCAAGGCTCGGGAACGCTCTGACCTGTTCTCGCTTTGTTTGGCTGGTGCTCTGTGCTGTCAGACCCATAGAATCTGTTCAGAATATCGTGAACTGTAATTACACATAAAACATGTAATTACCCTGAAAAGACAATGATATATTAGTAAATTTTAGCCCATCGATTTTGTTTCATGCAGTGACCACAACAACATGCCTTAATGTAAATGAAAAGTGAGTCTATTGCATATTTAATTCGAAAAATATATAAATTTCTGCTGCACTGGGTCACTGTGAGCCTGCCTGGAAGGACATTCCAGATTCCAGTGTGCTGTAGGACACATAATCACAACGTCAAAAATCTCCATATCCCAGTACGGCGATCCACATAAATCACGATCCTTCAGGGTGTAGGCAGGAAATCCCTGCCAACGGGACGTGGAAAGTCTGGGCACACAGAGCAGGGGTAGAAGTTCAGCACGTAACCATGGAGGTGGGAGGGGTTGGTAATCCACCACGTCATCCTGAGATGAAAATATCTCAGCATCCTTCGGAGAGAGCAGCAGGATGGAGGGGGGACTTTCTGCAGTGTGGTTGTTGCTCACCTCCAGGGATGAGGGATTTATAATCCCACCTACATCCCTAATCTCATGTTTCTTTAGGCTTCCTTTGGGTATTTTGAGCTCGTGGGAGTTTTACTTACGCAAAAATGTTCAGAGGGAAGAACGAAAAATGATTGGCTCAGAGAGATAACCAATCAGATTGTAGAGGATGCTGTCCCAAGACATCTGATTGGTTGGTCCCACCTCCTCTAGTTGCTAGAGGAAATGAAGATGCTATAGCAGGGGTGAGCAATCTTATCCAGAAAGGGCCTTTGGGTATGTGGGTTTTCGCTGATATTACTAATTAGAGGACTGATTGGCTGAGGAGTCCTCGCAGTAGGATTTGTACAGGTGACCTAAAGGTTATCCTATGTGTGACCTGCATAGACACCAGCCCTTTGCAGATAAGATTGGCCACCCCTGCACCAGAGGGCCAGCGAAGGCGTACAAAACAGGGGCTGCTCGCCTTGGTCAAATACCGATACAACTGCCTAATTATCACCCAGCTTCTGAGGCAAAATATGTCCTCACACCTCCAATATAGCAGCCAGGTGAAAAATGCGTATTACCTGTGATCTGTGCAAAAATGGTGCATGAACTGATTGCATGTCTTCGTTAATATTCTAGATGATGCGATGCATCACTCCTGACACTCCTGCTCCACTGTTAGGGATGGTGGTGGGGGGGGGGCTAAATTATAATTATCTGGCAAATGTTATTGACTTCCTCGGCTGGCGATGGTTGCCTGGCGCATGCATTAATGCATGAGACGCAGGCTGCTCTGGATCTGCGGAAGATCAGAGCTAATCGGGCATCGGGTGCCGTTTTCACTGTGGTCCTCATGGAGGTCCGGGTCCCGCCTTCCCCAGGAGATGATCAAAGAGGCTCTGCTGGAACGTCACTGCAGAGCACAGTCTATTCATTTCAGTCATGGAGGAATGGAGTGTGGGGGTGGGGGGGCGTAAGGGA
>JAODJW010000048.1:4551767-4566292 GCA_026777045.1 Hyperopisus bebe
ATTATTATTATTATTATTATTATTATTATTATTATTATTATTATTATTATTATTATTATTATTATTATTATTATGCCCTGGGATGGGCTGGCCCCCCGTCCAGGGTTGTTCCCTGCCTAGTGCCCGTTGCTTCCGGGATAGGCTCCGGACCCCCCGCGACCCAGTAGGATAAGCGGATTGGAAAATGGATGGATGGATATTGGTTATATTCATATACTTATGTCCTTTCATATTGTGTTTATGTTGTGTGTATTGCCTGATCCTGTCTATTACTGCTGATGTAACACCAAAACTTCACTTCGCAGGATTAATAAAGCTTATCTTATCTTAGCTTATCTTATCTTAGCTTATCTTAGCTTAGCTTATCTTAGCTTAGCTTATCTTATCTTATGATCTTGAACAAATTGCTGTGAGTTTCTTTTTGTAGGTTAGGCTTTTCGACATCCTTCTTGAACACGTACTAAACCGGTCAACAGAGGTTCAACTCTGACCCAAGTACCAAAAGCCGTTTGATGGCTCGTAATAAATTATTTAGGCACTATTGCTGAAGTCCAGTATGTCTTCCATGGCGGTTCCATTTCCCATATCTCCCACAGAGGACAGGCATGGCTGAAAGCTCTGACCACTGAGTTCCACTTGAAAATGTCCATCATCTGCTGAAGCAATACTACACTTTACTCACCGCGGCTGGCTGGAGTCACGGTACCCGCGCGAAAATCGTGTCATAAGGGAGAGAAAAAGCAAACAAACGCCTTTCAGACTAGCCACCTGCTGGAGTAGATATGACTAGATTCCTCAAGCTTGTCCACGAGAACCATGTAGGCCACGATGGTTTGGTGAACCTGATCTTCTGGAATGGTGGGCCTTCTTTGTCTGGTTTGCCGTTTGAAATATTAACGCAGGCTGTGCTGTGCCATTTTTCCCACAATGCCTCCTCTTGACCCGGCCTCCATCCTCGATAGGGAGCCTATTAGAAACAGATTTTGCTGTGACCTCACGGGAAAGAAGATTCCGCAACTACAGCAGCTATTCAAACTCTCTGTGACCCCGACTAACATAAGCAGTTAGAAGATGGATTACAAGTCACCAAAGCCATTAACGATTCATCCTTCTGTGGAGATTTGTTTTCATTTCCAAAACTGCATACTTATTTGCTAAATATACTGTTATATCATTCTCTTTTGCCCCAGTGCTTCTAAACAGCCTAAAAAGCCAACAACCAATCTTTTTCCAGCCAAAATACCACGCTACACAGTACACACAGCCATAATCAAAATGTCAAATTTCATGCCTGTTAGATACCCAAATTAAAATCAGAAATATGACTAACCAACTGTTTACTCTTACAACTATTCAGACCTTAATGCAACATGGCACTATTTAATATAATGTAAGGGGTGCAAATGTAATGAAACAGCCAAAATCTATTTTTAAATGTTATATAACTGCCAGAATGGAGCAAATGCACAATAGATTTATATTATGTAACAGTTAAAAGACCTTTGTCCACTTTTGAAGGTTGACCGCACACATGCAATCAGAAACCCCACGGCTCAGTAAATGCCGTGTTATCATACCTCCCAGCATCCAAGGATTTTGTTTAAAAGCTGCTTAAAAGCCATCTTTTGCTTGAGACAAAAACTTTTTGTCTGCGGTACACAACTGCAGTGGAACAAGCACGTAATGAGTTTGCACTCTCTGGCAGCTGAAGGTTCACCATTTTCACACGCATACACGTCTCATCCATGTCGATGAGTTTTCCTCGCCGCACCCATTCATTCTAGAATCCATGTAATATAACATAACAAAATGACTCTTGTTTTGCTTTTAAAACAACTGAACAGCTTCCTTCACGGTGAGTTTGACATTTATTGTATTTTATGGATCTGGTTGCAGGTTCACCATTACATACATTTTTTTTAATTAGACGTTCTTCCCTCCAGTCGTCACGGGAACAGCGAGAGTCCACTTACCACAATGATCCAGTCCCCGGCGTGTCCCAAAGACTATCTACAGGACCAGCTTTTCCAGGTGCAGAGCGGTGCACTGGCAGATGTTGACTATCCAGCATGACGGACCATCATTAGTGGGTCGGAGTCCTTCCTGGTCGGGGTTCGCCGAGCTCTTAATGACACAGGTGATGCAGACTCTTTTTGTTTAAGTTACATGCCTAAATCCATAAATTTTGAATTTGGAAGCTCCTCAAATCTCCTGGGTCTCCAAGCACCGAGGCTGACTCACCGAGGATGGGACCAGCCAAGACGACGCCATGAAGCGACCGGCGGGATCCGGCGGTCTGATTCAGACGGAGCGCGAGTCAGTTTGTCATCTTTTTCAGTCCTCATGGTCACAGACAGTTGACACGACACAGCGTGAGCTAATCCAAATCTCTGACCCCCAAATCTCCTTGCCTGCCATGAAGGCTTCAGCTTCAGGCTTATATAGATGCGCCTGACTGACATAAACCGAAACCTCAAGTTCAGATCAAGATTTTGCTCTCTATACCCCTGTATGTCATATCCTTTATTCTCTTTTGGGCTGCAATGATTCAGACCCACTATTTTCAACAAAACCCATCTCTTCTAGGAACCCCTCTGTTAGCCTACACCACTCTGTGCTCCCTCAGTGTTCCTAATGTCGCACTTCCTGCATTTTACTTATCCAATTAGGTCCTTGCTTTGTTCAGAAGATGCTGTGTAGCTCTTGCTCCAGTAACACTTACCTGGGCATTAACTGGAAGCTCAAAAAGCTCCTGCCAAATATAGGAGATGTGATCCATGTGTCAATGAGGAGTAAAAAACAGGGGGAACAAACATACACTACAGTTAAAGGGTCTTGCTCCCCCCAGGTTTTCACCACTTTTCCATTTATTTAATAAACCACAGTTTTATTCTTGTTAAGCATTGGAAAGTTCAGTGAAAAACCAAAAATGGAAATATATGTAAAATAAAATAGGTTTGTTTTATAACATGGAAAGAGTATGTAACGGTGCATGTCTGACACCCTATTAACTGCCCTTGTGGTGATGGCAGATTCTAGGCCGTCCTTTAACATTAAATACACTAGTTACCTGTTTCATCCCACGAAACAGAGCAGTGTTTAATGTCACTTGCTGAAAGAATGGCTCAGATTTTCTCTGCTGTTATAACTGTTAGAGGGGGTTACTTTGATGAATCAAAGATATGACATTTTCTTGCTAATAAAGGTACTGAAATGGCGAACATACCGTAAATGTATTGATTAGCAAAGAAAATTGAGTGTATTTTTAGTAAACGTTAAGCGAGTGACATGCAAATGTAGAAAATAGCAGTGTGTGCAAAAACTGGTAGCCACTGTGCTTTCATAGCATTGCTCTTCAGAAGCTTGTTCTCCCCCCCCCCCCCCGGAGATAAATTTCCTGCCTCGAAACACCCACTGTGCCTCGTAGGCTGACACTCACTGTTACGCAGGATAACCGACCCCCCCCGTTTTGGCAAAGCCGGTTTGTCGCCTGTGTCTGGAGATCTGAGGATGCGCCGCAGTGACAATAAAATAAAAAACGTACCTGACGTCTGTTTGATTTGTCTGTACGTTGCTGTGGTATGCCGTGGGCTGAATTGGGAGCAAAATGATGCATGATTGCTGGATGATTCCAAGAAAATCTTATAAATACCATAACATCTTATCCAGAATAGGGTCACTGTTAGCCTGGGGGCCATTTCAAGGAACTGGGCACTGGGCAGGGCACACGTTGGGCGGGATTGCTTCAGCGGTGCTTTTATCTGAGAGCCTGGAAAGTTAAACATGATAATATATCAGGGGCTATGAAGGGGCGGGGTCATAAGGGCAATGAAACCGGCTGGAAGCTGTACAGGAGGTTATTTAGCATACATTAAGATTTTAATAAATCACTCGCAGATTAGGAAATAAACATACCGTGTAAGCTTCGGGATAAAAATGAACCCCCCCCCCGCCGTCAATGAAAAATGTGTCGGTGTCACATCACAGAAGTGCAAAGAAAAGCATAGTTTTATATGCGATGAACTGATTTGTAAGCAGCTTTGAACAGAACAGGAGAGAAAGGCTCTGATTGATGTGGGCGCATTTGATCTGTGGATTACGGTAACATGCCAGAAATAAAACCTGGGAAGATCAGCAACTCCTTAACCAGCTGTGCTAAGTTCGATTTATCGTACCAGCAACAGCCCTGCTACGGTCTTCGTTAAAACTGTGCTCCTGCTACAGTAGGAATCTAAACAGCTGCAGTGTCAAATCCCATTCAAACCATGCATTTGCATGGGGGCCCAGGTGTTTGGGAACCCCCTATTGGCCACAGATAGTCACTACACTAAGAGCGTGGGGAGGGGCCAAAGTGACTTTCGAACAATAAACACACCCCCGAATCTAAGAAGTTTTTTCATTGGCTAATCCTTAGCTTTCAATTATAATGCCTGTAATGTAAACTTAAAGGTCTTTTACCATGACCCAGATCTACAGACCCAGATCTATAGAATGACTATCAAAATAAATGGAGCATATTGACCGAAAGGCCTGTGAATGAATGACTTACTCGTCATGGCATCACGCCGGTCAGTTATGCAGCATGTTACAATCGCTCTCTTTTTGCAAGTGGGTTATCATGAAAGTTATTGGGTTATTATGACATCACTTCGAACCCTCATGCTGCACGATAACTTTGGCGTCCAAAATATTCACAATAATAAAAAACTGAACAGAGCACAGCACAATTTTTTAATAAAAGTGGAATAAACGTATTTATTTTGTTGTCTAAACAAAACCCAGTGATAGTACCACATACCAGCTACAATAAATCTAATATTTTGCTCATATTTTTCTTCTTATGGAATCCAACCCATTCCCAGGTCTCATAACATTCTTTTGTTGTCTGAGATGAAATTAATTGAATTTTCCAGAGGAATCTCCTCTCCAAAGCCTTTTTCTCCAATGTTCTGAGCACACAGTGTCTCTTATTTCAAGTGCCAGTCCTGGGGTTTAATCTGATGTCTGCGTACTAATTGCCTATGCGATTAATTAGCCCCCAGATAAAAACGATCATTAACTGCCTTATGGTTTTACAGCGGCACGATAAGAAGGACGTTCAGGCGCTTAAGGACTCGCGTTATGTTCAAGTAGCTCTAGGACGCAATTTCAGAAAGTTATGTTGCTGTCATCCATCCGTCTATATTCCATATGTGCTTATCCTGGGTGGCGGGACGGGGTGGGGTCAAATCCCAGGAAGAGCAGAGCATGAAGCAGGGGCAACCGGTGCATCAGTGTTCACTTTTATCTTATCCATCCATCCATCCATCCTTTTTTGTAGCCATTTGTCCTAAGCATAACATGTATCCATCCATCCATTCATCCTTTTTCTGTAGCCATCTGTCCTAAACATGATACATATTGATCCATCCATCCATCCATCCATCCACCCTTTCTCTATAGCCATTTGTCCTATGTATGGTACATACTGATGTACAAAAGACAAACAGAAAGCCCTGAATCACTCTGAGATACGTGGAACCATTTAGAGACACCAGTTCACCTGAATGTATGTTATCAGGTTGTGGGGAGAAGATTCAAACTCCTCAAATCCAACCCAAAACCTCGGAGGTGCCAGAGCTCAGTGCAGCCCATTGAGGCTCTTTGTCACAGAAAAAGCCTGTGAAAACCTGATCAGCTTTCACAGTTGGTCTAAACACTCTGATCTCATGCAGTTATCGTTCCACATAAATTTATGATGAGCCCCTGAACCTTTTTAAGTTAAATATAAATGAATCAATCTTTGAATTTATGTAACCACACTGCAGCATGAACTTATTTAAACATAGTGTAGTCTGATGAGTGTAGGAACACTACACTTATTAAAACATAAAAAGCGCAACCGACACCTTTTTCCAGTATTATGGATAAGCCATGGAATGAAGGACTGGACCACACAATGGTAACTAGTTACCAGGTAATAACACTGATACTTCATTGATCCCTGTGGGGAAATCCTCTTGTGGCCTACCCCATCCAGCTCTCCATGACACACGTGTAGGTGAGCACACCCTTAGTAGCCAAGGGTTAGTAGCCAAGTAGTTACTGGGGTTAAGGGCCACATGTGACTGTTCGGCTGCGTCTGGGCTCAAACCAACAACCTTCTGATCTCACACACAGAGGCTTAGCCCCCTGAGTCTCATACTGAACTGAGGCCCAGATAGACAGAGTCGGTTTATAGAAATCCTGATCTTCACATCAAACATTTATTTGCCTGGAGCTGTACCTGCCATTTAGGGCTATATATATATATGAGTTTGTATTTTGCCTCCCTGCAGGATCCCAGGACGCGTCCCCCTCACATTCCATAATTATTTGTTTGGACCCCCCCACATTTAACATAAAATATTAGTTTTATGCCAGTTTGTCCCCCACTCCCACATTCAAAATGTTTCTGACGCCCCTGACTGTAATTCATAATCCAGTGAAATTATCACTGACTGCAGTTCTACTTGAAGTGCATGTGGAACCCCAGGCTAGCTGCATCACTGGCGCCCCCTGTCTGGGACAATGTGGAATTGGCTTGCTATGTGGGTACCCCCTCAGTAGATGGCGCCCTAGGCAGCAGCCCACGTCACCGACTGGGTGCAGATCTGCAGATATATTACTTGAAATGCATCTGTTAAGCGGCCATCGCAGTGGGTGGTTCTGTTTCCTCACACCTCTGTGGGCTGCAAATCCCATCCCTCCTGTGTGTGTATATTTATTTAGCGCCGTCTCTGTAAAGCACAGTTTTTTTCCACAATCCCACAGGCGCCCTTCAGGAACTCAGTTTTCCTCTCATGGCCTGAAGGCATGTGGTTAGGCTAATTGGTGTCTCTTAATCCACCTTGGTGGGTTATTCTGTGTGCTCTGCGATGGACTGGCATCCTGTCCAGGGTGTGCCCCTGCCAGACCCAGATCATGATAAGTGGTTTGGAGATGCATGGATATCTAAATAATTTATAAACGAATGCTTTTTATAATGCCTATCACTGGTCTCGCAACGGCATGCCGAAAATGCGCATTTAACAAATTTTAAGTGTCAAGACGGACCGGTTCATTCATTCATCACTTTTCTCCTTTGTATAAAATGGGCACATTAAGGATTCCTATCCGATAAGCCACCTTCAGTGTCACCTGTCTGGCGGGACGGGGGGGGGTTTCCTGACGATCACGCAATTTATCGGCTGCGAAGATGAAAGCATTTAAGGCCACGACATAGCCAGCGGAGGCCTGGAACAGAAAATCAGGCATCTCGCATGGCGCCTAATGAATTAACACCGGCTAATTAAGGTCCGTCTCCGGCATCTTCTGCAGTTTGCGATCAGCTGAAGCCACGCCCCTCACGCTGTTGTCATGGTAACATTACATAAATAGAAAGATTACTACTTATAGAACTGATACCTTTGCGTATCGTATGAATCGCTGGCAGGAGTGGGGTGTGGAACGGACCATTGCTGGATTTTGGTGCTTACAGATTTGGTTTGCACAACGCCATTGCTCCATCCATCCATCTTCTAACCTCTTATCCTGTTTAATGTCTCAGGTAACTAAATTTATACTGCAGTGCAGGGAGTCTTAATAAAGTTATAGTATAGGACACACCACTAGGGGGCTTTGCCCTGCATGTCCAAACAGCAGATACCCCCAAGAGGGTCTAGCTGCAGACGCCTGTAGAGTGGAGCTCCGGTTAGGGTTAGGGTTAAGGTTAAGGTTAGTGTTTATTCGCCGTAACACAGAGTTCAGATCACGTGTTTCCTGTGGAGGTGACGTATTTCCGGTGGAACTCCACTCTACAGGCGTCTGCGGCTGGACCCTTCTCGATACCCCGAGGCCAACACGTTTGTCCGCTCGTGCTTGAAGACGCCACTGGAGGAGCAACAGGGCGTGAGCTGGAGGTGCAGTTTGGAATGCAAAAAAGTATGTAATGTAAGCAAACGTTAATTGCACACTCCATGACCTCCGCTGCCAAGTCACCAAACTGCGCGGCGCTGCTCTGCACGGACTGGCCGCGGATTCATCACACAGACTCCCGCACCTACCGTGTCCTTGCCGCTCCGTATTTAGAAACTGCCTTTGGCGCCGTGGTCTCCTTGTCCGCTTGTTTATTGACAAGTGAATTATTTAATCCCCCTCTGAGAGAGATGTAGATTATAAATACTGTATGGTTTACTTACTCACATGGAGGGTCCTCAGTATTCTGCCGTAAAATGTAGGCTATTACTTGCTTGGAGAAGTAAGTTTTAAGGTATTCCCTCTGTGGGTCGTCACGTCTCTTATACATCCACTGTTACTTTTGCTTTTTTTGCTGTTTTACTTATTTCTTGTGTTTAATAGCATTGAGTTCACCAAGTCCCGTACAGGCAATGCTAGACTCGTACTTACGAACGAACTAACATAAGAACTATTATATTAAAATTCGGGTTAAATACAACGGTGTGTAATAATATGCTGCTTCAGCGGGTCTTCGGATTACAGTACTTTTATCATTAATGTATTATTATTATCATCATTATGTACTGCATTATGTTTCCGACTTACCTTCAAAATCGACTTAAAGACAGACTTAGGGTGCGTATCTCGTACCTGGGGGGCGCCTGTACTGGTTACAGAGCAGAAGTGCTGTTTCCGCGCAGTGACAAAGACCGCCTCATTTACATTCCCGAGGATTACTAACAGACTCAAACTTAATCTGCCTCTTTTTAAATCAGAACGGGTATTGTGGTGACGTTAAGGGCTTTCGTGAGGTTAGAATTGTTTCATGATAAGACTTTGGAGTAATTCTCTGACAGGCATTTTAATGATAGGCGATGTGGTTTCCGCAGCTGACAAATGTTCATCTGCAGGATTACATCGACTTGTTTTATTGCTTTAACAGTGTCTTCTTTATGCTTAAAGGTAACCACTGCCTCTCAAGCCAACATAAAGGATGTAATTATGTTTTACATAAAGTTAGCCGCTTGGTGAACCTGAACTCTATCCCACAATCCCCAAGGTTGGGGTGTAGGATGAGCGCCTCTCTCTCTCTCTCTCTCTCTCTCTCTCTCTCTCACACACACACACACTCACACACACACACACAGGTTTGTAATTATATCTTTGTGGGGATTCTCCATTAATTTCTATGGGGAACACTCCAATCCCAACATGATGATCTTAACCCCTACCCAGCCCTATCCTTAACCATAAATAACTAAACAAAGGCATTTTTAGTTTTTTGATTGCATCCACAGATCTTTGTGGGGACCTGAAAAACGGTCTCCCTAACGTCAAAATAACAGGTTTTTCTTACATGGTGCGGAACATTTGGTCCCCACAATGTAATATAAACACACACGTACATGAAGAACATTTTAGAGACATCAACCTTCCTGTAGGAGGAAACTGAATTATCTGGAGGTAACCCACGGAAAGACATGCAAGGCATGGAGAACATGCAAATGTTCTATACACAAAGTAAGGGAAGCAATTCATAACCTAGAATTCCACTAATCCTTTTGTTGAAGTTGTATTGCTAATTTTCAGTGACAAAGCATTGAAACTTGGACTCAGTTAAGGAATAAACATTATTGTAGGTGAATAACATATTTATTTATTCAATTGCAAGTGCAACACCGTGGTAAAATGCACCTTGTGTAAAGACAGTGATAACCTAAAGCCTTAAAATGTGGTTTGTTGCTATGACACTATGCAAAGATGAGACCATACATGTGTTGCACACAAGAGTTTGACAGTGACTAGTTATTCCTCAAATGTGATAAATCTACAAACTTGGGCTGCAAACCCATTACATAAACAAAGTGTTACTCCTTGAATAATATCCAGCTATGTAATAATGCTAAATGGACACAGATAGTGTACTTGATACTTGATTCGGGGGGGGGGGGGGGCGGGGGGGGTCATAATTCATACAGAGGGGCCGACCTTATCTTTAGCCAATGATACGTTTTGAATCTGTGAGTGACAGGGGAGGTTGCAATCTATGAGCCAATCAGCTTTCCAGTATCCCTGTAGCCCCGCCCCGGTACACACGTCCATTAGAGAGCTCTTGAGTATCGTGATTATAAAGCTGAAGGTGCTTCATTTTCGGAAGCCAGTGGCCGCCTCTACACATGCACATGAGGGATGTGTGTCTGTTTCGTCCGCTTAAGCTCACACAGACTCCCAGCAGGAAGTCCCGCCCTCTGGAAGTCCCGCCCTCTGGAAGTCCCGCCCTCTGGAAGTCCCGCCCTCAGGGCTCTCCGCCATGCTGGCCCGAGCATGACTGGCAGCGCTGCAGGCCGTCCGGGTAGCACGCCGGGCAGCGCAGGGCTCGGATGGACTCGTTGAAGCGGTTGGCGAGCATGGACAGCTTGCTTCCATGGCACAGGGAGCAGGGCGTGCAGCCCGAGCCCCCGCACTGTGGACACACATCCTCCTCCTGCAAGCATGTCAACCACACGCAGTTCCCTCACTGACCACTAGAGGGACCGGTGTCCCTAGTGCAAACTGACACCAACAGTCTCATCTTGATAAATGAACTACGCCAACAAAGACTGCTTGTGTTTGCACTGGGGAAAAAGCACCAAAGGGGGAAAAACAAAGAGTACCACAAAACCTTCCTAAAACATCACAAAGATACAGCGACAGATATTTAATCACAAGCAGCCTCTGTCATGCATGATAAATCGATTATTCAAACCCTCCAACACACACAATACACAACAGATGATGCAAAAACAAATAAGTATTCATACATACTTTATAAAATTTGCCTTTGCAGTGTATTTAATGTAATTTGTGGAACCTCTTTTCTAAGAAATGAATTATAACTATTTATTATATATGCTAATAAATACTGACTGTTTTTGTTGCATGTTATCAAGTGTTATATGTGCAGTATTTAGTGTTATTAATACAAATGGACAATGTTGGTGTAAATATACTGTGCATGACCTGAAATGGTCTGTCTATGTCTGTTTGTCTATCTATTTGCCTTTCTATCTGTCTGTCTATTTGTCTGTATGTCTGACTGCCTGGTCATCTGTTTGCATATTTGTCTCTCTGTCCGTCTGTCTGCTCATCTGTGTCTATCTGCCTGTCTGTGTCTGTCCATCCGTCTGCCTGTCTGTTTCTACCTGTCTGTCTGTCCATCCATCTGCTGTCTGTCTGTGTCTGTCTGTCTGTAATGGTGTTACCTTGTCTGCATTTTCAAGGCCATCTTCGTCCTCCCAGTGAGAGCACAGTGACCCGTGGTGATGCTTTCCTCCTCTTCCTCGCCCATGCGGATCCTCTCCCTCTCTGTCCTGTCTCTGGACAGAGGTCTTCATCAGTTCTGTCCTCCTCTGAGGGGACCTGATGATTCGCAGATTACTGGTGTAGATGATAATCTTCCCAAAGTCCAGCACGGACGACTGGAAGACACAGCCCAAACATGCTAAGGTCAACAGAACACATTCTTAACGTTACCCAACCACCCCATCAACACAGGACCCACTCAGCACGGCAGCAGAACCTCAAATCACATACATCTGCATATCGTTAATCACTGACGGCCTTTTAGCACCAGCTAAATTAATATGATATGGTCGAGCTTATTATGCAAATTGGAATTCAGATGAAGGTGATAATGTTAATTCCGTCGTCTGAGGAAATATCCTACCAGAGATGACGTGTCGGTTACTTGGATGTTGTGCCACTAACATTGTGCAAACATTCTAACGTTCTATTCTGCTGACCCGCTTACTGAATTCTCTTCCTTAACAATCCTCATTCCCATGACAAGCAACATCTCATTACTGGTAATAACTCCCTATAATTATTACATTGTTTTAGCCATATTGTACATATTGCACTGTACTTACGACAATATTTCTTGCACTGACATGTACTCCTGCACTTTCATACATTTATCAACCACACACACACATTGTGTTTCTCATTGTACCTGCCCATTGTCATATTTCGTCTTAACTGTGTATCTACTGTATGTCCAAGGGTCTTTCGTAACCTGAGACTAATTCCCTGTGTGTGTGAACCTGCACTTTATCTATCCTTATTTTTTCTTCTATACTGTAATTCATTTACCATAATGCGCATATTTATTACTTTTTTGTTACTCACTCCTAAGTTGCACTGTTGTTCGTCCTGTAATGCACTGCTCTCTGTCCTATATTGCACTGCTGTCTGTCCTGTATTACACAGTTATTTGTCCTGTATTACACAGTTATTTGTCCTGTATTGCACTGCTGTCTGTCCTGCCCCCATTTCCCTACCATGTAACCATAAAATAAGAATTTCACTGTCTCCAACAGAACACATATGACGAAGCTTCCGAATCTGATTCTCAGTATACGCGCAGAACAGAGCAGTGAGACAAAATCCGTGGGGAAATCGTTAAGAGTCCTTGGAGATTTAGCCTCCTTACTGTTGGCCGGCTCCAGGAGAACCCGAGCCAGTACTCACTCTGGAATCCGCTGGTGGCGAGCCGCCGCAGGTAGCGAGTCTGTAGCTAGTCATGCCTCTGTAGACGTTTATCCTCTGGGCAGTAAGCCTGGGAGACGTGCCCATCTGCGCCTCCGGGGACTCCTGGAAGCTGGAGAGCTGCTCCGCCTCCAGATGCTGGGGCACCTTGCCATGCATGAAGCTGCGCGGGTACTTCTCCTCGGGGCTGTCCAGCTCCTGGCCATCCTCGTAGACGTGCTTCAGCACGCGCCCGCTGTACGAGGACGCGATCTTGAAGCGCACTTTCCGCGGTTTGCCATCATACCGCTGGCTGAGCTTCCTCTGCGGATCCTCCATGTCACCGGCGTTGGCGAGGAGGCCTGCCCTGAGGTCCGGCGGAGGGACGCAAACCTGAAGTGGGGCTGAGCGGAGCTCACCTGAGGCAGGTAATCGGCGTCAAGCCTGCCCACCCCTGTCTACACCCCCTGAATAATTCAGCCCTGGATCGGATACAGTACCGCAGCGGGGAAACGATAGCCTCTCATTAAATAATCATTCAGGGGGCAAATGCAAAATGCACACCTTTCCCTTAAATTGCAACACCCTTAAAAAGTGGCTCAACATACATGGACGACGAGGGAAAACTTCCACAGAAAGCTGCATTTTTGCCCACGTTCCGCAGAAGCATTCAAAGTCTGGCCGGCTCTGAAGGTCAGCTCTCATCGGACTAACAGAAGGCCTAATTGCCGATGCATAAAGGATCGACTGCAAAGTCCTTTTAAGTATTTTTTTCTTCTTCAGCTCAGTCAGATCCACTTTTAGCTTCACAGCACTGCAGCCAGACCCTGTCGCTCAAATAACATGTTACTGCTCGACGTCCTCTATTCTTATACAATCTTTTCTCAGTATATTTTTCACATCAACCAATCAGAATAGGTTTGATGCAAGGAATGACTTAGTAAGGGGAGCATTACAGGATTTACAGAAATCATTTTTATAGAGAACTTTTTAAAACCTAATACAGCCTCTCCTCAGGTTACGATGGGATTACATTCCGACAAACCTAACGTAAGGCGAAAATATCGTACGGCAAAAAAGGCATTTTAATACAGTACACCTAAGCTAACAAACATCATAGCCTAGGTTAGCCAACCTCAAGCAGTTGGGCAAAATCATTAACGCAAACCCTATTTTATAATAAAGCGTTGAATATCTCATGTGATTTACCGAAGGACGTACTGAAAGCGGAAAACATTTACCCATAGTAAAGTTGAAATATTGTAACACGGACTATCGTAACCTGAGGAGTGTTTGTTCATGAAATAAGGATACAGACTGCATTCTGTGTGGGTTGGCATTTCCTTCAGAAACTCACACCCAGACACACTTTCTCCCCATGTAGATCAGGTTCGTTGAGGTCTCTAAATAACTTTTAGACTTGGGTGGTCTGCACAAGATTATCACCCTGGTAATTGCATAATAACCATAACCCAAACCATAATTGATTAAACTGTTTGTATTCTTGGACATGAATTAATGCATTGAACCGGTGTCCTGCCAAGGGTGTCTGCTGGCTAATCCGAAAGTGTTTCATCCTAACTACCTTACACTTATGTCCCTGAAGCCCATGGAAGGCAGACAGATAAGAAAATGATAGACAGATAAACAAAAGGAGTGAAAATTTTCCCTCTGAAGTTTATAGAGCTCTCCTTGGAGCAGGTTCAAGGTCAAAGACTAGGATGTATTGAGAGGGGATTTTTCAACCAGTCAGAGAGATTGTAGCCAAAGGAAGGCGGGTCTTAAGACCAAGAGTGACATGTCAATTATCTGAGGGCAGCCTTCCCATTGGGTGATGGGCAGAGCTTCTGAGAGTGTGAAACAGCATAAAAGTGTGAGGAAAAAGTGATGTCTGCAAGCAATTAAAAAAGTTTATTTGTTCACGCGTGAGAATATTTTTCAGAATGTGAGAGTCCTGGCGCTAGAGAGGAGGGACAGTCTTGAAGTGTTTTGTTTTTGTCAGCAGGAGTCATTTGGACATTCCAAGCCAGCAGGAAGGGGGGGGGGGGGGGGGAAGGGGGGGC
>JAODJW010000048.1:4566392-4580955 GCA_026777045.1 Hyperopisus bebe
AAGCCAGCAGGAAGGGGGGGGGGGGAGGGAAGGGGGGGCTGGTCTTGGCTGCCAGGGGCTTGAATTGAGCACAAGAGTGACCAGGAGTGAGCAAGGGGTGTGGAGTTGCACTGGGCCCATGGTCGAGTCTGGGTTGCTGTCCGTGGTTCTGCAGTTTTCTACCTTCCGTCGGCATCACAGCCCACGCTAAGAAAACACACGTTCCTAAAGAACAAGGGCATCCATGTATCTAGATGCTGAGCTCACGCTTTCAAATAAGCCTTTTTACCTGCATATTTTGCTGGAGTAATTCAGGTTAAGTGCTTTGCTCAAGGGTATTAGAGCAGGGCCCCCGCTTGGGACGTGAACCAGCAATCTTCAGATTATGAGTATATGTTCTTAACTCTGCCCCAACCTGCTTTACTTCAGCATTTCATGACTTTGCTAACTTTTGTAATTTTTCTCTCTTCACTTTGGCCTCCGACCTGCTCACACACCACTGCTGTTGCTGCTCTAGTTAACTATTTCTGATGTTTTTTGTTTGCCCGACTATGTTATATTCTGTGCAACATTATCTATGAAAAAATGACTTATGAGGTTAGGATACTGCCCCCCCCTCCCCCCACCCCCAGACAGGTACGAGGGCCGCAATTTCAGTGCAGAGGTCTGGTGCAAGCCAGTCGGCTGGAAGCTAAGTGCTTTACATTCACTGAAAATGAAAACAGGGTTACGTAACACAGACATGTAATGTAAGATTTATACCAGCTCTATATGTTTTTCAGTGCTAGGGTGGGGGAATATGCCGAGTTTCCGCTGGGAAAATGGGACCACGCTGCGGATTGTTTTTCAGCTGCAAAATAATGTCACCGCCCTCCCCACACACACACACACACACACACACACACACACACACACGCACAGAGATTCCACCTAAAGTATTTTCTCTCAAGGGGACATCTACTCCTTTACCAGCCTGCCAACCACCATAGTGCTTTCCCCAACATCAGAACTCCCCGGGCACGCCTCATCACAGGGATGCTAAAAAGTAGGTTAGCGCCGGTTCTTCGGGAAAACATCCGGGGTCTGTGTTTGCTGGAGAACGCGGACTGCTCCAGGTGCCTCGGAGTGGAATTTCACCAGGTTCCGCCGTTTCCATGGCTGGTTGCTAGGTCTCCTCTGTGGTGCTCATTGACGACATTGATCACTATAACGCGACCATGAGGCTAAACGTTAAAAAGCGATGCCTCCATTCATTTGTTATTAATTCTCGTTTGTGCACCATGAAGTTTTTACTCCGGCCTGATTATTCTGTTCCTTGTTCCAGGGACGGTTAGCTCTGCTATCTTAATCTGATGTTTCGCCTCGCTACTCCAGAACGTCCTCACTTGGTCTAATTTGCTTCAAGCTAAATTTAAAAACAATTACTTACGTCCAACTGTCGCTCTTTAGAAGAAGCCGATGACACCCAGAAAGCAATGGACTTCTCTGAGTCAGTGTAATTAATCTGATTGCCCTCAGCTTGCAGTGAAATAAATGAAGCTTCAGCACCAACTATGGGTGAGATTTACATGTGCTGTTAATCACTAACTGGCACCATCCAATGGGAAGGGAAACCAGTCTGCAAAGACTGCAAAGCTGCAAAGACCCACGAGTGGCATCAGTTACTATTCATGGGTCAGGGGTGTGGTACAGGTCATGGGGTCATTTGATTAGATACATATCAAGACCAATCACATTCAAATTAAGGAAAGACCCCACAATACCACACTCGATAAAAATGGCCGTCTTTGTTTGCATTAAGAAGAATTAGTTTTCCAGAAAAGCATGGAACTTGGTCTGTGTTTTCTCTGACTCTCATAGTCCGTTTTCCAGGCTGGACTTTAACGAGGGGAACCGCAACGCTGTTTGCTGCCACAACAGGGTGCGGAATCCGAGGCGAGGTGCCGAAATCGCCACCATCCACGCCCACGCAGGCCAATCGAACGTGATACGGAGCGTCACGTGATCGCCGACAGCGTATCCCATCAACAAGATGTCCAAGACCATTTGCTCGTGCCATCAGGTTGTGAGGATAAGTCACAAGTCAGTGTTACTCATTAGAGTCAAGTTCCTGTGAAATCTCAGGATGCATCACTGATCACTTCTGCATTTGGGCAAAGTGGGGGGGGGGGGGGGGGCAGCGTGTGACTCAGTAGAGTGGGATGCAGGACCTGTGGTCAGGAGGTTGCTGCTTCAAGTCCCACAGGCGGCAGAGTGTTTCCACTTTTGTGCCCCTGAGCAAGGTTCTTGACCCTAGTTGCTACAGAGACTGACCCTGCTTTCTCAAAAAAAAAAAATGTGTATCTCACTTTAGATAAAAGTGCCTGCTAAAAAAACAAAACGGAAGCCAGACAGCGAGGTAGAGACTTTCTGCTCACTGCCATGGCTGACAGCTGGAACCTGGAGTCAATCCTAGGAAGGGCAGGAAGTGACACGTCATGGACAGTATGTTAGTCTGTTCCAAGCTGAAAATACATGCCCTAGTCACTCAATTACATGGAACGCAGGAGGATCTCCAACACAAGGAGACTTGTGCAAATGCACATCTGGGGGGTGTTTCCACAAAACAGGATTTCTCAGTTAGCTGGGTTAACTTAAGCTAGAATTCATGGTTGTCCAATAGGAATGCTCCTTACCTCTTATTGGACGATCATGACTTCTAGCTTATGTTAACCCAGCTAACTGAGAAATCCTACTTCATGGAACACCTCCCCGAATGGGGTTAGTACCCCATACTCTTCTGGTGTGAGACACCAGTGCATCCCACTGAGCTACTGAGCATCTGTGACTAGAATTTCTGAGAAGATACTACAAGTCCTTTCATGACAGTCAGATACATTCCAGTTTATATATTCTGCCCTTGTCATACCTTAAGCTATCCCGCAACGATAAGATAAATGAGCAGGGAACATGGGATCAAGGTGAAGATAATCGGTTGAAGATTCTCTGCGAAGTTTAATCCCTCGGTGGACAGCTTCTTAAAAGGCAGCAGGTACCGAGTTAGCGTTCGAAAAAAAAAACACTTAGCTTGTTAGCTTTCCTGGAAATACGTAATGGTGGAGGCTAACGCTAACAGCTAATGGTCTAAGTCACATGGTCTTTCAGCGGCACGGATGCCAGCCTATCACAGGACACATACGCTCAGGGACGAGGGGGCAACTGCCTCTTTTACCTGAAAGATTGGAAGTGCCTCTCCATTTCGACCACAAAATTAAACTGCACCCCCCCCCCCCCCTGCCATTTCTGCACGTTACCGATCAACACAAAATCTTACCCATGTGACCCACAGTCGAGCACCTGCCCCTCAAAGTAAGAAAAACCAGCTACCCTAACTACATGCCCCCCCTCGTAAGAAGGACATACTAAGGTAACACACTGAGGGACATTCAAAACAGCACCCCCTGGAGGTGTGAGTTAGCAGTGCAAGCCACTTAGCCACTGCCCTGTCTGCATTATTTTTTAATACAGCACATATTCATCAAATATGTTTCTCTGTCTGTAATAAGTAAAGAAATATTTTAAACCTATAGCCTTGAGCAATGCTAATCTCAATATATAAGAAGCCTTTGAAAGACATTATGCGCTTTTACAGCTTCGTGGTTTTATGCCTCGTTGGCAATGGGCCGCGTCCAATAACGTTTCAGTTTCGACTGAGCTGTATATGGCCTGTGATGTCTGGGTAATGTGCACAGAGGGCCGTTAAACTGGATCACGCAGCATTCAGCCAGCGTATGGTCACACAGCGAGGCTCCGCAGATGTTCCCTTCTCCAGTGGGGGGCAGTGCCAGGGAGTAGTTGGGGGGGGGGGCGGGCGGGTAATGATACCTCTAGAACCAACAGGACGGCAGGTGGTGTACTGGTTAAAGGAGGGGAGTATTTAAAAGAGTTGCTTCTTCAGATTTCAAAGTGCTACATTTCCATTCCGAAAAAGCTTTATTTCAGAGCGCGCCTTGTGTAAATCGCCCGTGGACGCGCGTGTCTGCCAAGCCCCCCGATTCGCAACGTGTTACGCCCGCAAGACGGTGCATTTCATCAGTGCCTCCTCAGACTCCATTTCCATGGCCTGGGTGAAGAAGACGCAGAGGGAGGGGGGTAAAGTCGGCTTCTGCGGCGTCCCCGGGCCCGGCTACGCGCCCTGCATAATTCAACAGACCGCCGAGGTCTTCGCCTCGCCCGAGAAGCGGGGAAGCCGCGACGCCTCCCGGCGCGCAGTGCACGCGCACCTTTGAAGAGCGCAGGGCGCGCACCCGCTAACGAGCGGAGCGCGCTCCCCGCTTCCCTTCCTGCGGGAGCGGACGCGCACCAGGTGCTCAGGCGCGGAAGAGACGAGCGAAGCGCGGCCGCTAGAAACGCACGCAGGAAGATCTCCGGGTTGCTAATTGGATTAAGTCGTTACTGCAAGTCAACGGAGGGGTGCAGTTTTATGTTGTGTATAAGTGCCGCAGAGTTTTGATTTGATTTTTTTTTTTTGTTTTTGCTCATTTTCCCAAGGTAAAAACTAATGCAGCGTGTAAAACGCGCTAATGCAGCCTACTAATTACTTAGCAGGGTGAAAAGTTTGTTCTGTAGTGAGGCACGACGTACTTTATGAAATATGAAATGCTGGAGTGTACGTGCGTCACTCCGGTAAACGGGATTTGCACCGCGTCCAGCTCCGCTCACCCAGCCAGAGAGGAAGGTGGGCAGCGGTACAGATCTGGCTGCTTGTGAATCCCCGACGCCCCAGCTATACAGCCGCCCGGCACAGATGGGCTCTGCTCCGTCAAAAGCCTTATTTATACTTGAGCGTAATGGACGATTTCTTTGTAATACTTGTTCCAAACCAGAGTCATTTTTCATTTGTGGATGCAGTGATATAATAACATTCTCCCATTATAATTGACCCACAAAATTAATAGGGATGACACTGTATTAGGTATCGGGAAGTTTACCGTTAATAGAGTGAGAATTTCTAGGACACGGTATATATCCTGCGAATGAATATGTGTACAGTGAACTTTATATAAATGACTGAAAGTGCATCCATCTCCATCCAGCACGGTCTCTGAGCTCCCTATAAGCTGCACTCCATCTTGATAAAGTTTTAATGATTCGGTCGATTGTGAGAAAACCACCTTTCTGCCTCTTCATCTTGAAGACCACAGTCCCACTTTCAGCCCCTGTGATTCCCCGGCCTCCTTCCCATCCTATTACCACCCCCGCCCTCTACACACACACACACACACACACACACACAAATAAATCCTGACACTCTCTTTAATGACGGTTGTCGTCTCCGACCCTCCATCCCGGGGTTGATACTGTCAGATTTGACTTCGGTGGCTAAAGAAAAACTGGATGAGTAAATACGAGCCTTCATATCTTCTCCGCTGAATGAAAAAACTAAAAGGCTTAGTGGTACCCCTCACGTTTTCATATTATTCTCTGTGGTTCAGGGTACTCTGGACTTGAAAACGTCATGTCTCCCGGTTTTGTCATCAGAGCACCGGCGTCCCCGATATTGACTTCAGCCCGTGTGACCCGCCCCTGAGCACTTAGTGCTCAGCATGATTAGCGCTTCATCATTCATCATTTAAGCATTTCCAACCCATCTTTCAGCTCTGTTCAGCTGCGCAGGTCGACCCCTTAGCTCGATGCAGGACTATAATATCCTGATAATCGAGGGCCAGCGCTGGCCTCTGTCATTCTCCTACACAGACAAAACATGCAGTTTTATTATATTTAACGAATTATATAAATATAAACGTTTTGTTGCAACATGATACTGAAGCGTTTGAAATTGATCGTGGGGGCTTGAGATGCTTTAGGATGCAGAATTAACGGGGCCTTACTTTTACATGTTGGTTTTAATTAACTTCTTAATGCGTTTCAGAAAAGGGAGGTGGTTAAATTAGCGCGCAATCTGTTATGATATATGATGCTGAAATGATTATAGCGAGCCACTTTGTGTTTACTAAGCCCACACTCTGTGTGGGCTAAGCCTATGTGCCTGTAATCAAACCCAGCCTTAGCACGTCTGCGGGTCCTTGAGCAAGGCCCTTAACCCCCAGCTCCCTGGGCGCCGCTACGGGTGGCTGCCCTTTGCGGACAACTTACTCCACGAAGAGCAAGTTGACGGAGGCGTAAAAACAATTTTCCCAAGAGGATTAATAAAGTATTTATTATTATTATTATTATTATTATTATTATTATTATTATTATTATTATTATTATTATTATTATTATTTAATTATTACCACCACTCAAACCATGCGTTTGTGCGCCCCCTGTTGACCAAAAGCTGTCACTACACTAGTAAGTCACTTTTTGAGTCGAACCCCAAAAAATTTTTAGGGACTAAAACTCACAGGTGCCCAGATTCTATTAAATAAGTCAAGGGGGTCAGCGCTATGAGATTTTGACTGATAGGATTTGCACAGATACAGATCAGCATTTAACCCCTTGGACCTACTGACGTGTTTAAATGTTGAACACATTGCAGCTGTAGTGTTTTGATGTAGTGTTTCTTGGGAAGAAATCACAGACCACAATCCTCAGATGATAATTAAAGCTTTTAGCTAAGACTATTGTTGGCAATATTTAATTTAACAGCAGGACCCTCTTTGATATTTGGAATGAAATGGACCATCTTAACCATTTTCCAGTTATGTAGAAAATGATTCAATAATAATTTTATTTGAGAAGAAAACTACAATAACAAAAATATATTGTGCAATTGAGTATTGCGTATGACTTCGATTAGGTTATAAAATTATCTATGAAATTCTTCGTATTAATTCGGTGCCTTTATAATGTAATACTTATAATGTAACATTACGGAATGGGAGTTGTCCATTTGATGTATTCATGCAAGAAAGCAAACGTCTGTGTTTCTTCAACCCCAAACCGAATAGGCCCCCGCGGGGCGATGCCTTGGGGTGCTCGTTTTCTGGGGCTACGCTGCCCTCTGCTGGTGACAGGCTGTCAAAATACGTAAACAGCACATGTAATGTCTGAGATGAGATTATTTAAAATGACAGTGAGTGGGCGATCATCCAGGGCACTGGACGTCAGAGACAATGACAACAGACACTGCCCTTCACTCCAGTCTCATACCAGTCGCTCAACACGCTTAACTCTGACAGTGAAACACATTTGAGTGCAGATTCTTTTCATAGGTTTTACGGAACGTTTGTGACTTTGAAGACTTTTTTCTGTAAGTCTTGATTGCACAATTCTGGTCCCAGGCTAGCAGATACTCCCCATTCCACTAGGCAGTCTGTAAATGATATAAAACGCTGGGGGAAAGGGCCAGTCAGCCATTTGCTGCTTTATTTTTATTATTCAGACAGTGTGAACAGTGGGATTCCCAAGCATGGGATAACTTGCTTTGATGAAGAGACGCAGGGATTGGGGCCATAAGTTTGTGCCCCCAGGAGACAACATTAGTAACATGGCATCAATACAGAGAAAGGAAATGACCCCCCCCCCCCCTCCACCCACACACACACACACACACACACATCAGGGGGAGCAGATGGTGCTATGATTAAGCAGTCAGACTCATGCCCTAAAGGTCACGAGTTCAAATCCTGGACTCTACGAGTCCTGATACCCTTGATACTTCGGAGGCTTACTAAGCTACTCCGCTGCGCTATTGCGAATAGGAACAGAGGCGAGGGTATAAGCTAACGCGTGAGGTAATAAATCATTAAGGCTTCCCGTCGACCAGCCCGCAAAGAGCTTTGTCATCATTCCAGCCAGTGCGGAGAGCGCAGTCACTGCACTGTGTCAGCTGCGGAGATGCGCGTGTGGAGCCGTTACCTCCTGAGGTCGTCGGCTCTATTTTTGAGAAGTACGTTTATTTTTGTTTTTAATTTGAACTACTTTTTCGGAAACCCCGTACAGACATATCCCGTCTGAGAAACCAGTGTATCGAAAGATACACAATGTTCGTATCCAATCTGAATGCGTATGAATTCATGTGTGCAGTGCTTCGCGTGTATGTATGTGCATGTGTATGTAAATCAATATGTACAATAGTGGGAACAGGTATTAAATCGTCGTCACTTTATTAGGTACCCCTATTTATTAGGTACCCCATCTAATGGGGAACCCTTCTGTCTTCAGGTCTTCAAAACCACTTAGTGCATTGATGGGTTGTGGGTGCCCTTCTGCACACCACTGCTGGACCTAGCTGGTGTCCTTTCTGTTAACCTTAACTCTGGCCATTCTCCTCTGACCTCTCCCACCGACGTGATGTTTTTCAGAAACAGAAATATCGCTGATTGGATGTTTTTATCTCTCGCCCCATTCTCTGTAAACTCTAGACGGCGTAGCCCACGGACGTCCCGGGAGGCACCCGCGATAACGTCCGGGTCTAAAATAGCGTAGATCTTAGCCATTCTAATGCTAAGACATACAGTACGTGAACCTCTTGACCTTCCTGTTCTGTTATATTCAGTTGCAGTCGCATGATTCGTGGTTGCAGGAGAATTATTGGCTGTTTGCATTAGCAGGTAGTAGGGCTGGGCAATTAATTGAATTTTAATTTAAATTCCAATTGCAGCTTTCAATGGTTATCAAAACAAAATAACCAAGATTGATTGATTGTTGTGCCACAATTCGTTTCTCAATGATGTTACTGTTTTGTCTTGTGTTATAAATCTAGTGCAGCCCTTCCTAACCCCATTTTTTTTGTTTCTCCGTCTAATTTAATTTAGAGTTCAAGAAAATCCACCCTTAAAAAGACAATAAATTTCAAAAAGTCGAATAACTCCACGATATTTACAAAGTCAACGAGTAATCGTGTTAAATAATCGTGATCTCAGTATTGACAGAAATAATCGCGATTATGACCATTGAGTGTGTATGGTCAGATTGAACGTGTGAAATATGTGTGAAAGTGTAAACATACATGGTGAGACCAAATGGAAATTCACAACGTATGAAAGTGTCTTCCATTCAAAATTTCTATCGTGCTTTTGAGTCTTTGCAAAAACACAGCAGATCTAATGAAAAATGGGATGTATCTGAGCATACCTACTATTAAGACCCCCGAGAATGAACCCCCACGAAAGAAAAGATTCATCACAATGTCACTGGCATCCTACTGGATGACATCATTGTCACTGGCATCCTACTGGATGACATCAGTGGCCTCGGTCCTTGTATCCATTTCACTGTGTTGCTGTTTGCTTTAATTTACTGCTTAATTGGTAATTGCTAAGGTAATTATTTGGATGTATGTCTCCCCACCAGGTGCTTCAGATATAAATCGACAGCTAATTAAAAAGCATTCAAATATTGCCGTAGCTCCCATCCCCAGAAGGGTGCAGGAACCCTGGTGCGCTCGCACAGAATTGCCCACGGATAGCATTACACATCTGCCAAAAAAAATGTATTTTATACCACACTGACATACCATATGGTCCAGCCTCTTGTTAATGGTGACCTCCGAATGTGTTCATAGTTTTACATAAACCTGTATACTGTAACATAAAATGATGCTCGCTTGAGGGTTCAGAGTGATTTACAAAGCCGACGGTTTGACAGTGTTTGTATTTATGGACACAATTATGGTCAGAATTTGACTAGGGTGGGTGAGTTATTGGGTCCAAACCGCAGGACTCTGGTCTCAAGGCTGCCTGCGTAACTGCAGGCTCTCGCCGGTGATAGATGCCAGTACAGGGTTTACTTTTCACCAAAAAGTCTTAAGTAAACAGCTGCAATTTTTAAATTGGGAGTGGATGTCCTCATAGTTCCATTGCATTCTCGATATTGTCTAGAACAGTTTAAGATAAGATAAACCTTTATTAGTCCCACAAGTGGGAAATTTGCAAAATTCCCAAAATTGACTGGTTTCTCAAACCAGTCCTCAGGGACCTCCAGACAGTCCACATTTTTGCTCCCTCCCAGCTCCCAGCTAATCAAGAACACAGAACACCTGGTTTTGGTGCGCTGGGAGCTGGGAGGGAGCAAAAATGTGGACTATCTGGGCGTCCCCAAGGACTGGGTTGAAAACAAAACTTTTTCTGGAAATCAGACAAAAGCTTTCTAATGATCTCACCATTGACAGCAAAAAGGATGCTTAGCGATATCGCAATGCAGAGGTCAGATTTCGTTTTAAGCTTTTTTTTTTTTCGACAAGGCACAGTGGCAGTATTGTTCCAAAGGCATCAGATTAGCATCCATGGCTACAGGACAGATACTCATGGTCCCCTGAGCCACACAGTCAGGTCTTCAGGAGCTTTGCAGTGTGGTGGACACCTGGTACATCTGGCTTCTCAGTCTCCTTTTCACCTCTCGGATCATCTGGCAGACGGCCAGCGGGTAGCAGCAGTAGACAGCGAGCCAGTCCTCGCACACACTGCCCTGAGGATGGAGGGAAATATGGACGTTGCCGATAAACAACCAAGGGAGCACCAAGATGGCTGCCATCGAGCCACCATGTCCTGTCATCTGTTTCCATAACACCTGTCCCAGTGATTCACCCAGTCTATTACACAGGGTCACGTCAAAGGCAGCATTAATTAAAGAATGCTTGTCAAGAAACACGAGAGGAATCTGCTCTATGTTAGAATATCTACAACACCTGTGTGAGAACTTTTCATCATTATTATTATTATTATTATTATTATTATTATTATTATTATTATTATTCTATTGGATGCTTTATCCAATATACATACTTTTTTAAGAAAGACCGTCCCTGGAGCAGTTGTGGGGTGGGGAGGGTTACTCAAAGGCCCAATGCTGAAATCACTCTGCTCGCACTGAGATTTGCACTAGTGACCTTCCCATCACAGCCAGAGCATCCCAACCCACTGAGCCACACACCGTCACCGGCGCAATAGTCAAAACGCTCCCTCTTTTTTCTTTCGGTAAGTCCTATTTCGTGCTGAGCGGCACCGCCGGCGTTTCCTGTCCCACGGCGCCCGCTTTACCCGTATTTTGAACCTCTCCCTGATGCCCACGCGCATGGCAAACGTGGAGCCGGGCAGCAGCGGAAGGCACAAACATTCCCCGTACTGATGGGCGAGACTCAGGTCCAGGCAGCAGGGAATGACCGCGCCAAGGAGGCCTTAAAAAAAGCAGCGACGGTTGAATCACAGGGCACTGCGATTTAAAGGGCCACTGCGCCCCAAAACTGAAAAAACAGATACATTTTAGAGGAGCTTCAGCATTAGCACCCTGGCAGTATCTTCTGCGCAGTGATACGATTGGTGTGTAAAGGACAATAGTTCCTACATTAAACTGCTTACTACAAAGTCTGTGGATTATATTCTGTAACCGGGTCATGATTTCTGGTAAGAGATATGGCTGTTGAATTTTTCAAATATATATTTCTGTTTGGCAGCTTTAATCACCACAGAAAGAATGCCATTAAGTCCCGTTATATTGGAGAGAAGACCGACATTTCTACGGCCGATATCCACAAAACTAGGAAACTCCCAGCAGAACAACCTACTTGGACAGATAACACTACAAGCCCCTCTAAGACATATTTTCACTTCTGGGGTGAACTACACCTTTAAGAAGTGCACCAAAAAAAAAACACAAAAATAACCTCCCCCATAAGTAGCTATAAGTAGCTTTAGATTAGCATTACAGTGATACAGTGATGCAATAATAATGGTAACATGAGGTTTTCTACTGAAAATATTTGGTGCCATTCAAGATTTGAAGCCCTACACTCAGATATGGAAGAGTATTAATGCGAAGAAGATAATATAATAATATATTCGTGCTGAGCCTTCGTGTACGACCGGTGAGCCAGGGAGTCGCTTACACGTAGTCGTGTCCCCGCACACGTTGAAGAGGCCCGTACTCCATCCTCCCCCCGTCTGCGTTATGGTAGTGACCGTAGTCGTGGTAACGCCAAGGCCAGGCTGTTCAAGCACGGGGTGTCCCAACCAGCCGTCGGGGGCCATTTGCTCCATTCCGGTCTGAGGAGGTGTTAAATCTTCGGTCGCAGCATTGGCTGTGAGCTGTCCTTCAGGACTAGTAAAAATGTCAATTAACTCAGACAGCAGCTGCTTCATTTAGCAACAACCTCAGTTAGCAACTATTTGCAAATACGCCAGCAATAAAAAAATTAGTTTTGTGACTAATGCACCCATTTACAACCAAATCTTGTATGCCTGAGAACGATGCATGTCCACTTCCAGAAGGATGAAGGAAATTAAGTACGAAAGGCTGGCATGAAGTCGTAAACATGCCTAGGTTACTGTGATTTTCACTTAGCGACCGTTTCGCTTAACAACCTGGTCATTAAAATGGAACTTGGTGTCTAAATGAGGAGAGGATGTGTTATATAATATTACACCTAAGGTCATGTGTGAAACATAATGTATAATGTATAAAATCTATGCCTTACTCCAGCGATGCCTCAGAATTAAATTGAAATTAAGTTTCTGGTAGCTATGTCAAAAATTCTTGAATCATACATTTAATATTCCACATATGTTCGACTGAATTTGTAAGTAAAAGCGTGCGGTCGAAATGACCATTTCTGAGCCAAGTATCTTTTATGATTTATTCTATTTGACAAATAAACTCGTTTCCCCATACAAAAAAAAAAAAACTTACGCCCTTTCAGTCGCAGAATCTTCCGCGTCCAGCATGTTCTTTGTCCGTGGGCTTTGAAGAGGAAGAGTGAGTCTTCAAAGGCAACAGAGGCTTGGGATCGGGGGGTGGGGGGCGTGCTTGCACAGATAGTGAAGTAACTGGTGCTGGCTGCTGCAGATAACGTGCTCATCCGCCATGGGGGTGGGGGGGGGAGCTTGGCTCTCTGTATCTGCTATTATGCTTTGGCTGGCTCCCTCTCTCACAGCCCTGGAGAGGAGGAACTTCCCAGCTGCCCTTGTGGGGTCTCATCCAGGGGCGATTCCAGGATTTTTTAAGGTAGAGAGCGTAAGCAAGGCCATAATCTGTACAGGGGAGCCAACTTTATCCTTAGCCAATGATATGTTTTGAATCCGTGACTGACAGGGATGGGAATACTCTAGGGGCCAATCAGCTTTCAGCTGAGGCCAGTGACTCCCCCCCACCCCCTATATACATCCTTGGTCCCATCCTGCATTTCTTCTCACAAACCTAGCCATTTAGGACCCATTGCCTCGGTCGCCATGACAGGGATAGTAATGTCACGTGTTGCCATGTCTGCATGACACGGGCGTAACTTTACTGTCACGCAGAACTTGTAAGATACCTGGGATAATGGGTTCAGAAGAATGATGGAATTCCTGAAGGATGTCCCAGGAAGCACCAGGCGGTGGGGGGGGGGGACAATAGGACGGGATGCCAGGTCACGCTATGGACAAACATGCCCGATACAGCAATTCATCTGAGCGGTCTGCTTTCAGGCGCCCGGAGAAACAGCCTCCCTATGTATTGCTTTGGGAGAAAGTGTCAGTTAAATCAAACACCATACCGATAAAACAAGTATCTGGAGAAAACCGGCATGAATCATACTGCCAACCCTGAGGGTTTGAGGCCACAGTGCTACCCAGTGACCCAACGTCACGGCAATAACGGAAAAACGTTAATAGCATTAACAACAACGCCTCCTCCATCTTAAATTCTACAGCGGCGTCGCACTGGCTGCTCTTGTGCGTCTGTTCTGCACCCTCTGCACTGTCTGCCTGCACGTCGGCGTTTTTAAATAAACTGCAAACCCACAAACAGGTTCTCGTAAGCCGCCGACCCCCCCCCTTCCGTCGGCAGCAAAGCGCCGCGGGGAGCAGAACTCGCCCGTCTCCACGGCAGCGCCTCGCTCCGTGAGCTCTCTGCACGCTCTCGGGCGCCTGTGTTTAGCCTGCAAGGGGCGCCTGCTTGATCTCACGTACTCCTGTGGTCGTCTGTCGTTCGCCATTTCCTCTTAAAGCGTGCTCGGTGCGAATCGAACGTACGGCTTTTTCTGGGGAACTGAAGTAATGACAAGTAGCGGTCAGGCCTTGAATGTAATCAACACCCGACTCCACTCTTAGTTCTTCAAAAAATGACACCTGTCATTTTGCATTATGGATGCAGCAGCAAATATTTTGCAGACCTATAGCCTTTAGCAGCAGAAGGAACATCTCAGCTCTGAGCAAAACAGCAGCAGCGTATTCAAACTGAAGAAAGAGACAGAGATTAATAGTAAACACCTTTACGTTGACAATAGCTTGCGGGCAGACATGTGGACTGGCTGCCATGTCTCTTGTTGGCTCTGCCTTAAAGCTCCCCATCCACTCCTATACAAACAACCAGGCCTTTCTCCTGTTCTTCCTCTAGGTCTTTACTGATGCGACGGTGCTCAAGCTGAGATCACATTTTTGAATCGAGAAGTCGCAACTTCGGTTCCTGGTACGTGGCATTTTATGCGTGGAGTGTTTTTCGGGGGGTGCTTTGCAGGAGATGCGCATCGTGAGGGGAAGGCCCTGGTGGGGGGAGGAGCAGTTCAGCCAGCAAAAGCAAACTGGGGGGGGGACACTTCTCTTGCTGGTAATACTACAAAGTTGACATTCAGTATCTGAAAGACTCTCCTTTGACAGTGTGAGGATTCCCTATCTTCAGGTCCTCA
>JAODJW010000048.1:4581046-4592032 GCA_026777045.1 Hyperopisus bebe
CCCCCCCCCCCCCCCCCCCACAAAAAAAAAAAACCAAAATAATCCAGAAAGATCCAGAAAAGGAATGATTAAGGCTTAACCGCCCCCCACCTCGACAATTTTTACCTGGTAACACTACTGCTCCTCATATGTACTGTAACTCCCACCCACCCAAAACTCTTACACCCAACTATCTGATTTCAAAAACACTATTTCATTAAGATATAGGTGGGAAGTATAAAAATACATACTCCATCTTCATGTCATGACACAGCAGAAATCAGGCCTGTTTGTGCTATACGTCCAGTTTGTTTTGTCACTTTGCCACGACATTATATTCTGACATGAACATGACTAACATCTGTTCCATTATATATTTGACAAACTCTAGAGGAGACCATTGAAAGAAATCAATTGGACAAAGAGTATAAGCTAGCGGGAGGAACAATCACATCAGAATGCAGCTGAAAATCCTGTTTCCTCACCGCTAAAAGCAGAGAATCGCACGTCAAACGTGAGACCGGCCTTTGAAACAGGTTCACGACTCTGATAAAGGCTTTGTTGATGATTACCTTAGATCTGAAAAACGCCATGAATTTCCCTGTGCGACAATTCTCCTTTACTTCATCATATTTTTCTGTCGCAGACTCAGTACCAATGTAACCCAGCTAGTGGGGAAAATAAAAGATTTATTAACAGTGTGTGCGTTTTCCATCCGGAGACTACGCTGCTCAAGCGTATACATGGGACTGTAAATATTAGACAGAGCAATTTAATGTTCCAGCCAAGTTTTTCACAGCTTCTTATTAAACATAGGGTTACTGTAAGGACAGCCCTGGTGTACCGCGGTATGTCTCAGGAAAATGCATTAAATGTGAACACAAAAAGAATTTGTAAACACACAGAGCCAGAGGTGGTCTCAAACCTACATCCCTGCATGTGTGAGCCCACAAAGACATCCTCTGTAGACAAAGCACCAGGCATACGTAGCCGTGTAGACCGTTCTTTGGGTAGGACAGAGCCACGTTACATAGATATGGGAGGAAGAGACAGGGATTTTATTTTAGGATGAGAGTGCAGATGGGTGTAATACAAGTAGGAGAGAGGTACAAAAAGAGAGAAATCAAATCCCGAGGGCCTCCTGACTCACAGAAAGACAATACCCCACGCACGTCCTGCCGGAAACGTCAGATTTATTACCTGAATATACGTTCTTTTATGACTAACGTTTAGAGTGAAAAAAATGTCAAAAGTGTATTTTGACATTAATGTTAAATGTCTTGCGAAACACCTCTATTATCGTGTGATATTTTCATATTTTTAGTCCCATACTATATTTCCGCCGGGAAAACAGCCGACTTTTTGTAGTTTCATTGCCACCGATACCGACACATCAGTAACTCCCGTATTATAGGTTATATTCCTAGGGTAATTCAAACTATCCAACTATATTCCTGGGTCAAGATCTTAATAACAGGGATATTGTATTCAGAGCATTATTGAAAGGACACCGCGACATTTACGCTTCGTGGGAAAACGTATTAATCATTCGATAACGTGACGTCTTGGTGCCGCCTAGTGTTTGAGAGAGGTACAGCAGGCCCTGACAGTCCGTCAGTCCATCCATCCGTCACTGGGGCTTCTGAACGTTTGTCACGGTCGGGGTTGTGGGCGAAAAGCAGCATAGACAACAAGAAAGGCAGGTGCCAGTTCACCGCAAGGTATACATCCGCACACAAGTTTTTTTTTTTTTTTTAATTATTTTTATTTACTAAAACACTTGCTTTATCTGCTTAACTGCTCGCAGAATCTGGTATTTCTGGTATTTTGACCTTGCTCTTGGGAGTAGCTACGTAGGAAAACGACGCCTTCGAAATGAATTTATGTCTTCGGCTCTGCTCGGGAGGCTAGATTGAGGTCTTGGGCCATAGTGACATGTGGGTTTGATCGCTTTGCTGGGTTTTTTAAAATACACCCATTAAAACACTGACTTCGTCCCAGCACTGACACCTGCTGTAAAGTAATGGTCATGACACGTAGAAAACCATGTTATAAAAAATGTGTAACCAACGTTCATTTAACGTCTCCAAATGAAGATACTTTGACTTCTTAAAGGCAATCATTATTTCCACTTGTTATTTTCAATGTGATTGTTCACGACTGAAATTCCATGCAATTACATTCAATGCCACAATTTATTATGTCCGTCCTACGTTACATTTAGGCATTTTATGTACATTTTTTAATTATAACGGAACTTAAATATACAACAATATAGCATAGAAATTCAACAGTATGTATTGTTAATGTTACAGTGCGGAGTGCACTTGTACAATCAATTCTATGCACATAGACAAGCTGGATTCAAACAACACAACGACAACTAACGAGTCATTTAAGTCACACGTGCTGATTGTTGCGCTGCAACACGTGAGTTCCTTGTCATTGTGTTAATTTTCTGCACGTACTACTGCCCATTATTACTGGTTGAGCGCTGATCTAAAGTTAATCGGAAAAACATACAGTCTCCCTTGGTGGAGCATAACACGCATAATCAGCTGTATTATGCTAATTAGCCATCCGTTTTTCGCTCGCGTGCCATTTGCGCTCCCCGATTGGTCGTTTTCCTCGCAGCCTCCTTGGACGGGAGCGCTGATTGGCTTTTAATATGGCTCGTGCTGCTGCGCAAGTTGTTTGGACGTAAAGCAGTTTATGGCACATGGGCCGAAGCGACGCTCAGCATTGGCCATGATAATAGATTATAATACCATGTGTACAGTTGGTAATCAGTGGACGAAAAGTCTCCAGAATGATCATAGACGATGTGGAAGCTCTGAAGTCGTGGATGGCCAAACGTCTGGAGCCAATGTGAGTACTGATTTGTAGTAATAGTTAGTTTCGCTAGCTCTGGCATCAGAGATAAAGCAAACCGCTGTTGGTGCATGTTACTATGTGTCAAGCAGCGACGCTGCCTCCTTATGGAATTTCCCGGCATTTAAGTAAGGAATTGCGCGATTGATGCTTTGTAAAGAAGGCCGCTTCATATCAGGTAACGTGTTTGTGTGCTTCATATACGTTTGTTTTCTTAAGATTCATAAGCTGCTCTAAGTATCGCTAACATTCATTCACTTTAGGAAGGGCTTCCTCGGCTTGTTTTGTTGTGTTAATATTTTACATGATAAAAAACGGCAGATGAGTACATTACTTGAACACGTTTGCATGAAGTAATTCTTCAGCCGTCCAAACCGCGGACGTAAACAGCCAACTTGTAAATCTGGGAACTGTCTCTTACTGTTTTAAGGATCTTTTGCATATTACCGTTACCCGGGATGTTTAATTCAGGCGTTTATCTCTGGGTTTTTGCACTTTTTACCTTGTCAAACATTCCTATCAAATGGACAACAGAGCAATGCATTCTTGCTTGAAATGCTGACTGCTGTTGTGTTTTGTTTTTCTTAAACACTTTTACAGATGTGATGCGGATCCTATTGCCCTGGCCAACTATGTGGTTGCTTTGGTTAAAAAAGACAAACCTGAAAAAGACCTAAAAGTTCTTTGTGCTAATCAGTTGGATGTCTTTCTGGAGAAAGGTGACAAAGCGGTCACCCTGGCACACTCAGTATTGCTATTTAATTCCTTTTTTGAGGCTATTTAAATAGCTGAACTCTTATTCAGTTTTATTCCCTTTTCAGAGACCACAGGCTTTGTGGAAAAGCTCTTTCAGTGTCTAATCACCAAAGTCTATTTGGAAGGTCTGGATAAAGACACAAAGGGAATTTCCAAAGTGGAGGGTAAATTTGCCGTGGAAAATTTTGAGGGCAAAAAAGAGGTATGGCGCTTATTCCTCATATCTGAGAGCAAAGAAGATGAGCGTGACCTCGTAGTGATTGTCTTCCATCCAGTTTTAACTTCCTGTGGCTTCTGTTCTCAGACTGCAGTCGCTGAGGATGATCGAGATGACAGGGGCAGCCGGAGTCCTTTGAGAGCCAGGCTGGATTTCAGCGAATCAAGGTGAGTCCCATCCTTCATTTCTCCCCTCCACTGATTATTGTGATTTTCAGAAGAGAGCCCTTAGACCATCTGGTGGGTGGGTAGGGGGGGGACTTTCGTTTTGCAGGTGCTCAGGCTCCCCCACCTGCTTATAACTTTTAACTTTGTAGATACAGGAAGTCCCCAGGTTACAAACTATGTCAGTTCCCTAAGCTTATCTTTAAACCGAATGTGTTGGTAATTTGGAAAAATAATACAGTACCTAGACGTAATAATGATGATGAATATGGACCAATAATAAAAGTAATTAAATACATACTGTACTGTATCTTAAGCTGAACATTGTTTTTCTGAACATGTGTTTGTTATTATGGACCATTGTATTTTTCCCAAATTTTTAAAATAGGCTTTATGGCAGTTCGTCCGGAAGTTGGACGTTCTTAACCTGAGGACTGCCTGTAACGTTTTTGTTACTGTTTATGCATTATTTGTTTTTACCTTCTCATGTTTTGTGTTTTTAGTGATTGTAAACGTTTATCTAACCTGTCACCGTATATAGCCCTAGCCGCCTGCATTATATGGACACTCGATTTAACTGATACTTATTGGCAAAATGAATTCTCAATGTGTCAATTCAAGGCAAGTCATCACCACAGCTCTTATGGGGATGGATGGATATGCTATGATGGATATCCATTACACATCCCATTTTTTAACACAATAAATTGATCGTCAGAATAGCAGGTCAAATGAATGTGTTACTATGGAAAGGTGTGTGAAGGATAAAAGTTGTAATGGGCACAAGATAGTGTTTCGTAATGATGGCCAAAGGAAGCTTCATGAACCGTTTGCTGTATTTCTTGACCCCACTAGATGGCGCTCTGTTTATAAATGGACTCAAAGCATGCCTCAAAGTAATCCAAGTGCACCATCTAGTAGGGTCAAAAATACAGCAAATGGTTCATGAAGCATCCTTTGGCCAGCACTAGTGTTTCCCGACCCATTACTCGGGGACCAGTAGGCAGAAGGGTGGACTGTCTGGGAGGGAGCAAAAACATGGGCCATCACTGGGTCCCCAAGGACCGGGTTGGGGAAACGAGAGATTCCCTGCCTGCGCAGGGCTCGCAGTATTCGGAGGCTGGAGGGCCGCTGGAGCAGGGATGCGGTGCGTCACGGGAGGAGTGCTGACTCGTGCAGGGGGCGCCGTGACCAGCGTGCAGGTAGCGGTCACGGCCGTAGCCGCAGCAGGAGCCAGGACAGGGAAAGGACGTGGAACAGAGGTGAGCCCAGCAAGGAGTACAGTGAACTGGGGGTCTGACTGGCATCCCTTCCAGACACTGAAGACCTGTGGTGGCCAAGCTCATCCCAACCACTCCATATATGGTGTTGCGTTTCACTTTCAGACAGTCTAAAACCAATCTGGTTAGATCAGGTGGACTGGAAGTAAAATGAATCCCACGAAACAGCTGTAGGTAATTCAGGAGGGTTTGGAAATCACTGCTGTAGCCTTGCAATTAAGCTTTTAATAATGTTTGGTTTTATATTCATAGAACTTGAGATATTGACATAAAGGCAGTACAGTTCCAGCTGAAATGTTGCTGTGTTTAGTGATGGACAAAATGTCACCTCATAAACCATTTACTGAATTCTTTAACCCCACTAGATGGTGCTTTTGGTTTGCTTTGGGGGATGTCTTGTGCCCTTTTTTTTTTGTTTTTTTTTTTTTGTACACCATCTAGTGGGGTCAAAAAATATAGCAAATGGTTCATGAAGCGTGGTTTTGTCCATCACTAGCTACGTGCAATAATGTAACTGATGTAAAGCCCCAGGGGGTTGTGGTATATGTAGTCTTATGTTTGGCCATGAGTCCTTTCGAAAAACATGGCTGGTGTGTGTGACTCAGAGTATAGGTGCAAGCAGGATGCGGAGCAGAAAGCAGCCGAGAGCTCCAGGCCTGCTCTTGCCCCCGCTGCCCACTACTGCGGTCCCCTGGCCCAACGCTCCTCCGAGAGGGACTCCATCCCCGGCACTGCTACTGTAGTACCCATTCATTTGCCGGACAGCACCACTGAGAGCTGGTCGCATTACCGCTCTGGTCGTGGAGAGGGCACCCCGTTCATCAGGAGCACGGCACTCAAGCACTGCTGTCACGACTATGATGGTGAGGGTTTTTTTTTTTTTTTTAAATCGAATTTGTTCATGACTTGTGCCATATTTAGCAACTGGAGTCAGATCATCAAAGATGGTTTGATTTGATTGTCGGCCATGTGCCGCTATCGCAGCATAAGGCTGAATGCCACATCAGTTGCGCCTTGTTGCCATTTGGTGTCTTGAGTCCATCTCCCCTTAGAACGGGGAGTCTGTGTGCGTGGTGACCTGTGTCCCTTCGACCATGGCATTGATCCCCCGATGGCGGGTGATGCCACCTTGCCGAGAACGATTCCTCTCCCACCCCCGCCCATCGTGCCACCCCCCCATGCCCACGCGGCACCTCCTGGTGCCAGCATGCCTGCCCACTCTCACTTTCAGGCACAACCTCCTGGCATCTTCTCAGTGGCTGGTAGGTTTATGCTTATTCGTTTTTTTTTTTTTATATTTTTATTTTTTTTCTAAATCATCTCTGCGTTGTGCTGTCGTTTTTCTTTGGCCTGACCTAGAACACCACTTCATTCTGCATGTGACCTCGTATTTGACCGAATCAATACAGACTGCTGTCTTCCAACAGATAAGTACAACCCTGCAGTTCCAAGCACCACGCCTGTACCCCAGAACTGCCAGTTCATCCCCCGCATCCAGACTCTGAGACCAAACCTCATTGGACTGACCTCCGGAGATGTGGATGCGCAGAACTCTCGAGGTCTCTGCATTCTTTAGCTTTGCATTTTTGTTAGTTTATGCACTTTGGTCTACCTTCTTTCATGAATCACACCATTTCATGAATCAAAACTGAGGAACTGACATCAGTCTAAAATGGCGATCCTGTGTTTACACACACACTGTATCTGTCATCAGTGATCTGATATCAGTATTTTGTTGGAAATGCTAATTCTGAACTCTTCCCACTAATAACCAAATGCAGTCCAATCTTCCTTGGAAATTATTCTCATCTATTCTTTCTTGGAGAACACCTCCCGGCATAGATATTAGGCAGACATGCTTTGCCATATGTTCCTTCGGTGATGTTACACCCCCCCTGCAGCCATATTTAGTACAATGTTGGTATCATGTCATTTTTAGGGCCTCTGTTGTAGTCAAACAGCATTATAATGAACAGTGTCTGTCCTCTAGGTGCCAACATCGTGATCCAGACGGATCCGCTTGTATCAGCGATACCCAGCAACCCTGCAAGGTACGGTGCCGAACATGAGTGCAGGAAGAGGCGCCCAGGGGCCACTGATGGGGCCCCATGCACGAATCCTTGTGCGAACAAGTACTGTAGGTGCAGAGAGGGCCTTACTTATTGCACAGAGTATCTACTGGCTGCCTGCAGGATTACATTGAAATAGTGTTTTTATTTTACTAATATTTTTGTTGTGTATAGTAGTCCAGATGGTTTGCAGTTTTCTGTTCGGAAATTAACCTTTTTGTTAAAATGCTTGTAATATGAATTTTCTTTTTTTTTGACAAACTGAGAATTTGTACAATGTGAACTTCCAGTTCGCTGACGAAGAACTAAACGGTTATTGAAAATGCTTTTTTTCCTGTCGTTTGAATTTTAATAAAGGTTTGTGTCCCAAAATTGCTGTGATACATTTGTGTTTATGACAAACTTGTTTTTTTCCCTTCCCCTAGACAAAACTACAGCCGTCAGCACAAGGCAAACGTTCAAAAGAGTCACTATGGCAACACTAAACTGGAGGTTCGCAAGATCCCCAGGGATTTGAACAACATCACAAAACTAAATGGGCACTTCAGCAAGTTTGGTACCGTCACCAGTATTCAGGTTTGTGTGTGTGTGTGTGTGTGTGTGTGTGTTGGGGGGGGGGGGGTGTCTCTTCTTCATTAATAAATTAAGTATTCTTTACGTTGGTACTTAAGATTAAGAAACTCATCGCAAGGGGAAATTCTTGTGCATGCAGCCGTAAATGCACAGAGAACATTCGAACATGCGTCTAGTGCAAAACGCGCAAAGTGCAAAGAGAAAACGAATATCGCAAACGAATCAAAGTGCACAAATCGAACGTTGTGGGAAAAACACAGGATTTTAGAATATTAGGTTAAATATATTTTTGCTTGTAGTAACACAAAATTCAGATTTTATATTTTGCTTTAAAAATTCTCGTTTTTCTATTTACGATGTTTTTTAAATCGTCAGAGGCCCCAGCCTTGCGTCCATAGGCTCCAGACCCCCGGTGACCATGAATAAAACGAGAGGTTTCAGAAAATGGATGGATATTGAGTGAGACTGTGTGACGAGGCCCCCCCCGGCCTGCCCCCCACAGGTCATGTTGGGTAGTGACGTGGAGGTGGCACTCATCCAGTATGCGACCAACGCAGAGGCCCGGCGAGCAATCTCCAGCACAGAGGCCGTGCTCAACAATCGCTTCATCAAGGTGCACTGGCACAATGACGGCAGGAAGCAGCTATGGCAGCCGAGGCAGCCAGGGCAGCCGGGGCAGGAGGCACGGGGTCCCAGCATGCCGCTGGGCCAGAAACCAGCCAACATTAGCAAGGTGGTTGTGTGTGTGTGTGTGTGGATGCCAGGGCAAATGCACACATAGTCACACACAGGTGATTTTACTGAAGGTGTATGAGGTGCAATTGCACCCCCTACTGGTGTGACGGAAATACTATCTGAACATTAAGTTGAATAACTCTTGTGAAGTTTTGTATTTGGAAAATGTGGCTTGTCAGTCATATCCATGTTTTTAATAATTTATTGCAATTTAGTTATACATGTGTTTTTCTGGGTGAATGACTGCTTGGCTTCTCGCACCTTGCACCCCCTGGGAGATGAGTCTCACAGTGCTGAAGATGAGGTAGACACAGGTTTACTGTCCTCCCTGTAGTAGTAATTTCTTAATTATGTTTTGCAATTAGTTAGGTTGTAAAAAGCCTCCTGACTGTCTTCTACCCAGAAAAACTGAACTGTCACATATAGACTGGAATTGATTAGAGGTTTGTTTATCGAACATTCAGTTTGATGTTTAAAATGTGGTAACATTCACTACTGTGTCTGTCAATGTTTCCTAATCTGGTCCTCGGGGACCTGCAGATGGTCCACATTTTTGCTCTGGGGGGGGAGGGAGCAACATCATGGACCATCTGTGGGTGCCCAAGGACCAGGTTGGGAAACATTGGTCTATATTAGCCTATGACTATAAATGCCACTGGTTTGTGCCACTTTAGAACACCACAAACACCCAGGCAGGGCCCTCCAGCCGCCTGGTCGTCAAGGGGATGGCAAAGTCGTTCGGGAAGATGGCCAGAGGTCTTGATGCTCAAGAGGCTGTTAAGAAGGAGCAGGTGGGATTAGGGCTTGCAGACAATTCACCGAGTGTCCGTGCATCCCCTAATGAACAGCAAGACTCTAGAAGCGAAGCGGTCAGTTTATTTAGAATGAGAAACATTTAGTCTTTTTTTTTATTTATTTATTTTTTTTTTTCCCTGCACCACAGTTTCAATGCAAAGATCCATTTGTGCAAAAAGTCATGCTCCTTTGTGTTCCAGGAACACCTCCGCTAGCCTACCCCAGTGTTTCCTAACCCAGTCCTCAGGGACCCCCAGACAGTTCCATGTTTTTGCTCCCTCCCAGCTCTCAGTAGGGAGCAAAAAATGTGGACTGTCTGGCAGGGAGCTGGGTGGGAGCAGAAACATGGACTGTCTGAGGGGGCCCAAGGACCGGGTTGGGGAAACGCCGGCCTGGACTACACTACCCTGCTCCCCGAATGCGCTTAGTGTTACACCTTCTGGATTTGAATACGTCTCATTTGACGCTTGCTTTGTTTGGAAGGTTTTTGTCTCGTACCTCCGATACGGGTCACACTCATCCCTTGGCACGGCTCAGCCTAACTGCACTTATGCACAGTTGACTCCTTGACAGCTATGGATGGGGGGGGGGGGATATCGATTTTATGATTAATCACTGCGTGTTTATGTGCAGTTTTGCTGGTTTGTATGTCACTTTAGTTAAAAGCCTCTGCTAAATAAAACGTAAATGTTTTTGTAGGTTGTGGCATAACTGACAGTCCTGTTGACGAGATTAACGGAACTTGTCGCTTTGGTCCCCAGGAGGCACTAAAACTGCATCAGGATGTGATGAAAAAGAAGCAGGAAATGCTGGAGATGCAGATACAATGTCAGAAGGTCGGTAGGCAGCTCCTGCGCTGGTCCACGCTCCAATTCCATCTCGACATCCCGCCTGTATGTATTTACGGTGTCAAAGTGGTTCCTTTGTAGGCTTTGCTAAACAAGCTGGAAAAGTTGAAGGGGGCGGAACTGGAAGAACGGGCCGGTGTGATGAAGATGCTGAAGGAGCTAACGGAGAAGATCTCTAAGCTGAAGGAGGGGATGAAGCCAGTGCCCAGGGTTGCGTTCCGAGCTGTTGAGTCCAAGTCCAGAATGGATGTGAGTCTTGCTGGTTCAGGTTCCCATTGTCCTGCATGGGTGTCATCATTGATGATCTCCACACAGCCATCTGTTTTCGCTCCCCGACACATCAAGCACATCTGAAATGTCAGGGAATCCTACTTTTAGGATAATTAAGCATTGATGATGGCCAAACTGAGCTTCGTGAACCATTAGCAATGCTGTATTTTCTGAACCCACAAGATGGCACACTCTGTTCAAAAAAGCACTCAAAGCATGTCCCAAAGTAAACCAAGAGCACCATCTAGTGGGGTCAAAAAATACAGCAAATGGTTCATGAAGCTCAATTTGGCCATCACTACTAAGCATAGACCAGGGTTATCTGCAAAGGGCCGGTGTATGCATGTCTTCACTGCAACTTCCTAATTAGGTCACTAATTAGAGGACTGATTGGCTGAAGAGTCCTCACACCTGGGTTTGAACAGCTGA
>JAODJW010000048.1:4592132-4603176 GCA_026777045.1 Hyperopisus bebe
ACCCCCCCCCCCCAAGTGTCACTTATGAATTATGTTAATTTTCGATTTTGCAAAGGAAAAAAGACACATTTTTTTTTTGTTTAAGCGTTTGTTTGACCAGGAGGTGCCGAATCATTATGGTTTCCGTTCAGACACAGAAGGAGCTGCTTGATGCCGAGCTGGATTTCCATAAGAAGCTGGCGTCCGGGGAGGACACCACAGACCTCCAGCAGAAACTGAACCAGCTGCAGGTGGAGGTGAGAGCAGCCCAGAAGATTAAACTGCGTAAAAATTGGAAGTGGAAAGGAAGTATTTGGCATTTTATTGTGATAATTGTAATTTCTGCGCTGTAATATTAGCTGTGTGCTGCTATGTAAGACTCCACCAACCTGACTCATTACCACGTTGGACAAAGGTATCTGGCATTTAAATCTTTTTCTGAGATGCGCAGTTGTGCAGGTACTTTGATTTCTGCTTTTAGAGATGGACAAAATGACACGTCATGAACCGCTTGCTGTATTTGTTTGACCCCACTAGATGGTGCTCTCTGTTCAAAAAAGGGGCATAGAGCATGCCCAAAAGCAAACAAAGGGCACCATCTGGTGGGGTCAGAAAATACAGCAGATTGTTCATGAAGCATCTTTTTGTCCATCACTAACTGCGTTCCGTTAGAAGCTAACATTGTCGAAGGCAACAGGTGGCACCCCAAACCATCATGGCCGCCGTGGGCTCAGTTGTGTTTATGTGATTGTTTTGTGTACACTGCCAGCTACGTTAACCATGAATGACACCTTAGATGTGGCTGTAAAACATTATACAGTGATCCCCCGCCTATTGCAGAAATTGCGTTCCAGGCCCATCAGCGATAAGTGAAAATCCTCGATATAGAAAGACAATTAAAAAAAAAAGTTTTAAGCCTCAAAATACCCCTCTCACACGCTTTAAACACATGTAAACCTATTAAAACAACACATATGATACTGTATGTGGATGTCGGGCTATGGATATGAGTAACATAATATGTAATGCATATGTATGATTCCATTTTAACGATGGCTTTATTCTGAGGAGTTGCCACACTCTTTCCTGTTTGACTAAAGGAAGGTGATGCCGTGACTCTTGTATCCTTTCATCCCTTGGGAGCCATCGTAGGGCTTAAAACAAAAACAGTCGGACCACAAGCAAAGGAACGCGATACGCAGAGAACCGTGACATGTAGTGGGGGGGAAAAAAAACGTGATATAGCGGGGGGGTCACTGTATGCGATTCAAGAGCATCACACTGACAGCCATGCTTTTCCCACACAAAAGGTCTCCCGTTTAGGATTGATCCCCAAAGCACACAGGAGAGCGGCAGGCCTCTGGGGGCGCGGAGGCCTGAACCGTATGATGGTAGATCATCGGCCGCGAGCGCTTGCAGTCCTGGGGGTGACCGGAGAGGAGAAGGCCGACCTGAAGGCTCACTTTGCGGTAGATCCGCTCTCATCCTCATTCCCCTTCTCTAACTGCCCATCCAGCAGAACACTATCACCTTCAGTGTGACTCCCTATCATGTGACTCTGCAAAGCCCAGTGACTCCAAGGGATGTTGGCTGATCTTGCACTGCAACCCCCAAGCTGGGGCTGAAGTGTAAATGTCTGTCTGTCTCATGGAGAGCAAGATGGGACAGGTGGAAGCAAAAAAGTTTTCCCACAGGGATGAATAAAGTATATGGTTCTTTTCTGTTCCGGGACTTTGTTTGCATGGGTAACCCATTGTTTATTATTATTATTATTATTATTATTATTGATGATGATAATTATAATATTATTATATGTGTGTGTGTGTGTGTGTGTGTGTGTGTGTGTGTGTGTACCTGTATGTGGTATGTATGTATGTATATATGTGTATAATATAATTTTTTTTATTGTCGTCTTTAGAGATTTGGGGAGATCGTGGAACTTCAGGAGCATGAGTCACCTGGCATTGTGGTGACATTCAGGACCAGGGCTGAAGCAGAGAAAGTATGTGCTGGAAATTTCAGACTGCTTTTCATTTCTAAAATTGTAGAATTATTATTGAATGTGCTTTAGAGCCTGCATATCCCCCTGTTCCTTGTGTTCAACAGCAGTGAATATGCTCTGAATTATGTCATCCCCTGTCATAAGGAAATTTTAGACAAAACTGGCCAGTATTGTTCAGGAATGTTAACACGGTATAAGTAATTTTATGTTTGATAGTGGTTCTCTGAGTAGCTTTAGAACAGGCATTATGAGCGTGGATGTGGTCTGGAATGGCACGAGAAAAACGGAGCTTTGAAATCAGGCGGCGAACCAAGGGTCAGCGTTCAAAGGCCGGCTGCTGAAAATCACGTGGTACAAACCCAAAGCTGCACCTGTGTCCAGTGTGGAGGAGGAGGAGGAGAAGCCCTCACAGGAGGAGGTGAGCTGTTGCACCTTGGCTTCCACTTATTTACATTTAATTATTTACTGGACGCTTTTTATCCAAATTGACTGACTAACAATTGAGAGAGTGGGGTCAGTGAGTCCCAGGAGCGATTGCTGGTTAAGGGCCTTGGTCAGGGGCCCGATGGTGACATCACTCTGCTCGCCGTTGGATTTGGACCAAAGACCCTCTGATCGCCGGTACTAATACAGTTTCAGAGCATTTTGGTGACCTGTTGATTGGATGGATTAATGCATAGACTAGGGCCCAGGCAAATTCCAGGGTCCACCCCACCTCAGAAAAATTGCAACACCTGAATGTCTATGTTAATGTCAGCTCAGGTCCCCAGATAAATTTATCTGCCCCCGCTTATAGCTCCATGCTAGCTGTTTTGTGTGGTCATTTGTCCTCTCCGTGTTGGTTGTTCAGATTACACTGTCGGAAGGCACCACTGGTAAGCTGCAGCAGTATTCCTAAATTTGTTTTTCTGTCCCAAGCTGACTGAGTTTATCTGAGGTTGAGGAGAACTTTATTTTGTCGTTTCCGCAGAAGCCCCATAAATCTCCCCTGCTTGCGGAGGAAGAGGGGGATGAAGACGAAGAGGATGAATATGAGAGCCGTTCGTGGAGAAGATGAAGGAAAAAAAATATATATCACTATTTGTGAAAAGGGCATTTTACCACGATATTTGTGGTTTTGGAACACTTTTTCTTTTCTTAAAGTGGAAGTTTGTGCCCCCCCCCCCTTTCTTGAAACATTTGTGACCGATTTAATCTCTTGCCGCCAGTGTGTCTGGTTGCAGCTGAAGGTATGCAGTGCGTTAAGACACATGACCTTGGATAGGAAATGAGAACTCGTACCTGAGAAGGAGACCAGTGCGGCTTCCCAGGATCGAATGGGTTACAGAAACTGGATTCCTGCATATATGCTGGTTTTGTTTGAAGAGGACAGAAATGCAGTGGAGCTGGGTAGAGCGGGGTCAGAAACTGTGTATAAGAACTTTTTAAACTCACTTTTTTTTTTTTTATGAATGTTAAGGTGGCACTGCACATCAGGGTGTTAAGTGTGTGCAATAAGTCTGTTTGTGTGCTTGTCAGGTGGTGCATCTTGGAAAAATTGTTTTCTGTAGCCCTGTATTTCATTTATGTGTGTGTAATATTTTTCTTCTGTTTATGATATTTTTTTTTGGCTGTAGAGGGCTACTGGACTGGAATCCATATTAATGACACTGCTTGTTAGGTGTTTAAATAATCAGTAGGTATTTACTGGCATTTCCTACAAATTCTGTACCTGGTATAATTTTTTTTTTTTCTTCAGCAGACCATTGTTTTATTACTTAGTACTTTTTTTTTTTTTTTTTTTTTTGTAGCCAGAATTTCAATTTACTCTTACTGCATTCAGCCAATCTTTGTGTTAGAATTTAAAAGGCTTGTGTTTTAAAGCAAGCAAAAAAAGTGCCTATTAAGTTATCAGGTGTCAATTTTTCCATCCCAGTGAAAGCATTCTGTTGTATTGGTTTATGTGATGCCTGATTTATTAATGTTTGATCCATTGCATGACAACTTCATTAAAACTTGCACTTAAACTGTGATTTTAATGAACTAGTTCTTTTTTTTTTTATTGCAGCTTTTGCACTCTGGGCATAGGGCTAATTTGTTAAATACATAACAATTGTATGTACTTGTGTAATCTTCAGAGTCCTTAATGCCTTTTTACGTTTTGCCTGTATCAAAGCTTTGTGTCCTGACATCCTTCAAGCGTAAGGCATAGTTCAATTTGGTTATTGTCTGGTAAATTCGGAAAGGTGTGGCTTTTATACATTTCACAGATAGTAATTGAAGGTGAAATCTGAGAGCGTTCATGTCCATAAAGGTAAGAATTACCTCAACAGCTGTCAAACGCGTTTTTATTATGAATTGTTCTTTATTATGGAGAGTTGAGTATTTAAATTGAGGTGGTACTGAAACTGCTTTAAAATCTGGTTTCATTTGCTGTTTGCCTTTCAAATCCTATCCGTTTCACTGTTAAAATGATTACAATCATGTTTCAATTCCAGTTCGTTGTTTTAATTCACAAGTAGCTAAGACCCAAACAAGTTTATGCATGCACACAGAAGTGACTTATCACAATGAATTCTGGTTTTCTGCACAGCTGAACCCTCCACACGAGGCTTTTTCTGCTTGGATACAGTCGGCAGCCTAATCCATCTGATTAATAAGGGAACAGGACAAGGTAACGGATGCCTACCGCATACCTGCTGAATTATTCACTGTCTGGGGAACCAGAGAACTGACTTGGATCAGATGGAACAAACCTGTCACTGACGTATCCGTCTTCTCGTAGAGCACAGAATCTGCCTGGGCCGTGCTTAAATGAAGCCGGGAGCCTTTTAGAGTTAAATGTGCTTTAGATGTCTGGTCTGTAGCCTCAGTCGTCTCGTCAAACACTGCCTGGACGATTGGTGGCTTTGTGAAATTCCACCTCAGACTCCCTTTTCTGCAAACCGACATCACAACAACAGAGTACACATGAATTGCCACTAAAAATCGTTTGATTTTTAAAATGACTTCGTAGCTTGCAGACTTTTAATCGCGATCATTCGTAAAATTAGAAATTAAATGAATAATCTTCTGCATGTGTTCCACTAGCTATTATCACAATAATTCAGTCTGTGTCTGTCTTTTCCCTTCACTCATTTTCATCCCCTTTTCAAGAAAAATATTTCCCAGCTAATGGTATGGTCCATTATATAGTAAATTCTTGTTTTGGACATTGACCTTGCTTCTAAAATTTTATAGATTAGCATGACCGCGAGCTATAGATTATTCAGTTTCCTGATCTTTCACCACAAGTTAATATATCTGCTAGCATGTGTTAAAGCTGTTTTGCAAGCTGGTTCAAATCCTATAACTTACGTTTCATCTTTTGGACGCAGCTCATAAAAAAAGAGGCCTGCTGTTGTTTTTCAAGTACCCATAAAATCATTTCCACTATACGAGAACTCTATCAGGATAGGTTCCTGGGCATAGTCAGGCAGAAGGCGCACCGAAAAAATGGACTTTAAAAAAACACTATCTATGCACCCGTGGCACTGAAAATAACCGTTTATCTTTTTACAGTACCAGCATCTCTCTTACAGCTTTCACTGGCAGGCATCTGGTGAATTGCAAATGGATTCAAACTCTATTTCCTCGACGTACGTTTACTTCTTGTAGCTAGATCAACTACGTCATGATTTAAGCAGTTAGGCCTAAATGAAGACTTTATGTGAAATTAAAAAAACTCCTTTTGTTGAATGAGTTGTAACGTATTCGATTGTCTTAGAGTGCATTTCGTTACTGTAGTCGATATTTTAAGGAGACTGGCAATTAAGATGTGCGTTTGGGCAGAACACAGACAGATCCTGGCGGAGCGTATTATGGCATCCTTCTATAAGTCCTTTCTTTTGTCACATATTAGGTGCAAGGCCAGTATGACTGTCCAATAGGCTGCCATGCATATTTTATTAGCTTAATTAACCAGAGATTCGATCTTACCTATGCCCCAGTTTGTCCTGTTACCACACTTCTATGTCCAACAATGTCTTAATTTTAACTTGTACCCTAAAATGAGTTACTATTTTAGTCGATTATATTAGCAATTATGTAAATAACAAGTCTGTTTAAATTCTTTTTAGTTTTTACATTTATGCATACTCTACAGAGCGTAGGCCGACATTGTAATTTTCTCGTAGAGATGAATACATTTCACTAATCGTTTGTGTAAGTATAGGCAGACGAGCAAAAATCACATCACGTTTGCTAATTTTACTCTGCTAGCTGAATTGACAGTTATATTAAATTATTTAGTTCCAAGTTTAATATTTATTTATTCATTAATTACTTCCTACCAAGAGCTCCCGTTAAATATACTTCGACTTTCGATCAAACTTTCATGCCACTATTTAGACTCCCTAAAATATAAATGATTTGCTCTGAATGTTTCATGAATAATCGGAGTACATGGATGTGCGGCTGGATGCCGATGTTCGCTCCGTTGACTAACGCTCACGTTCAGATGTTTGGTTTGATGTCCGTATTCTGCGCGGTTTCCCGTCCTTTTCCATTTTTGATACTTTTGTTTAATTTGCCTAGTTCGCTTCTCTTCCATCATTTACCATTATTACACGTTTTATGTTTGTGGTCATTAAAGTTCATGATGGTATATTCCATATCTTATAGCTCTATAATAGGCATGACGAAATCGGCAACATTTCTGCCCGTTTTACTGTAATGTTACTGGTTACTGTTGAAGGCTACTGGTGTCATCTTTTGTGCGTTTCAAGTTTCTGAGCACAATTTTACTGACTCATGACATCGCCGATGATCGCGCTCGTTCATACTGAAGGTCCACACTGAATAATGATTTAATCTAACTTATATCACTTTGTTGCATGTAAATGTCATTAATAAGAGTGAATACTCACCGTCATTAATAAAGGGACAAATTACTACTAGTCATACTACTGTTGATGTTTTGTTTTATTATTATTTCTTTATAATTTATGCACTAGGCTACATGAGCTATGTAGGTAGAACATAAATCAAAATTATATTGCAGGTTTAATGAGCTACACAGGAATTATACAATTGGATGACTTAATGTATTCATGTAATTTAAAATACACATACAAAAGCACTAAAAGTATTATGAGATGTTGCAGTTTTCTAGTTCATCTCTCGAGTTTCCCTAACTTTTTTCTCGCAGGCGTCGCGTTGTGCGCTTGCGCAGAGCTGCCTATCCTACTCCCCTTGTACAGGTTGAAAAATGAGTACAGGGGCCGGTAGAGAGAAACGCATCCAGTGTGACGCTGTCATTGGAAATAGCTCACACCGTCAGCGGCAGGCCAGGGAGCAGATCAAGGCTGCGTCAGGGCCACCTACCTGCAAGGTGTCTGACACCAAAATGATCACTATGAACGGCAAGCAGCATTTCTCCATGCACCCGGCGCTACAGGAGCCCAAGTACTCTGCCATTCACTCGAATTCGGAAGCCATGCGTAGGGTGTGTCTTTCGACTCCACAGGTATGTATGTATTTGATAAATTAGCACATAACCAAAAGTAAACTCGCTTTTAAAGGGGGTAAACTCCTCGCGGGACATTCAAAAGTCAACCGATACTGTCTTCCATGTGAATATGATGGTTTTTAGGGTTTAAATATCTTAAACGGAAAGGATTTCCCAGTAATTCCAACGTTTTCCTGCTTGCAGCTGCAGGGCAATTTATTTGGAGGCTTCGATGAGAGTCTGCTAAACCGGCCCGAAGCGCTGGCGGCCGTTGACATAGTATCCCACGGCAAGAACCATCCGTTCAAGCCAGACGTGACCTACCACACCATGAGCCGAGTGCCCTGTACATCCACACCCTCCACGGTACCGATATCCCATCCATCCACACTGACCTCAACACATCACCACCTCCATCAAAGTTTGGAAGGGGATCTTCTGGACCACATCTCCTCGACCCTAGCTGTCAACGGGATGGGGGCCCAGGACCCTACTGTGATGTCATCACAAGCCCATCAGCACCATCTCCAAGCCATGGGTCACATACACCAGAGCATGGGACACCCACACTCACTGTCAGCGCACGGTGGGATGCCCAGCTTTAGCGATGTGCAGTCCGATCCCCGCGAACTAGAATCGTTTGCCGAAAGGTTTAAGCAGAGGAGGATAAAGCTTGGGGTCACCCAGGCAGACGTCGGCTCGGCCCTTGCAAACCTGAAGATACCCGGAGTCGGGTCGCTTAGCCAGAGTACAATATGCAGGTTCGAGTCTTTAACGCTCAGTCACAATAACATGATCGCCCTGAAGCCAGTCCTCCAAGCGTGGCTGGAGGAGGCCGAGACTGCATACCGGGAGAAGAACAGCAAACCAGAACTATTTAATTGCAACGAGCGGAAACGAAAACGCACCTCGATAGCCGCGCCGGAAAAGCGCTCCTTGGAAGCGTATTTCGCAATCCAGCCTCGGCCTTCTTCGGAAAAAATCGCGGCGATCGCCGAGAAGCTGGATTTGAAAAAGAATGTGGTTCGTGTTTGGTTTTGTAACCAAAGGCAGAAACAAAAAAGAATGAAATATTCAGCGGGCCATTAAAATTTAACAAAACAGCTGTCGATTTATCGAGGATTTGCAATTAAAGCTTTTGAAGAACTCTTTTATTAGAATGGATTTTGGTTGAATTATATTTTGTCTGTATTGTTTCCCTCAGGTTTGTCGCAGTTTAAACATGGACATACATTTATTTAAGTGAATAATTTTAAAAATGTATCATGCACTAACAAACTACTTGTCACTTTAAGGAAGGTCGTTGAAGTGTTAGCTACTTTTATATGTGTATCGCATACAGATTTATTGCATCAGAATTAACTAAATGCGTCTTCTGTTCATAACTCGACTGAAAGCTAATACCAAAGAAATATAGAAAACTGTTTAAACTAGCCTATATAAAGTTATATAACTTATTATAATATAAAATGATTTAACTTTATAAACGCAACAACTGAAAGACCTTAACTGTTTTATTGAAATGTGCAACAGAGATGATTTAACAGTTGTGATTTGTTTACTTGAATGGGAAGCCATTCTAAAGAATGTTATGTAATTAGTCTCCATTTTAGTCAATGTGTGAATTTTCAGCGTTGCTTAATAAATTTCACTTTGAACTTCATGCACTATATTTCCATTAATTTCACTGTTGATGCAAACCGCTTTGGTTTAGTGGAAGGTTGTTTAATAATATGACGTATCAAATTATAATAATTTAAGGAGACGGTGACATTCACAGAATGTACCTGTAGCTATAGTGGAACCCCATAGAAACACTAAACCACGCTTCTATTGGCCGTCAGCCCTGGATATTTCATTTTAACGCAGGAAGTTTTTGTTTTATGTTTGCATCTGGTGGAAAAACTGAAACATTTATAACCACGATCCCCTCTCTTATAGTAATACACAGTCTGGCACTTTTCCTGGTAGACAATGTATAGCCTACATGCATTTTAGGCATATACAACTCCAGAGATTTTCTGTATTTCCCTTTAAAATGCAGAACAAAACACCCACACTCCGAGAGCTGAATTCTATTCTCTCAGGCTTGTGTCATCAAACAATAGTAAGTAGATATGTTTATATGCATATATTATAATGTTATAGGTTTTGTGTGAAGTTTGTTGCAAAAAACAAAGGTTCACCTTATAAAAGGCTTTATTTCAATGATTAATGACCGATGAAAACTTTAATGTCTGGTCTGGAGAAGACAATTTACAAGGCTTTTGGAGTTTGACTGGTTTTGGTTAAAATGGTCAACACAGTGCAATGACCGGTAATAATGGTATGTCGAACTGGGAAATTTTAAATATCTTTCGCATCCTTCTGTACTTCCTTCTAGACAGTACGGAAAAGGTGAGACAGTGGAGATCACACAATGGTAAGGACAGTATGAGTGAAGTCTTTCAGAAGAGAAAGACCAGCATGCGTTATTGATACATACGATACCCTTATTGATGTTGTAAAACACTTGCTTCTAGGTAAGTCGAGATGAAGTTTAGCGCAGGGAGAGACCATGTGGACAGTGAGAGCAGATCAATTATTCATACCAGACTGAAGATATTACGTTTTCCACATGCAATTGGGGAAATGCATACTTCATCACACAAACTACAATCCTTATATAATGCGGTTTGTGTAACATATTATAGGTAGTCGGCTTAGGAAAAGTCTTGTTGGAACCTTTAACGGGGAACAAATTATGTTTGGGAGCAGTCTGTGGCTCAGTGGGTTAGAATCCTATGCTTGTCATCAGAAGGTTGTCAATTCAAATCACATAGGTCTGCCAAACAATTTTACTATTAAGCAAGGCCCTAATCCCCCAGTTGTGCCAGGGACTGGGTGACCTCGTCTTCTCATACTGTATGTATGTCACTTTGGACAGGAGCTTTGGTTAAATAAATAGAACATAAATACAGATTCTAGGAATGTAATTGGGGCTTGGATCACATGTTGGACTTGTGATTTGAACTTTGATACACCACCTATACATCCATCCATCTTCCAAACACCCATCCTGGTCAAGTTCATGGTAGTACCCTAGATCTCATACTAGTTAATTCAGACTAGTTTATATAGCACAGAACCAGGGCTGGATTTTGCATGAATTCCTGAACTGGTTTGGAAGTAAGAATCCCTACAGGTGCTTACATAGCAAATTTTGCGTGAGATGTTTGTGACTTCCCAGCTGAACGGGGATTGGGTGTCATGTGTGGATCACAGTGTGGCTGGTCTGCCACCTCCTTCTTCCTTTTTGGACAGGATAGGCAGTCAAGCATCGGAAGTCACTGGGAGTTACGGGAAGAATGGCAAAGCTGAGACACCTTTAATTATTCATTGAGAGCCAGCAACAAACGGCGTGACTGTAACCAGTACGGGAGTAGTCCGCGGCTCTCGGCATTTTGTCACGCTGTCCTGCTACCAACAAAAAGGCTGCCGTTTCAGCAATAACCTGAAGTTCACCTTTGCCCAGCAACTCATCACTGTGGCGTGGTTTCTGGCAAAATTGCATTGTTATGGCCATTCGATGTACAGCTGGACATAGCTAATATATA
>JAODJW010000048.1:4604340-4614368 GCA_026777045.1 Hyperopisus bebe
ACATAATGAACTAACTTCCAATTTGTCACTTGAATCATCTCTGTTCTCTATTACACTGATCACACACAATTCAGACACCCTCAGTTATAAGGCAAAAAATAATGTCACAGAAATGAATGACGACAATAATAACCTTATGAAAATATTTTGTGGACTGCGAAAAAAAAGAAAATGATAGGTGTGCAAATTTATTTATCCATCTATCCATTTTCTGTAACTGCTTGTCCTATAAAATTAATTTTATTAATTAATAAGATTAATACCAGTGATCATTCAGGCTGACTATTCCATGTATCCATATGACTTTCACAGAAACAAGATTTTTATATGCAGATTATTTGTATCCTCTATGTGAGACCACGGACAGTCTTTAAAATATTTCATTTATGTCATATTTGTTTATCTTTGCTTGTTCTATTTTGGAAACACATAAAACATGTTCAGAGTGCCTTCATGAAGTACACATCTGAGGAAATGAGAGAGAAACGGTGCAGTGTTGGAGTGTGAAGACAATCCAGATCTTTATATTTTAGTGTTTCCATTGTTTTTTTTTTTTTTATCTTTCGTGGAGTATCTATCCATAGGGAAGTGGTCCAGATCCTGGGCTGCATCTGCATCTGCGGACGGAAGTGGGGCGTGACCTGCGCGTCTTCTGCGGCCGAGAAGCGTCCGCGCGACTGACTCCGCTCCGGAAAGGAGATGCGCTCCTATTTAAATGGCAATATCATTTTCCATCCTCATAATCTACAAAAATAGTTTCTGTAAAAGCCGAGGATTGCGTTGGCAAGCTGGCGGATGTTTAGCTGCGCGGTTAGCACAATCAGCTAGTTAGCCACATTGCGTTGAACGTCCTGACATCGTCAAAAACTGCTTTCAGAAAATGCCGGTAAGGTTTTATTTTGCTGTTAATATTATTTCCCGATTAATAGCTAGTCAACTAACTCAGTAATGTCAGCGCTGTAGCTTTGTGTTGTTACTTTTGCATTTATGGAATGATAATTAGCTAGCTGGTGTTGCTGGATGTTTATGACGTTCTGGTCTGTACTCATTGTCCGGAAATTAAGCGATTTATTTACATTATATGCAGTGGTATATATAAACTTGTACAGTAAAGATGACAGTCTAAGCACAAGGTAGCAAACCTTGGATATTTTGTAAGGTAATGCGTAGTGTTATGCGGATCTTGTTATAGCTCCCTAGGCAGCGGTCGGTAAAATATTACCATAGTATTTTATTAAACTGTAAATAGAAAAATAGACCATATAGTTGACTTGCAATGCACGGATCAAATGGGTCTTTAATCATTGCATTAACGCACATATAGAGCTGTTTTATTTGTATAATCCCATCGTGCTGATTTTATGTGTTGCTGGTCGGCTTATTGTCTTGGCCGTAAGGTGCACACTGTACAGATTGCTATTTCGGCAGTAGCAGATAGGTGGATCTTTTTCATATCTGTCCTCGAGAAGCCCGTTTCCCTAAATAACAGTGAATATATTATGTGTACAACGGTGAATCCGAATTTTTATAGACTAACGTAGAATTTTATGGTTTACAGATAAGACAAATTGCAGGAGATTAAACGTGCATATTAAGTCACTTTTAAATCTCACATGTCCACTAAAGTACACTGTGTTGTCTTATAACTAATGCCGGGCCAACATTCTTCTTTTCACAGAGTAGTACGCTGGACAGACCCGAAAAATCGGAGATCAACGACAACGTCAAGGTGGTGGTGAGATGCCGGCCCCTGAACCACAAGGAGAAGAATACGGGGTGCAAGCAGGCGGTCATCGTGGACGAGATGCGCGGAACTATAACGGTCAGCAAGCTGGACGCCCCCGGCGAGCCCCCCAAGACGTTCACCTTCGACACGGTCTTCGGGCCAGACAGCAAACAGCTAGATGTTTACAATCTGACGGCTCGACCCATCATCGAATCCGTCCTGGAAGGATACAATGGTACGTGATCTTGTTGTCTGTCCTTGCGTAGTTTTTTTTTTTTAAAAATAGGACAATAAAATAAAAGTTCCAGAGGATTAATTAAACAAACGTCATATCATAGCACAGAAAAGAAGTACAACAAAGGATTACTTAAGTAGAAATACATTATCTTGTGCTGTATTTTTTCTGATGACATCATCCTTTGTTTTATTGTTTTCTGCTTACATCATTCGTTATTGTATTGCTGGACAAAGAAACTCCCCTCCACAGGAATCAATGAAGTTCTGTCTTATTTTAATATGCATGACCTGAAGGTCTTTCCTGCATGTCTCTTCTGCTATAACATGAACATGAAAGTCAAAACGTGGCTGTCAGGTTTGGTCTAAATCTATGCTGCTTTTTTTTTTTTTTTTTTAGGGACGATATTTGCTTATGGTCAAACGGGAACAGGGAAGACTTTCACTATGGAGGGAGTCAGGGCAGTTCCGGAATTGAGGGGGATCATTCCAAACTCGTTTGCTCATATCTTCGGCCACATTGCAAAGGCAGAAGGTGACACAAGGTATGATATATCTGAGGGGGCCTACAGGTGACATGTTTTGCCACCCTGTTAGAATTAAACTTTCACCACTGTGTTTGGTAGCTGTGCGGTTAAGGACATAAACTCTTATCCAGAAGGTTGCTAGTTCAGCTCCCCAGAGCATTCCCAGTGTAGTACTGTACTTTTGGACAACCAGTAAGATACCCAGTTACAGAAAGTTTCTAGATGCTTTACATCAAAGCATCAAGTCAGCAACCCAATGTAGGATAAAAATATAGTAACACTTTACCTAAAGCAGTCATATGATAGATACCTTCATAATGCATTATAATGCATTCATAAAGTATTATAAACCTGGCTATTACTATTTATAAAAAGGCATAACACATTATAGTCATGTTTATTATGCATGCTGTCATCAATAATGCACTTTAAAACCCTTCATCGTGCATTATACTGACCATTATAATTCACTATGAAAGTATCTATAATGCATTATAGATGAGCTTCCTAGAGCATTCATAATGCATAATAAACATGGCTGCAATCTGTTATCAGCCATGTTTATAATACTTTAATAATGAATTATAATGCACTATGAAGTTATCTATAATGCAGTTATATGACTGCTTTAAGTGTTACCAAAAAGAGTTTTTGTTAGAGTTCAGCACCCAATGCAGTATTTATTCCTGTCTGTCACTGGGCTGTTTGAATTATAAGGTAGATTACGTATGAAGGTGGGCAGATACTGAAAAATATGATGTGCTGTCAGGTTCTTGGTTCGTGTCTCATATCTGGAGATCTACAATGAAGAGATACGGGACTTGCTGGGCAAGGATCAAAACCAGCAGCTGGAGGTGAGGGGAGTGGGCTTGTATGCTTTTGAAGATAAAACTGTAAGAATTATGAACCGTAAAAGTGGCTTGAATGCACAGAATGTTAACAATGGATTTGGCTTGGGAGCTAACAAATTGCTCTCAAGAAATAGTCTGTATCATCTGTGGATTGTATGACATCAGTGTTTTCCAACTCGGTCCTTGGGGACCCACAGTCGGTCCATATTTTTGCTCCCTCCAAGCTCTCTGTCCACATTTTTGCTCCTCCGATCAAGAACATGGCCTGAAAAAGTATGTTACAGAAGAATAGATCACATGATGATGAATTGCGTCTTAGAATGTTCTGGAATACTTAATCATTGTCTGTCGATGACGACAGGAAATGGTCAGCTCGGAGTATGGAAAGCGTTACCTGCTTTAGCGTGCAGCAAACTCGGCAAAAACAAATGTACGATAAAATTCTTTACTATTCAGATCTTGAGGTGTCTCAATCAGTGTCATTGTGTGACCTATGTACATGTTCTTTGTGTTTGGTAAAACCAGGTAAAAGAGCGACCCGACGTGGGGGTTTACATTAAGGACCTCTCGGGCTATGTGGTCAATAATGCGGACGATATGGATCGGATAATGACTTTGGGCCACAAAAACCGTAAGCAATCCTCAGCCAGTACTGTCTTATAGACACAGACTGCCTATTGATACCTCCTTCTTAAGGAAAATTCATTCATTGGCTGCTAATGCTGAGCAGAGTGCTTGTGCAACTGCCGAATTTTCAGCCTCAACCTACTTAGTGTAATATGCAGAATACTCATTTATATCGGATCTGTAAACAGGCTACCGTCATTTAATGTCCGTTATGTCGTGAGCCTATGCCAGTGTTAAAATGTACACTTGTCGCCAAAGTTGTGGAAACACCTAGCAGTTTTGGCTTTACGCTTTAAAAATTACTACGCAAATATTGGCGGTAATATTTACAAATATCATACACTGGACGATGAAGTAAATGGAGTAACTGGAATACAGTTCTGCACTCTCTGAGAACTGGACACATTTCCCTAATTTTGACCACTAGTGTATTACGTCTACATATTTTGATATGTACACCACCTGTTGTAATGCCAATCTGTCTGTCTGTCTAAACTCTAGCTGCTCATCTTTGTCAATAGATTAAAGTTCAAATAAAGTTAAATTAAAAAATTAAATAAAATTTGACTGTGCAGGAACCCTCCCTATTCTCCTGCTCGCACGTTGCTCATTCTCTCTTCCTCCAGGGTCGGTGGGCGCGACGAACATGAACGAGCACAGTTCCCGCTCCCATGCCATCTTCACCATCACCATCGAGTGCAGTGAGAAGGGCATGGATGGTAACCAGCATGTCCGCATGGGCAAGCTGCACCTGGTGGACCTGGCTGTGAGTCCGTATAAAGCCGCCGTCTCAATTTCCCCCCCAGAAGCTCACAGTTAGGCAAACTGATGACACCAACTGGGTCATTGCTGGTGTGTCACCCTGACCGGCTGTCATTCTAGGGCTCACCTTTCTTTATGCCCTGTGCTGTGAGATTTTGACCTTTACTAGTCAGTCGAGAGTCAAAATTTCTTTATTGTGGTCTTCAGCTGTTGGATCCATGGGTCATACGGCATGATGAAATCACAATCCGTTTGGTCATATTGCATATGAAAGACATATACAGTGATCCCCGCTATATCGCGATTCAGCTATCGTGCCCCCGCTATATTGTGGATTTTTCCCCGACGCATCACAGTTCTCTGCGATGTGTGCATATATATACGTATACATATACATTACATATTATTATTATTATTATTATTACTATGTTGCTCATATCCTTAGCCTGACATCCACATATCATATGTGTTTACAAAGTGTGTTTTAATACGTTTACATGTGTTTAAAGCATGTGGGAGGGATATTTTAAGGCTTAAACTATAAAAAAAAAAAATGTTTATATGGTCTTTCTATATCGCGGATTTTCACCTATCGCTGATGGGTCTGGACATAACTTTGGCGATAAGAGGGGGATCGCTGTACTGGCAATCTGACACGTTGGACATGACATAGACAGAAAAAGGTGGGCAATAATGTACGTGTAACATTGCTTAATTAGTATTTTTGTATAGAGCAGTGTTTCCCAATCCGGTCCACGGGGACCCAAAGCCACTCCATGTTTTTGGTCCCTCGCAGCTCCCGGAAATGTAGACCATCTGGGGCCCCCCGAGAACCAGATTGGGAAACACTGGCATAGAGTATTAATTCTCATAATGTTGCCCCTGGCTGGAGGGGAGGGCAGAGCTGTTGGAGGCTACAGGGATCCACTACGTTTGTTCTCAGGGCTCCGAGAGGCAGGGAAAGACGGGGGCCACGGGCCAGCGACTGAAGGAGGCCACCAAGATCAACCTGTCCCTGTCAACCCTGGGCAACGTGATCTCGGCGCTGGTGGACGGCAGGAGCACACATGTGCCGTACAGGAACTCCAAGCTGACCCGACTGCTTCAGGACTCACTGGGAGGCAACTCCAAAACCATGATGGTACTCGCAGATACTGGAGACATTTCATATGGACTGCATTTACATATAGTGCTTTTCTACTCCTACGAGTACTCAAAGCGCTTTACAATATATGCCTCACATTCACCCATCCACACGGCAAAGGCTACCAGGCAAGGCATACCGGGAGCAATTTGGGGTTCAGTGTCTTACTCAAGGACACTTTGATGGGGACAGGAGGAACCCAGGCTCGAACCTGCAACCTTCCAGTTGCCGAACGATAGCACTACCTCCTGCGCCACCATCTTCCTCTAGAAGGAGAAGCAGGATAATAAACTATGAAATACACACCTCCTTACTGAGCCACTGCCCCAGTTTCCTGCCTCCTGATATAGTTCCCAGGTTTACTGTGACCCTATGATGGATGGATGGATGGACTAATCGATGGATGATGGCCTTAGGGATGAAATGATGGATGGATGAAACAAAGTTTTCCTTTACGTTACTTTTTTTCCCCTCATTACCTGCTTGATGCGTCAGTGTAAATGCTTGGTTGTCTGATAACTTCATCTCATTATCCCAATTTTATCAATTTATTACGTCTACCATAAATTAACCCATGGCGAGATTTGCTCTTTTTTTTTCTTGCCATTGTAGTTGACATAATGTCCGTTAACGGCGGAGGAACGGTGTCATTTTCATGGCAGTGCGCAAACATTGGGCCGGCGGACTACAATTACGACGAGACCATCAGCACGCTGCGCTACGCTAACCGGGCCAAGAACATCAAGAACAAAGCCAGGATTAATGAGGACCCCAAGGATGCCCTGCTGCGACAGTTCCAGAAGGAGATCGAAGAGCTGAGGAAGAAACTCGAGGAAGGTACCTGCTTACTGGTCCACTACAAGCTTACTGGTCCACTGCATCTTACGGGGAATTTTTGCTTCTGGTCTATTAATTAATATCAATTAAAGACTTCTGGTGCTTTTCCACTGGCACACAGGAACTGAGCTGAACCTGAACCTGAACCGTACCACAAAGAGAGACTAGTTACAGTGCAGTTCCAGTTCGATTCGGTTTTCGATTCGGTTAGGCCTGGTTAAAGGCCTTGCCGGTTTTGGAGAGCGGCAGTGACGTAAAACCAAAGACACACTTATTTAATGCTCACACAGTGTACATCTTGTTCCGCTACTAGAAAATTTCTTAATTTTCCGGCACATCTGTGAGAAACGGGTGTCATGTTGGCATCAAACGTTAGCGGAATTAGCATTGGTTTACGTAAAAATTTAAAAAATGCGTAAATTCCATTCCACAATATTTTTTTAGTAGGCGGTTGGAAATTTTCAAGTTCCAAGTTATTGGGAATGCTTCCATACATATGAGATACTAATCATAACGAATGATAAATGGAATATGCTGTTTTTCTTTCAGATAATCCATGCATATCTATGTAGATCACTGGTATCTCTGTGCATTTCGACCAATCAGATACTGGTGACGCAACCAGCTTATTTTGGTTGTGCTTTCAGCCCTGATAGTAAGCAGGGTCATGTCAGCTGGGTACAACTTGGTGCAGCTCACAAACTTTACAGTGGAAATCCGTCAGTTCGTCACGGGGCACGGTTCTTGGTGGTAGTGGAAAAGCGCCGTTATTATATGATTGCCCTACTGGATTCTCTTGTTCAGGAAGGTGCTGATTAATCTTCTAGAATCGCAAGCGAAGTGCTGGCCAGGCGATTCACAATAAGTCAATAAGCGATTATAATTCTTTTAATTCTAACTTGCGGTACTTAAAATTCCAGACACTGAACGCGATTTAAAATTAATGGCAACTAAATGGAAATGTTTAATCCTTGGCAGAAGAAGGTTGTTCTGCTACTAAATGCATTTTTCGGCTCCTAAGCGTGAAGATAATATCTTCAGGTACAGATATATAAGCCAAATGTGCAGTAACTGCTTTAAGAGGACTAATGCATTCCAAACGAAACCTCAGCCTGTTCTTCACCTCTGCAGCTACGTATAATATATGCTTGCCTTAGATATATGAGGCTTGGGGCGCGATATCTTCTACTGTATAGGAAGAGCAGTGTTACACTTGCTATATTTAGCTCGAATGTGTATAATGATGTCTGTAAGGGGTATCCAGGTTAGGATTGTTCTGGGCTGTCATTTGAGGCCTGGCTCTTGGAGATTATCACCCTGATGCTCGGCCAATCAGTGACTGCCGTCTCGACGGCTCCATAATCTCTCATCTGCCGTAGAAGCTGATCACGTTACATGATGTCATTTTATGATCTCTTGACTTAGCCTGAATAATTAAAAAGGCGTGATGTATAAGCAGCCTGCCAGGAAAGACGCCAGGAGGACGATAATGAAGATGACCGCCGGTGCAGAACCGTATGCGCATACGCGCATACAGTATGTGCATGCATAAAGCAATTTTGCGTCGGTGCATTTGCTCTGCGTATCTGGAAGCCGTCGTCTGATGCGTTTATTCCTTCAGAGGACGTGAACTCATTTTGATGAAAATTTCCAGAATATGTTCTGTTACTCATGCCTTCATAATCAAAAACGGAAAGTTTGGTATGAAATGTGCGTAGAAAGGAAACCGTATGCTGTTCCTGCTACCCCCTGGCTGAATTTGCATGCCGTGTTGGTGATTGTGTGAAAGATTAAATTGCATTACAGCCCTAAACCTCAGTCACACCATTCTTCGTTGCTTTTGCAAATCAGCAGTATTACGAAACCCCAGCAAATAATTTGGCTGTTTGCTAGCTTGTCAACATGTCGAACGTGTAACATTTTGCATGCATCGCTATAGCGTGGGTTAAGTTGGAAGATGTAAATGTCAGGAGAGGGTAATTGTAAATGGACTAAAATGTAAATGGGCTATGAAATATTTCCCCTGAGACACAGTAAATCGGAGATTAGTGTCACTAGTGCCATTTCAGATGCATTTCATCTAATGCAGTGCATTCCCTGCATTCCGAAAGCGTTTTCCTTACAGAGAATGTGTTTTCATGGATCAACAGCTGACTCCGTGTGTTTATGTTGATGTTCAGGGGAGGAAATTTCAGGATCCGAGGGTAGTGGGTCTGAGGAGATGGATGACGATGATGAAGAAGAAGGAGGAGAGAAGAGCCGAAAACGGCGAGGTATGAGCACCCCCCCCCCCCCCCCCCCCCCGAGAGCCTGGAATGGCGTGTGGTACCTGCCTGTTCAATGTGCTTCTCAGTCTGACTCTGGACAGGACCACAGCTGACTGTAGGGGTCATATTCATATGAACTTTATTTCATTGGTTTGAAATAGGAGGAGGCAGGATACAAGTAACTATAATAATCCTTTTATTTACCACATTAGCCCGTTAACACGCCTCGGCATTCATCTTTAAAGCTATAACTGACATGGGCTATTAATCTTCAGCCCAGCGTCTTCGCTCTTGAATGCCTTCATTTAGGAACGTTGTAAATGTGAATTATGTATAGCAGGCTTGCAGGTGGAGCGGCATTTACGTTAATTTTCATTTATTTATTTAGCAGAGGCTTTTGTGAAAAGCGGTGAACGAGCAAGTCGTACGGCTCTTTAGGAACCTGAGGACACAGGCCTGTGGTATCAAGGTCACGGCTGAGGTCCTCATTTAAAAAAGCCACTGATATCCAGCTACTGTATACAACTACACGTTGTATTGCATAAAAGCAATAGCTAAATTTAAATTTAATGTTAAGTAATAAAAAAATGTTAAAAATGATAAAAGCTTCATCCAGGATTAGACTGGACTGCTTTGTGGAAGCTGTTTCCGGGATGAGAAGTATGTATAGTGCTAAAATCACATTTTTTTTCCACTTTCTCTTTCTCCATCACCTCCGTTTCCTTAACTGGTAATTCACTGGAAAATACGGTCAGATTTTGAGACGATTCGCTTTTTGGAAGAATAAAGTTGCTGGAAGGGTTTTCCGAGTTTTACACTCTGGGGGGGGCTGTCTGCTGCCCTGTGTGCGTGAGCGTGTCAGCGTGCCGTGTGACTGCGACCCTCTTTCTCTCTCTCTCTTTCTCTGGCTGGATGGATGCACCAGCGCCTGTCTCTCTGTCTCCACAGGTAGTGGCAGCAGTAGTTCAGACTCCACCTGTTTTGTTCAGAGCTCTATGGGAAGGTCCCAGACTAGTGAGTGGGATTAGCTGTCTGGTCAACCAACTCCTGCGC
>JAODJW010000048.1:4634379-4654132 GCA_026777045.1 Hyperopisus bebe
TTTAAACAGGGAAATCTGCAAACAGTGTGGCCCCCCCCCCCCCCCAGGACCAGAACTGGGGAACAGACGCATCTATCCTAACTTTGGAAAAATCCAAGCACGACCATAATTCCACCAGGTTGTGGTGTCCTACGTCTAGGCAAGAGAGGAACGTGACGCAACAGTGCACGGTCAAAAGATCGCGGACCAGTTTACGAACAGATGGAAGGATGCCAGTAGCTAAAACAGCATATTGGGCAGAAACACAAAAGTAGAGAAAGGAATTGTGTGATGGTAAAAACACTTAAAATAAACCTCAAACGAAAACACTGATACCATCTACAAAACCAGCCTTCAGACAACTTGTGATGCGTGCAAATATACTGAACAGCAGGAGGCTCTTCCCTCGTTCCAGGATGGGAATCCTGCAAAAAGGGAGAAGCACCACCAGGCCCCCTCTCCACTTGGACCAAGGTAAGGCGGTCAGGCGAAGAATGGAACAGCCTCTAAAGACCGATCAGACATGCCAAAGTAATTACCACAGACTTCCCTTATAGTACCTCGTGGCGGAAAATATCTCATCGAACTTCTGTTTGAGGGCTTTCCCCTCGCTCAGTGGCCAGTTGGATTCCTCTTGATGGCAGAAGATTACGTTGTTGAGGACCGCTTTGGAAACCCCCAGCGCCGTGATCATCTCGCGGTCGATTTCGGCGCACTTTGAACTGAGACTGACCTTCTCCCCGTGTCTGAAAGGACAAACGGATCACGATGCATGAGGACTCGGCGCAGAGGGCAAACTCGCGGGCCACTATCATGGAGACGCTTTCCGTTTACCGAGGCCATTACAAAAATGATATGCACTAACGTGTATGCCGCCTGAAGACCAGGCCACTGGCAAACAAACTATAAATAATATCACAAAAAGATCACAGTCAGAACTCCAGATTAACTACTTTCTTGGAAACAGGTCCAGAGAACCTGTAGAAAATCAGTCAGGAAAACAATCCAAGTTGCATAAGATCCAAATCGGAATTAGAATTTATTTATATTTATTCAGGATTTATTACCGTGCATCCAAAGCTGGCGGAAATTTGCGTTGGCACAGCTAGCTCTTGCTAAATAACACCATGACAACAGGCAACTAATAATGACATCATAATGCAGACAGAGAATAAAAATGAGATCAAAGGTATAGCTATACTCATAGGTATAGAAATGAGGATTAAAGTAGATAAGTTTTTCCTTGCTGCAGAGAGACAGCAGAGGGAATTTAACGTACTTGAACCTCGTTATGACACCTTCCAGTGTTTTGAACTCTGTTTTCTTGCCCTTCTGGGTGCACTGCATGGACCTCTGCACAGCCAGTGGCTCGCCATTGACATCCCGTAACTGCAGGCGGATCTGGGCCCGTACGTCCGTCTCATGAGCATCCTTTAGGAAGAAAAAACACACACACACAAATTTTAGGGCCAAATATATTTTATATTAGTATCCAAAGTGACATGAAAGCAGGGTCAGTCAGTCCCTGGGGCCACTGGGGTTAAAGCCCTGCACAAAGGGCCAACAGTGACATCATTTTACTAACTCTGGGATTTGAACCAGTGACCTTCTGATGACAAACCCAGTGAGCCACACACAGCCCATGTAACAGTCTGTGTGACAATGTTAAAAAAAAAAGAAATTAGAAGAAAAGAAACTAACCGATGTGTGTTCTAACTAATCAACTCAACACACTGCTGAGTTCTTACCTTTGGATCATGGACAAAAGTATTTCCTTTGCTGCCGGGGGGGAAGTCTCCCGATGTTATGTATTTCAAACACTCAATGATGGTCTGGCATTCATAACATATATATAAAAAAAGAGCGATGATACATAAAAATCACATTAAAAGACACCAGATGTTTCATCAGAGTTGGGTAGTGGGGCAGTGCAGAGTTGAATTTTATTTATACATTTCTGAGTAAAAACACAAGCCTGTCAGAAAAAAACATGAACATCATATTTTTCTAGGAACAACTTGAATGTACATAGAAAATGCAGTTCACAGGATGCAAGACACTGTTCAAACCACAAACTATATGGAGATTTTTTTTTTTTTTTTACAAAACCACAAAATGATCAAGGGAGTAGTTACAGACTTATCTAGGAATGACGAGTATGCATGTGCATATATATATATATATATATCGCATGTATTAAAATTGGTAGTGATGAGCAAGACCAGTGAAAAGTAACTGGTTATATTATAGCCTCATACTGGGGATTTTACCCACATCCTACCGTTTTGCCGGCACCGTTGGGTCCCACAAGCACAGTCAGAGGTGTAAAGAATGATATTACTTGTTTGTCCTTATCCTCTACGCCAAAACTCCTTACGCCCAGGATGCTCATCTTCTCAATTTTAGACATCTTGGGACTGTTTGGCTATTTCTTTCTGCGGATTTCGCTGGGCACTTCATGGACGAAAAACGAAATTTGCATGACTATAAGGCATTTTCAAACACACTATCACACATGGCAAAGGGAACCTGGATTAAGTAGTCAGGCAGTCAGTGTTAACTGAAAGCTGAACTGTGCAGTGCACCGTGAACCAAGAAAGCCATTGAAAGGAAAGTTTCCAAACTTAGCTAGCGTCTTAGCTAATTAGCTACACTAGCAGTCCGCTCTTTATTCACGTCGCGTCACTGCTGGTAGCCATCTATGTAAATATACCTACACAGGATTATGCGAATACAGTATGAGAAAGCAGACGGCGATTCTTTTAGCGCTGAAAATACTGACGGCGTGTAAAGCAACGACTCACATTACCGTAGGCTGCAGACCTGCTCGCGCTTCAGCGCTTCCGCATACGTCACATCCGTTTCAAGAAAACCCACGGCCACGCGCGAAAAAAAGCCGCTCGAGGCGGTTATCCTTATCTATTACAATCAGCTCGCGAGTCGCTCTCCGTGCACAGGAGACATGGCGACATGTGTTATTAGCAAGAGAAGCAAAAAGTCAGACTGCATGAAAAGCCAGGGCTGTTATGACTATATTTGTAGTAAATAATTAATTGTTGGATTCAACTCCTTTGAATCCATTAACTTTAACAGCTTTGGAAATGAAGTAAAAACCAATAATGCAAATGATGCGCATACTAAAGTTCGAACATAATTTAGTGGCCCATATGTTTTTAATGACAATATCAACTCGTATTTGAATTACAGTATATGCTAATTATATACAGATAGCGCATTGTTATACACTGCACACAACTGAATGCACGCCCACGACTCATTTATTCATTGACATACATGCAGATCAAAGCCAGCTTGGTGCATTTCAGTTTCAGTCTTGCCATATAGATGGAATATTTGAGCTGATGAAGGCAGATAATTGCACAGTAAACTTTGTGTGTTTATGAATTAGTACACATGAAAAAAACAATGATCCATACTTGAAGATTAAATTTAGAATATAGAGCAATTTCAAGAAACCACAGATTTTACAGTTTATTATTACGTGGTTTTTCAGTAAATCCAGTTTTATTTTATTGAAATCTAGCACTGAGCTCGATCACCAAATGAAGCCAACTTTAACATGGCATATTTTCACTAGTAAGTGGTCACTTACAGATTATTTAAATAAGAACCCCTAATCTTGGCTTGCATGAAAATACATTATTTGCAGGTCTTTTTTTTCGCAATTCTTCACCATGACAGAGGTTCTTGTTTAAACACACGCACTCATGCACACACACACGCACGCATCGCACTAGAAACACTACATTTGCTTATATCAGGAAAAATTGAACACTTTTACTGTCTCACCGATTTCCAAACTATTGAGACTATTTGGTAGGCTTTAGGTGCTGTGAACTATTTGCTAACTTCAAAACATATCATCCAGTGTTAATTATCGCTCATACTGTCCATAAATGTGCAAATCGCAACAAAGTTACAGGCATGGTCTGGTTGGTGTGTGGGTCCTTTCTTTGGAATCATATCATTGACGATAAAGTTGACTTTGAATTGTCATAATGGCTGGTTGCTGTTGGTGAGCTGGGTACAAAAAGGCCCTGTGAAAAGAAAGCTGAGTATTTTATTAAGAAATAGGTCTAGATATTCATGGTGGTGCGTGGTACAGCAGGTTAAGTCTCTGTGCTTGTGCATGTGATTTCATGATTGTTTGAGCTCTGGCTTTGCCACAATAATCCTTATGCAAGGCTCTTAACTACCCCCCACCCCCAAAAAAGAATGGTCCTGGGGTACTGAATAAGTGTGTGTGTGTGTGTGTGTGTGTATACAAACAGATCAGTGGATGACACCATGGCCCCTGGCACTTCACTTAGGATGATTCCAAGGGCCCCCGAGTGACAGGGGGCCTAAAAAATTTGGAACATAACTGGATTGGGGGGCCCAAAAGCTCTAGCAACACCCCTGGACACTGCTAAATGACAAAACCTGCTAAGGAGAGAACAGTGATCTTATTCTCAATATGGAGGAAATTAAAGAGCTTATCATAGATTGTTCTAGGCGCCCCTAGTTCCTTAAAAGGGCCCCTCGGTGCCCTTTTAAGTGTCTCGGCCTTCATGTTACTGAGCTGGACCAAAAACACTGCAGCAGCTGGCAGGAAAGGCCGGTCTCAGCAGCACCTCACCTGAGCCTGCAGAGGTCTTGCTGGAGAGATTTCATCTATCCCTCCATCCCATGATCAGAGGTGTAATTAAAAATTCTGGGGGGGCTTACAGTAGAATTTACCAAGCAGATGTGTAACATTTCCTGGACGTGTGCTTTATTGTTTTTCCTATTCAGGGGCCCCTGAATTTCTGGGAAATTTGGAGATATCACTTGATCTACCTGAAGGGTTTTGGCTTGCGAAAGAAAGCCAACTAAGAAAGTTCCGGAGTGGGAGTGCGTATACCCCAATTCATGGTATTTATGTGCAATTACGCATTCGCTTTGTCATGGAGAAGGCTGACTTCGTTTTCTCAGTTGCCACCCAAACTTCCTATGCAGACACTATAAAATGCGGTTCTTTATCAGCTGAGAGATCTCTAAAACCAATCATGATGAAAAACATTTTCATCCTCTGTGCCTTCGTGCTTTTGGCCAATGGATGTAGCCTACTTGTGGAATTAACAAAACATCTTCAACAGCTTGAACATCACCAGGGCCATTTCAGCCTTGTAAGTAATCTCTTTCTACATTCTTTTGCTCTATGACAAGACGCCATTGGAGTGAAAGCATGAAGTGTTTCATCGACGTCGTGTAGAATCGGAAGATCAAAATGCAGAACTGAGACTCACTGAGTGTAAATGCAGGCTGGAGCAATATGCTTAAGAATGAGAAACTCTACTATGCCAATACCAGAAGTAAGTATAGCTGAACTTTATTTCTGACCTGTTTATGTCTTTCCCCCTATAGAATACAACGCAACTTTCCGTGCCGAAATGGTCAATGTACAAGAATGCAGTAAGTATATTTTGTAATAACATATATTTATATTATTTTATATATATTTATATTTTTCTTTTGTGGCACTTTTGCTACTATTTTTATAGCTTCGATATTAATTTTTTTAATACTACCATTTATTTGTATTTTTTTGAATCTATTTTTTATTACCTTTTATTTAAAAATGCGCATTGTATTGCAGTGCCGTTGCATGGGAAACTTTTCCCAAGAGCTAAAGACGATGGTAAGCAGCCTGACCTGCAAAGCTGCTGCACAGGAATCGATTTGCAAGAAGATACGTGAAATTCGCTCAAAGCTGCTGCGGAATATAGAGCAACTTGAGCACAGCGAAAAATCGGTGAGTGTCAGATATTTTAATTAGCTACATGTGAAGCAAGCAGCCAAAACCTTTCTGGTATTTTACATTCAGCAGTTGATACCTTTCCTTAAATCTAAACCTAGTTTTTCTCATTTGGTTATTTTATATTTGCCTTGTTAGGCACATTGCACAAGTCCTGTTCTATGCACACTGTAAATCATTAAACTCCTGAGTATTCTGGGGTATTTCCAACTAAAGGTTTCCATCACTTATGAGCTTAAAGACAATAATCTGCACACCCCTCATATAAAGCCCTATGGTCTGTTTAAGTTTGGATGTAGGGTGCCCCTTTGTATATATGACATAATACGGCTCAGTGGGTCAGACCTCTGTACCTATGATGAACCAGATGGTCACTGGTTCAAATCCTGGTGTCGGCAGAGCGATTTCACCATTGGGCCCCTAAATGCAGCCCATTTGCCGATTGTTCTGAAGACTGTCTTATCCTACAGTGCAGAAAAAGAAAAAAAAAACGTATGTTCATATGTAATAATATATTTAATCATTTTGCCGGCATATATGTAAGTTTAACTCACAGTGTGCTTTTTTGTATTTTCATTGCTAGGTGAAAGGTGGTTGCTTCTTCCGAAATGTAGCATCCAGTGACATAGAAAAAAACAAGACTTCGATCATAAATTCCTACTTGAAGTTTGTCCGACATGGGAATGAAGTGTGTCAAACCTGCAAACATAGAAGTTCAGTGCACACATGATAAATTACCGGAGTATTGTAATTGAGGCACTTCAGCCCATAATACCTCGCTCTATTTGAATGTTTTATCGGACCAATTCTTTACATATCTGAAGTATTCCCTGTATGATACATACAGGCAGATAACAGCCACATTGGTGTTTTTTTCACATTTTTGTGAATTCCTGTGAATTTGCATGTTTATTTATTTACCAACATATTTATTTATTTATTTTTATATTGGGCTATTTATATACAGTAATATGGACAGAAATTTAAAAATGAGTTGAATAAAGTGATTTATGCTGGAATTCCAGAATCATTCTGTTCCACCTCTTTAAGCCAGTTTGGTGAAACTTAACTTTAATTCTAACAAACTGTTGTTGCTACAGAATACTTGCAGAGGAACTTTCCCGTAGATGCCAAGACCGGTTGCTATATACTACAACAGCTTCTTTGATGTGCTAATATTTACCATTTACGGATGCATATAGAAATTAAACTGTTGTGAATTGAACAATTACCAAACAATTAATGTAATAAATATTGATAGAACTTCATTAATAAATGTTTGCATTACACTATATGGACAAAAGTATTGGGACATCTGGCCATTACACGTACAGGAACTTTTATGACATCACATTCTAAGCCCATAGGCATCAATATGGAGCTGGTTCCCCTTTGCAGCTATAACAATGGCATCCTGGCATAACTCCTGGCATCCGCCAAACCCAAACGCATCCATCATACTGCCAGCAGAGAAGCGTGATTCGTCACTCCACAGAACCCATTCCCACTGCTCCAGAGTCCAGTGGCGCCGTGCTTTACACCTCTCCATCCAACGCTTGGCATTGTGTTTGGTGATATGAGGCTTGCATGCAGCTGCTCGGCCATGGAAGCCCATTTCCTGAAGCTCCTGATGCACACAGTGTCTGTTCTGGAGTTAATGCCGGAGGAAGTTTGGAGCTCTGCAGTTACCGAGTCAACAGAGCGTCGGTGACCTTTACACACTATGCGATTCAGCACTCAGAGACCCCGCTCTGTTACTTTACCTAGTCTGTCACTTCTTGGCTGAGTTTCTGTTGTTCGTAAACGCTTCCATTTTGCAATCATACCATTTACAGTTGACAATGGAATATCGAGCAGGGACGAAATTTCACAAACTGAGTTACTGCCAAGGTGACCTCTTCGGAATGACCCGTTCTTTCACAAACGTTTGTAAACCTGGCTGAATGACTAGGTGCTTGATTTTATACATCCGTGGCACTGGGTCTAAATGACACACCTGAATTCAGTGACTGAGAGGCGTGCTCCAGTACTTTATTCATAGAGTGTATATCTGTGTGTTTAACAGCTAACATGTGTTTCTTAGATGAGCACACAATATTCCTCACTCACCATCATCGGCAGCATTAGCCAAATCTCAACATGCGTCACATGGCAAAAAAAAAAAACAACATACTGTCAAGTGAGCAGACGATGATAAAAAACAAGAAGAGGCGGAAGATTCAGGCGTATTCAAAAGTACGGTATTTCAAAAGTAATCAGACAGCGGACATCATGAAACCCGCTTCAGATTGTTTCTCAGTATACATGTGGTGTAACTCTTACTGACAGGAGTTAAACTTTGCTATTGGTAGATTACATTGCATCATGTTTGTTTTTGAACATTAGAGGGCAGTGTGAACCAAACTGTCTATCGATGATGAACGATTTGCATATTACTTTTACATTCATAGAACTCGGATATTAACCGACGTGGATTTTTATAAAATGCACTCACAGTACTGTACAAAAGTCTTAGGCAAAGGAACGGTTTAAAGCCATTTATTTAGATAAGTACACATTTGCTCAGAATAAAAACATTACTTAACATCAGAGTAACATTAAGAGTAACAATAAAAACTAACAAGGATGTCACCTGTATCCCCAAAATTCACCTACTCCCTTCTGGACGGCTAGATGAACACCGCTTCAGTTCCCAAACCACTTCTCTCCTTAATTAATTGCTAAATTTCACCATGAGCTCACCTAATTATTTAATTTAATTGGGTAAAAAGCTGTTAATTAGCCAGACATGGTATGGAAGTGGCTGAGTCAAAAAAATACATTGATGTATTGGATTGTTGCTGCAAATAAAATGCGAGGTTTTGAAATGACTAAGCTGACATACTTTTACAGACATAATACCATAGTTTCACAACAAACATGAAGATGATTTAAACATCATTTTCTTTGGCTACCTAAGACTTTTGCACAGAACTGTATGTGCATTTTATGTGTGTGTGTGTGTGTGTCTCTCTCTCTCTCTCTCTTTCTCTCTCTGTATATATATATATCAGAGAGAGAGAATATTTGAGTGTGTCATAACCTGAACATAGATGGATATTTTTTGCAGATCTATGCAGAGCAGAGTACTGTGAAGGCCTATGCACCTTTGTCACCCTGTGGCAGGCCTGTGATACGTGCCTGATATCCTACTCATTACGTTCAGCTACTCGCAAAATGGCATTACGTTCTTCAAGTGACCCCTTACTCCGCTGGTAACAACATGGAATAGACCGGGAAAAAAAAATCTATAATGCCTTAGGTCTGTCATTCATACCAAAATCTCAACTGACCCATGTTCCCCAGAACAGCAATTGAGGTTTTAGTAAAACGGTCCCTCTGTGGAGCCCTGATAGTTCCGTGGAGGACACCTGTATTTCCGCGTGGATGACGAGGGTTCGAATCCCAACCATATATGATCAATGCCATTGTGTAATTCTGTAAAAGTACTGATGGATATTTTATGAAGGGAATGGGTTTTTTTTTAACAAAGTATTGAGTATCACTAAGAGGTTTCGGCAAGATGTGCAACAATGCAGCTAAACAGAAGATGTCAATGACACGGAAACGCCAGAGTCATGCGGTATGGAAACTAGACGGTGGATTAGCTTAGTGCCCTGTCATGTAGCGAGACAGTGAGCCCCATCAGCAGGAAATCCTGTGGGCTGTACAGAATACTAAAATAACAGCAATGATAGCCCAAGCACCCGTTCACCCAGAGCCAACCAGGCTGAAACTTGCACTAACCAATTAGAAAGTTTGTGTAGTGTGGAGTTTGCAGGCTCTCCCCGTGTCATCGTGTGATAGCACAGGCCCCAAAAGCCTGGGTGTCGGCTATCACGTGCAGCTGGGATACGGGCGCAGAGTGCTGGCTTAGGTGAGCGTAGCCCCCCGGGTGGAAGACCAGGTGCTGGGAGGAGGCGGATGCCTGCCTGTCCAGGGAGGAGGCGGGCGAGGGGGGGGCGGGCTGGCCACGCGGCTGCAGGACGGCCAGGCTCGGGGCCGATTTGGATTTGTTAGCCTCTTTTACGTCACTGTCGTGGGCGCTAGGGGGCGGAGAAGCACAAGGCAGAGAAATTTCATTCGGGCGACCTCACTTAGTGGGAAACAGGAAAGGGGGAGAGAAGTTTATTTTGTATTACTTTAAAGTGATAAAACAACATAATGCCTAATTATAACTGGTCATTATCTGATATACTGCATTCCTTTCACAACTTTGACATTTTGCTTTTGTACTAAATATTAGATCAGATGCATAGCGCCTCCTTGTGGTATTACAGAGAAATCATTTAGACTGGGTTGTGTGTGTTGGTACAGGATCTGTTTCCAGTTCACTGGAGGGTTTGGATGATTATAATCAATCATTAATGGCAAAAAAAGGTGTAGATGGGGCAGGACACTGCATCTGTCATCAGAAGGTCGCTGGTTCGAATCCCAGCAATGGAAAAATGATTTCACCATTGGGCCCTTGAGCGAGGCCCTTATCCCCCAACTGCTCGAATCAAATACATGTCACTTTAAATAAATAAAATGTTAATCTTGCACTGCAAAAGATTGTCAGTCCGAGAGGCGGCTGTGGACTGAGAACATCGGTGTGTTCATTTAAAAAGGGTGCAAAGGGAAAAAAAAAAAACAGGGAGAATTAGAAAAGGAATTCTAGCTATGGGCATAACAGCCTAAGGCAGACATCTAGGCAAAGCACATCAGTTACACCCTCAGTCTGGAAGGACTCAGGAAACGCATCATCAGAGGCTGGCAAATATCACCAAATATATATCAGAAACTCCTTCCATTTTCAGTACAGGTGTTGTGAGGTGACTCGATGGGTTGGGAATCTTTTCAGCATCCAACAACCTTGCTGAACACATATGATGCTTCTCTGGAGTCTATGATGAAGATGTTTTCTGCACCACGGGCAGGAAATACATTAGAATTATCTCACCAGGTGCAAATCCTCAATGAATATGTGAAAATTACAGAGCTGTAGTCTCACCTACTGATACAAAAAAACGGACGTATTTTTTAGGTGCCGCATTAACTATTAGTTTTATTTAATCCTCGAGATATCGCAAATGGGAAACTGTGCCAAGAATGCATCAAACAAATACAAACACATTAATGCATTACATACACTTGTGTTTGTCTGACGGAATCAGGAAATTGAAAAGGGGGAATTATGCATATGACGGGTTAGCTAGACTGCATTGGATCTAATAGTTAATAAAATGCAGCAGTGCAATGGTGAATGCATGGTTAATTTTCAGTTAATGCTGCGCCCACACGTTCCTGGATTAAAACGCAGCAGTGCAATGGTGAATGCATGGTTAATTTTCAGTTAATGCTGCGCCCACACGTTCCTGGATTAAAACGCAGCAGTGCAATGGTGAATGCATGGTTAATTTTCAGTTAATGCTGCGCCCACACGTTCCTGGATTAAAATGCAGCAGTGCAATGGTGAATGCATGGTTAATTATCAGTTAATGCTGCGCCCTCACGTTCCTTCCCAGGCTCCCGTTTGAGGAATCCCGCAGTCCAAAGACACGCCATCAGTTTAAATAGTGTCTCCGAATAGCACATAGTCTGTTTATGTGTGAGACCTACCTTTACACTGGCCAGCCGCCCCGGGAGATCTGTGCCCTGTGCCTTTTCCTGCAATCCCATGCTGAATAAATAGTCAGAAAGTGGATAAATATTAATAATAAAATATGATTATGAGGCTCTATTGGGCTTTATTAAAAGTGGTTACCTGTGATATACGTTTATGTATAATAAAAATAATATCAAAATATTGATTTTATACTCCATTCTATTTACAAGTTAAATAATTTCTAGAAAGATTCCCCCTTCGACCCCCTTCCTGCACATCAGGGACGAGTCTTTTTGGAAATACATTACTCTTTCAGTCTCTTATTCTTATGTCACACTACATTAAATTCTTACTCAGACACACTGGCCCACTTCCGCCGGCTGAATTATTAATAAACAAATCGGACAGCATTATATAATCACAAATTCCGTGCCTACATTTCGGGAGCAAAAAAAAAAAAAAAAAAAAAAAAAAAAAGACCATAGGATTTTATTCGAGGACGGGAAAAACCAGACTTTGATTTATGACCTTTCTCACACGCTCAGCCCAAAGTGTCTCTGCAAGGAACAGTGTATATCTGGAATCCATAAATTCACACGTCTCTGCAATAAGAGCGTCATATTTAGAGAAGAGGAGGGAGAGCATATCCCTGGTACTCTGGTAACCCTTTATGCTTGTAGGCTGCGTCCATGTGTAGTTCTGGAGCTTTTTAGCAGTGACGGCCGAATGAAGCTTTGTGGACTGTTTGGTGTACTGTTTTGAGTCCACTACATGGCGCTCTTGGTTTACTTTGAAAGCATGCTTTGAGTCCTTTTTTTGAACAGACAGCACCATCTAGTGGGGTAAAAAAATATTGCAAATGGTTCATGAAGCTTGGTTTGGCCTTCACTACTTTCTAGTATATTCTTATAAAATTGACTTCAGTAAAAACTGGATGTCCTGTAATTGCGCGATCATCTGTCAGATCACAGACTCTGTAAAGACTGTCAGGGAAATCAGATACTTAAGAATATCTTATCCCAGATATCCTTGGGCTGTACTCTGTCCATTGCTGTAAGTGATAGAGAAACCAAGTAAGTGGGTAATGGGTAACGCACACCCCTCTCCTGCATGGTCTCCACATTACTGTGGTAAGACATAGGTACCTAGAGATGCTTCTGTAGCTTAACAAGTAGAACATAGAACACTGTGCTAACACCGCAAGTGGCGTAGGTTTGTGTCCCCTGGTTCACGCATAACTTACAACTCTCCCCTAACTGTAAGTAACTTTGGATAAAAGTAGCAGATAAATGTAAGCCAGCAAACATCAGTAATGTCATCAGGTAGTAATGTAACCAGGGGTGGCCAATCTTATCCGCAAAGGGCCGCTGTGTTTGCAGGTTTTTGCTGTAACTCCATAATTACATTACTAATTAGAGGACTGATAGGCTGAAGAGTCCTCACACCTGGGTTTGAACAGCTGACCTACAGGTTATCCCAAAAACCTACATACACACCGGCCTTTTGCGGATAAGATTGGCTACCCCTGGGCTAGACCATTATAGGCAGTAAACCACAACAAGCATTGTAAAAAAAAAAGAAAAACAACTGTCAACATTCTTTAATGTGTTTAGAGTTGAGCCAGCCATTAGCTACATTAACAGGAATTGGTTCCCTAGCTATTTTACTAACAGGCAGCCAAGTCGGACCTCATTACGCAACACCCTACTCATGATAGTACTGCTACTCCTTGTTCTAACACCCAAATGTCACAAAAAACATTGTTTCAGGAAACCTAAGGTTAACTGATTTAAGTAGTACTTTTCATGCCTACACAAAATCCATGTTACATTGTGTCCACATTTCAATGCAATAAAGCCATAATATACACAGAAATATTCATTTGCTACCACTAGAGGGCCTCAAAGAGGCGCGCAAGCAAAGGAATTTACTCCATGAAATTACGTAAAAATATCATTTTAGGTCTGATATATAGTTGAACATCTAATATGTGCCAGAAGAAAAGAAGTGGGTCGTTCCCACATATTTTCCTAAATTACAGGAAAGGATAAAAAAGAATAAGAAATGGAACATGCTTTTTAAACACTTTCGCTGGAAGTGTAAACGAATTGAAGTGGAGCAAATCCTAAAAACGTGAATTTCTCCAGACATATGAGAGTGAGCTTTACCGTTTATATGGGGAGGAAGGAGACGTGTGCGTGGCAGCGGTCTGCAGTGACTTGGAAAAAGATGTGTGGATCAATGAAAGACTTGGGAAAGGTCAGCGATCAGGCTTTAACTGCGTGCCCGGTAAATTTCTCTACTTCAGGTTGGAGGAAAGCATTCATTTACCACCTGACGACACGGAAAACTGGTGCAAAGGATCTTGTTGCATACAGGTAAATAGATTTCCTTTACTCTCTCTCGAGATGAGCCAAACGATAGTCTTAATGCTTTAATGTGTTAGTTTAAAAAATAAAACGTTCACCTTCATTTTCGATGTTTGCAAAACTTTAATTTCAGATTCTCCTCCCGAATAAACTAGCAGGTGTCAGCGGGAATTGCACGAATCTCGAAGCCGATCCCTGCTCAGTTTTGTGTCAAAATGAAGAAAAGGGTTAGAAGGACTTTATCAGCAACTTGTTTTTCACTGGGCGAACTGGTTTGCGCCCTTCATTTTTGACAACTAAAGACCAGTGATGGACGTTGCTTCAATCGGCTGCCCGGAGGAACTGATAGATAATAATAATAATAATAATAATAATAGCAACAACAATAACAAACTTAATCGGCCGAATGCCTGCTTTGCGTGACAGGTATCGGGCGGATAAACATCGGAACTGCGGACTGATCTCTTTCACCACATTTATGTCGTATTTTGTGGTATTTCTTGCAACAATGATATAGAAACCAGCGGATACGGACGTCACGGGATCCCACATCGCTCCAGTGAAATGCGCCTGCATTTACTCCGATGCTCAAAAGGGGCAATGTGCAAGTAAGACTGACAAAACGGCTGAATTCATGTCAGTGACCTAGAAAGTGTAGGCGGCGTGCCCGCATCCTGCGGTGTGACCGGGGCTGCTCCAAGACCCGGGAGGTAATTACAGAAACACAACACCCGGCAAATCACACCGATACAGCATAAGTACCATCACTAGGCTGTATGAGTCTAAAGCTATAATTAGCCATGCATTAGTTTGATTAACTTTTTTTTTTTACGAGCATGATCGCTGAAAGCTGGCCAATAGTTCGGACTGGATAACAAAAAGGGGGGAAAATGATTTAATGTTTATTACGCACTTTGTAATTGAAACCTTTATGACGTGTATGTGGAGTGTCCTTGAAAAGCATTAGGCCTGAATAGTTTTTGTTATTTAAAAAAAATAATGTATTAGAATTACTTATGAAGCAGAATCTTCATGCCGTCCAGGTCGCTATGATAAAGAGGAGGCTTGAGTTTCCAGATCAACTTGTCCGCAGCATCTCTTCTACTTTCCCATTCTCTGGGAAGTTCTGCTCAGTACTCTCCAGTTTAATTATGAGGTGATTTCTGCAACAAAACGCTGGAAAGATGGATACGAACATCTCTGCAGTAGCAGACGGTGGCTTATCAGAGAGGGACGCTTCCACGCGCGTTTTAACCGGCTGCTTCCTCTTCCTCCTCATCTTCACCACCCTCCTGGGAAATACGCTGGTCTGCGCAGCTGTGACCAAGTTCCGTCACCTGCGGTCGAAGGTCACCAACTTCTTCGTGATCTCGCTGGCGATCTCGGACCTGCTGGTGGCCATCTTGGTCATGCCGTGGAAGGCCGCCACGGAGATCGTCGGCTTCTGGCCCTTCGGCTCATTCTGTGACGTCTGGGTGGCGTTCGACATCATGTGCTCCACCGCCTCCATCTTGAACCTGTGCGTCATCAGCGTGGATCGGTACTGGGCCATATCTAGTCCGTTCCGCTACGAGAGGAAGATGACGCCCAGGGTGGCTTTTGTCATGATCAGTGTCGCCTGGACCTTGTCGATCCTCATCTCCTTCATCCCTGTCCAGCTTAACTGGCACAAGGTCCGAACCACTGGCTACCCTGAGCCTAACGGAACCTATGGGGAGACGTTTCCCGATAACTGCGACTCCAGCCTCAATCGGACGTACGCCATCTCATCCTCGCTCATCAGCTTCTACATACCTGTCGCTATAATGATAGTCACGTACACCCGGATCTACCGAATCGCTCAGAAACAGATCAGGCGGATTTCGGCTTTGGAGCGAGCCGCAGAGAGCGCCATGCACCGACACCGGCATACCAGCGTGGAGCGGAACCCAGGCGCGGAAACGGAGAGCTCATTCAAAATGTCATTCAAGCGCGAAACAAAGGTCTTAAAAACGCTCTCGGTCATAATGGGGGTGTTCGTCTGCTGCTGGCTGCCCTTCTTCATCCTAAATTGCATGGTACCGTTTTGCGAGCCGCGCCTGGTGAACGAGGGGACGAATTTCCTCTGCGTCAGCTCCACGACCTTTGATGTCTTCGTTTGGTTCGGCTGGGCAAACTCATCTCTCAATCCGATTATATATGCCTTCAATATAGATTTCCGAAAGGCCTTCTCTATCCTGTTAGGCTGCCACGGACATTGTTCTAGTACCAATTCCATAGAAGTCCTCAGTTTGAACAACAATGGCGCTCCACCTCCGTCGTCCCATTCCCAAGCTAAGGGCCGCCCCCTTCTTGAAGGGAACATGGCATACATCATCCCTCACACCATTCTGACCCAGGATGAGGAGCTGAGTGATGTGGAGGGTGAGGTTGGGGTCAAAGCTCTGATGAAGGTCTCCCCTGCGCTTTCAGCCAACTTGGGCAGCGAGACTGATGTTTCTTTAGACAAGATTAACCCTGTGACTTCAAACGGGCAACATGTGATGTGACAGGAGATGGAAGTCCTTCTCGTTTAAGAATCCTGCCATTCTCATCTTTAAAAGCAGATGTGAAGAGGGATGTATAACTACAGATACACTTCAACGGTACCTGCAAACTGACGTTTGCTAAAGACCTTAAATTCGATGTGGTGCAAGCCCCGCAGAATGTTTTAAACGCACTTTATCCCAAATAGCTATCTTGAAAAATTCATGTACTGGATGAATATATGAAATATACATATAGAACAAATCAATCAAGTAGATAAACATAATTTTAATGACGTTGTTTTCATAATACATCAATCAAAAGATCTATTTAACATGGACATATGCAAAAGCTGGTTTCTAATGTTTTCGTCTGTAAGTGCTGTATGATCGTAAGTTTATTGTATAGTCTAGTTTTTTGTATATTGTCAAGTACTAGGTCAATTTCTTCAAAATGTTTCAGTGGCTTTTGGTTCTGGTTTTGTATTAATTTCTATATTTTTGTCAAATGAAGCTGATCTGTGCACTTCTTTTTATCTGTAAGGAATACAGCTTCGGTAGTTGTTGTAGGTTGTTTTTTGTTTTTTTTTTAATACTCACTGTAGATCCATGACGGAACCGGAAGGCTGAATGGGATATATATCATAAAAGCAGAATAACAGATGAAAGGGAATGTGGGTATATCTATAACCAGGTGATTCTGGTTGTGTCGTACTAGCAAACTGATATGTATAAATGGCTCCCTGAATGTCTTCGATTCCTGTTCTTTTCTTTCCTGGCCAGTTTACCAGCCTTTTGCAGGTCCAATGCCACACAAACGTAATGTTCTTAATGTTCTATTGTTAGTATTGTTTAGTAACAGTAGCGTTTTTGGGGAGCGTCTTGTGGCTTACTGAGTATGGATTTTATGCTTGTGACCAGAAGGTTTTCAGTTCGACTGACAGACTGATGATGCTCTTGGGCCCTTCAGCAAGGCCTTCACCCCCCCCCCCCTCCAATTGCTCTGGGGGGGTGGACGCTGGCTGACCCCCCCAAGATTGCTCTCACCTGTCTGTCTCTGTATCTCAGGGAGGGGGATAGGCAATTAAAAACACAATTTCCCCATGGGAACCAGTAAAGTGTCTCTTTTCTAAGATGTACCCTTGCAAAAACTTCATCGTCAAGCGCAGTGTTTCCTGATCCAGGTCTCAGGGACCCTGAGACAGTCCATATTTTTTGCATTTTTGTGGAGGGAGCAAAAATGTGGACTGACTGGCTGGGAGCTGGGAAGGAGCAAAAATGTGGACTGTGGCAGGGAGTTGGGAAGGAGCAAAAACATGGACTGTCTGGCAATTAGCTGGGAGGGAGCAAAAATGTGGACTGTCTAGCAGGGATCTGGGAGGGAGAAGGACGCAGATTGGCTGGGAGTTCCTGAGGACCGGGTTGGGAAGCACTGCACTTCTTATAGTCCCTTTCAGATACTTGATTAGCTCAGCTGTTTTCGGTGGGGTACAATGATGTCCTAATGAAGGATGTAATTTGGTTAAAGCTCAAGGCGATTCATCATGCCTGATGCTCATAAAGGGCCTGGCGGTGCTCCTAAAAGATCAATTCATTCATGAAATGACATTAAGCATGAAATTATGTATCTGTAGTAGAAGAAAAAAAAAATCTACTTCTGGTTCCAGCAGCAATGTCTGACACCTGTGACCGGGTGTGAGAGACGCTTGGCTAAGGTGATGCAGCTCAGTGTGAGCAGAAGAATGACTGGAGATTTACAAAAAGTCTATAGTGCAAGTGGGTTGAGCGTGGCAGAGTTTTTCTGAGAATCCCCATGACCATAAACTGGATATGCAGCTGGGAAATGGATGGGTAGATTGAATAGAGATACTTTATGCATCTCCATAGGAATGGTCTTTGTATCTCCTACCCCACTTTGCTCTCCATGAGACACACATATAGGTGAGAGGAAGCTTTGGTGTCCCAGCACAGGACGAGTCAGCGAAGCCAACCTGAAGCCACAGTTAAGGGCCTTGCTGAAGAACCCAGCGGTGCCACCAAGCTGCCAGCCCTGCCATTCGAACCAGCGGCTTTCGGGTCGTGGGCACAGAGGCCCTAACCCACTGCGTCACACGCCACCCCGAAAATGTTTAATTGGTAGCAGTGGGATTAACTGGCCATGCTCCCAGTAGGTGGATGGACGTTTGTAGAACATGGGTAGGCAGTCTTGTCCAGAAAGGGCCGGTTTCTATGCGGATTTTCACTGAAACTCCCTCATTAGATTACTAATTAGAGGACTAATTGGCTGAAGAGTCCCCACAGCAGGATTTGTACAACTGACCTAAAGTTTATCCCGAAAACCTGTGTACAGACCAGCCCTTTGCAGATGAGATTGACCTCCCTTGCTCTAGAATGTGAAAACCAAAAAGAAATAATCATTTACCACGTGTACATGTAAATACACCAAGCAGAACGTGTAAAAAAGATTAATTTGGAAACAGCTCAGTGGAACCTAGAGATGCACTACGGGAATAGCATTGCCGACGGCTGGTCTTAAATTGTAAATTTTTATCTACTGTTAAGGACGAGTCTGTCTGCCTGCTGGAGAAATTAGGCCCAGCCTGTGAGTCTTCTGGCATTAAAGCGTCATCGGAGGTTCCTAGGCATCAATACGAAGGTGTTAATCGTAATTTTTTCTCTAAAATCCAATATGTGTAAGGAGGATGAAGTATGGACAGCAATGGATTGGAAATCTAAAATGGGTGACTATCAAGCTTCATGTCTATCAAGCATAAATGTGCAGTTTCAAAATGCCTGGCAATCTGGATCTTCTATTTTTACACAGCCTGCAGTAACTGCCAACACGGGTGGAAGGTTAATCTGTGATTTTGTGAATATAATACCCGGCTTAAAATTCCACTCTGTCCCAAAGCTGGAGCAATAAAGACTCATCTTATGAAAGTGAATCCAGTGTTGCTATTTTAGTGGGTGTTTGTGATCTATACCTGTCACATAATGTTGCCTTCCTGCAGCAATATGAGGATATGTTTAAAGGGAATTTGCCTTTTGCTTTTTTTTTTTTTTAGAAATGACAAGCCCTAGAGTAGAACTACTTTAAACAGTTTTTGGAGATTTCAGTGCATTCACAAACTAGTAGAATGTTAATATACATTTGTATTTGTTTATTGTAAGATTAATTATTAGACATAGTGCAGTACAAAATCCTGTAAAATACACTGCAACCAAATGAAAATAATGTTTCCATTTATGTGAATAAATTTCAAAGGCCACCTTTAACAAGAACATTCCTAATGTAGAAGTTCGGCTGCAGAAAACCTCAGATCTAAACCTCCACATTACATTGACACCTTTCCCTTCTTGATGTCTGGTTTAGCGGATCTCCATCAGTGTTTGTCTTGTTTGACTACTGTAATGCCCTCCTTTCTGGTTGCCCGTCTGGATCCTTACATAAACTTCAGCTGGTACAGAATGCAGCAGC
>JAODJW010000048.1:4662726-4690285 GCA_026777045.1 Hyperopisus bebe
TTTATAGTCAACTGGTTGGTTGAAACAAAATCCTGGTTTGGATTTTTACTTTCTGGACCTGAAATGTCCACCTCTGTCAAACAGGAACATCCTCCCTTGCTGTCATCCATTTCTACAAGCAACACAAGACTGCCCTTAGTTGCCTGAATGGATAATGAGCTCCTCTGCTGTCAGTCTTTAACGCAGCTTGTTGTCAAAAGAGCGATGGAGGGAAGCGCGGGCGGACGCTGGCGTGGACATGGACGCCTTGCAGCATGTCAGAGCTCAGCTACGTTCCCAGCCGCTTTCATGCGGGTAAATGAGCAGGCAGGACCGCCGTGCGACTCCTATGTGGTTCGTAGGCTTCGTCGTTTTTTGCAGGCCTCGTAATTCTTAACCGGCAAGCAAAGTCGACTCTCTCTTCTTTGCAGTGCAACTCTCAAAACTTTATGCAGACGCGAAACTCCTTTCCTGCCGTTATTACATTCGAAGCGCGGCAATTCCAAACCCTGCGGTACTTCTATTCACATGCCAGTTGGAAATGAGAACAAATGACACATGTTGGGTTCTTAAAAGGGGTCTTTTCAAGCATAAAATAAGAAAAAGTGGCACCTGTGAGGAGGCAGTTTTCACGATTTTCAGACCCTGGTGGGCTCCTAAGTTTGGGCCAGGTAAGGAAACAATATTTCGTATAGGCTGCTAAAGAGATAGATTGACTTCTTTGCAGCTAAGAAGAACCACTATGGAATTCTTACATTGTCAGAAAAATAACTTACATTTACTTGTCACTAGGGCTGTTCCCTCAAGGTTCTGTACCCTAGCTGTAGGTAAATGTACCTTTAAAAGTACAGAAATGGACTCTGAGGAACATTTTTGTACTATTGGTGTTACATTAGTGTCGTTTGTACTTTGGGGAACAAAGCTGTACCAGGGCTGTGCCCTTTTTCTGACAGTGTATTCAAGCTGCTTACATGGGGGGGCTGCGGTCTGAGTATATCGCTGTAGCCGGGAGCCACGTGTCGAGTGGGAGGGGTAACATCAAGTGGTAGGGGCAATATAGAGTGGGAGGGGCAATGTGGAGAGAAGGGGTTTATGACGAGGGGTAGAGTTAGGGTACAAGATAACAGGTCCCTTGTTATAAATCCCTCCTATTCGACATTGCTCTTCCTTTTCAACATTGCCCCTCCTATTTGATATTGCCCTTCCTTTTCAACATTGCCCCTCCTATTTGACATTGCCCTTCCTATTTCACATTGCCCCTCCTATTCGACATTGCCCTTCCTATTTGACATTGCCCCTCCTATTTGACATTGCCCTTCCTTTTCAACATTGCCCCTCCTATTCGACATTGCCCTTCCTATTTGACATTGTCCCTCCTATTTGACATTGCCCTTCCTATTTCACATTGCCCCTCCTATTCGACATTGCCCTTCCTATTTGACATTGCCCCTCCTATTCGACATTGCCCTTCCTATTTGACATTGCCCCTCCTATTTGACATTGCCCTTCCTTTTCGACATTGCCCCTCCTATTTGACATTGCCCTTCCTTTTCAACACTGCCCCTCCTATTTGACATTGCCCTTCCTTTTCAACATTGCCTCTCCTATTCGACATTCCCCTTCGTATTTGACATTGCCCCTCCTTTTCGACATTGCCCCTTCCACTCGACATTGCCCCGCCCACTCGACAGTCGGCTCCTGGCTGCGGCGATTTGCCTGTCTCGCGGTTAGCTTATTCACACATTGCTGCTTTCTCTGCTGTTCTGATCCAGGCTTTGCATTTTCAGAAGCGCCACGATTGCTTTTCCCAAAGGTTGTCCCTTCATTCTCCGACGACCAGAACGGTTCCTGACATAAAAACGTTCCTGTGCAAAAATGCTCTAATAAATCTTTAAAAACTACATTCTGCTGAATCTCGCATGCGATCCCTGGAGCACGATCTGGAACACAATGCACACCTGAGTCAGTCATGACCTTTCTGCACTTTATTTATCAAAGGCCAGTTTCTCAGATCAAAATAAATAAAAAAAATATCCACATGCTATGGCATAATTTTGTGTGTACCAAGCTTTGTAAACATCCCGGGTACTGCTGCCTTGTGCTCACTAAAAGCTGTTCTCCTGTGTGGCAAAATTAGATCAGTGCTATACAAGGGTCGATTTATGTTCTGTGTAGAAATGTTTTCGGCAAGAAAAATGATAGCACTTATTATAGAGGATTTGGCCAACACATTTTGGTTTTTAATAGTGATCAATGATTCATAACACACTGCATCGGCTGCAAGCGTGCATGCTTTTATGGGGTGAGGATTCAGGCACTGTGGTGGTGCGGTGGTTAGCACAGTCACAGTCACAACACCTCTGGGACCAGGGTTTCAATCTTGACCATGGTTTCATGTCTGTGGAGTCTGCATGTTCTCCCCATGTTGTCATTGGGTTTCCTCCGGGTACTCCAGTTCACCACTGAACCCCCCCCCCCCCATGGTCCAAAAGCATGCCGAGGTTAACTGGAGTTACCAAATTGCCCATAGGTGTGTGAGTGTTCCCTGCGATGGGTTGGTGCCCCATCCTAGGTTGTTCCTTACCTTGTGCCCATAGGTTCTAGACCTCCACTGACCCTAAGTAGGGCAAGTGGTTACAGAATGGATGGATTCAGCCACATATTTTTAACACCACATCTGCTTGAGGGGAGATCAGGGGATCAACACAGGACCTGGTGTCCGGAAAAGCTACAGGTACACTCCCACCAGTGGTCAACCTGAGTATTACCTGCAGCTAACCTGCGGATTTGTGTCAGGACAGCTGCAATCGACCCGCTTTGCATATTCATGGCATGGTTCCCGGCAAACGCACTCACTGGGGGCTTTCCACGCCCTGCTGCCACACCACAGCCATTGAGATTCCTGCAAGTCGAAAGCAGTGTTTCTGATGAATCCATCCCCGCAGGATTTCATGCTTCAGCCGTCGGTAGTTGCAGGTCCCTGCTAGGGTGATGCTGAAACTACCGGCGCGACACGCAAGCAAATTAAATTTCTATTCAATTCCATATTCCGGTGAACGGCGTTTCTTCCAAAATAAATCCTGAAAGACGGTATCTTTGCTAATTCCCCTGCTTGTTCAGCAGTAAAGCTGTGTCCTGAAGTACAAACACCCACAAGGACACACACACACACACACACACACCCATTTTGGGATATCAAAAATAACTGGAAGACACGAGGGGAGAAAAGCAAACCAAGGACAGGCTTTCGACTTCAGCACCTGTTCGTTGCTAAATAAATGTAAATCTAACCGCATATCTGAAGTTATTTATTCTGGTTTTCAAATTCTAAATTCAGCCTCATATAATAACATAGCCGACACTCAACAGCAGTCACATTCAATAAGATTCATGTGAGAAACGAACAATCCTGGTTCTATTAAAATTATATTCTACTTTGCATTCCAAATTTAGACAGAACCAATATGTCTACCACGTAATAGGCCCGTAACCCATTCCCGTAAAGCTCTATTTCAAGCAAATGTAAAGATTGCAAAGTCCTTCCGCCATTTCCATAGCATTGACCTTCCTCGCATCATTACTCCCACCAAATTATCCTGAATGCTGGTCCGAAGATTCACGACTTCAAGTGGAAATTACAAACGACTGTGACGTGCCCCTGGAAGGCCCTGACTCTGTTGATGTCACGCCTTGCTCAGTATGCATTAAATAGCTACCGCTATCACACTAGCAGCGACGTCCATATATCATCGTACAAATAAAACGCCGTTGAGGTGGCAGTCCCAGCCCCCCCCCTCCCCCCGGTGCTCTGTGTTTATCCTTATACAGAAACCACTCTACTAAGGGATAGAGAGCCATCTGTCTTGAAACCATGGCCCTTTGATCATATTTGTTTCCTTTCATTTGTTCCCTCCCTTGCACACGAGCGTTTCTCTTTATTGGTCTGGATTTGCCCAGTTTTGTTTCGACTTTGACAAGCTAGGACCTCGCTTGTTTATGCACCCCTGCCTTTCCTGCCAAAACGAGGTATGCAAACAAAACCGCAGGAAAATCCGTGTCTCCCTTGACTGTCCAGGCTTTCCCACAACACTCATTGCCTCTTAAGCATCTCGTCCACTATGGTGTATTGGAAATTCAATCTCATGTTCAGTCTAATCCAGAATAAAAACATACAGAATCTTAAAAGTGAAAGAATGCCGCTCGTGCTTCAAAATTTGCTCATCTTGTATTATTATAACATTGTGTACTGTGGCTGCCAGGCTGCTCGGGTAAAGTGCCTTCCTGAGGAATATGACAACATGAGCCTCTAATGACCCTGCAGATTATCATCCCACTACCTGCTGCCTTGGGTGGCATGTTGATGTAGAAAAGCGCTGTACGCTGCTACAAAGCCTATACCCAACCCCCCTCTCCCATATCAATTATTAAACATCCCCAGCTTCCATGTGTGCTAATCTTGGCATCTATAATAATAATAATAACAATAATAATAATAATGGGTAATGCTTTAGATTAGTTACACCTTCATAATGCATTCAAAGAACATTCAGTGCCCCTTCATAATGCATTCATAGACCATTCTGTGTGACTTCACAATCCATTCATAGAACATTCAGTACACCTCCATAATGCATTCACAGAACATTCATTGTACCTTCATAATGCATTCATAGAACATTCAGTGCACCTTCATAATGCATTCATAGAACATTCAGTGCCCCTTCATAATGCATTCATAGACCATTCTGTGTGGCTTCACAATCCATTCATAGAACATTCGGTGCACCTTCATAATGCATTCATAGAACATTCAGTGCACCTTCATAATGCATTCATAGAACATTCAGTGTGCCTCATAAGCAGCATCTAAGTATACCTTAACATCCCATCATACCATAACATCTTTGATATGAATGTTCTATGACTGCTTTATCAAAATCTCATGAAGCATGAACTCTACAAAGTATCCTCCTGAACCCACCTCAGATATGGCTGACAGTCCCCCTTTTGTGGTTGTGGTACATGCCAGGGGATTTATTTTACATTATGCTTATTCATTTTGAATAAAAGGGGAGGATACTGCCTTTTTTCCAGATCTATTTGCATCTCCTTTTATTCTAGAGTACAGTATTAAAATAAAGCACAGAAACTAGACGGCAATCTTGTTAAGAGACTCATCCAGGCCTTCAGAAGATCTGGACAAAACCCCCCAAAGATCTTAAATATGCCACAGCTGCAGTCAAGTCCAAATTAGAAACCCACCTGTTCTCTTGTCTTTAATTAGCTGCTCAGGAAAAGCCCTTTTAAATATTCTGTAATTTATCTTTTTTTCTATTACATGCAGTATTTTTAAATACCTTTGAAGTGCATATTTCTTCACATGAGATTTTAATGCATTGCTTAAAAATATATTAAAGCACATTGTATTACTTCTGCGTACAAAACTGTCCAAACAACTTTCCCTGAATTGCTTTGCATCTTGGAGAATGCCTCACAGAGAAGAAACGACCAGGCAACCTTGGAGAAGCAAATTCCAGAGGTTGGACGTGTCTTGCCGCTTTTACCTAGCTAAGCTTGAGATACATCGATAGAACAACGAAGAAACAAATGCCCACGCAAATCCCACACGTCCCATTGTGCAAGTCACTTTCATTTATAAAACTTGTAATATTTGTATGCGGGAACTGCGTAACTCTACAAAAATTGCTTTAAAAACAAAACACAAACGATTCTTCTGTTTAGGTATTAGACAAGCATCAACTTGACAAGACAACTTGGAAATGGATGGACTAACATAAGGGAATAAGAGATTGGGATGGCTCCAGATAGTTACCGTTAGCTGTTAACGAAATCCTGATTTTGCGAGCCCACTGGGACACTTACGGTTTATCTTTTGGCATTTTATAAGTCCAGTGAACCTGCTTGTGGATGCCTGCCAGCTCATTTTGAGAATATGCGCCTTTTGGGACAACTGGTAATACAGCATTTTAAGGCAGCCTCATAAACCAAACACTGCTGGATCAAATCCTATGGGAACCCCTGCAGAGTTTAAAAAATGTATTTAACCTGGACTGCACCTCAAAAATGCTCATTTCTATTTATGGGCAGAAGCATTAGCTAAACTCATCAATATAATGGCGCTGCAGATGATAATGTCGCAAATCTCCATGGGGCAATATTATGCTTTGAATTGCAGGTATGGTACGGTACCTGGAAAAGGCGAGCGGGAAACAGAGTTGCTGTACACGCGCACCTTGGGACAGATACACTAATCAAACCTAACAATTTGCCTGATGAGGTCTGTGCCTTTGTGCCGCAGTTGCAGCCGCAGAAATCAAACCGATTCCCTTTTGCTCCCAGTAGCGCAGGTCATGCAAGGGAGCGGGAGGTAATGAATGCGATGAACGGCGTTATCCTGAGGAATCCTGAGCCACAGAGCATGTGCAAATCTAGACCTCATTAGAGTCTGTGCAGCGCTTTGGTACAGCGGGGATTTGGAAATAGTTACGGCTTCATTTTGCCTTATATCCTACAAAAAATAACAGTCACAGTGTCACATGTAACACAGAGTCACAGTGTCACATGTAACACAGAGTCACAGTCCTACAAGATGTTGGAAGCACCTATTTATATGCATTGCGCACACACACACACACACACATACACACACACACACACACACAGAGCAAAATCCATTTGTAAAGGAATGTAACAGGATTTCGGTATTAATTTTTTTCCATCACAATAATACATTTGTAATACAAATGAGTCAGCTTTCACCGAGGCGTGAAATGAGCACAAGGATTCCACCAAGTGGCCTTTTTCATAACGAAAGAGCACTTTATTAAACGCGCCTCCCAAAGACCTGGCAGAGACGGCTAGCTTGGCATCAGCGATATCGTCAATCAGGCTGGGAGGGGCTGGAGGATGACACAAGGCATCTGTGAAAACGGCCCTCTAATGCTAAGCATGTCGGCACAGCCACCTGACCGCCATCCACTAACAAAACCACAATGCACCTTCTTATTCACATAGTTCCTGTTCTATAAATTCCCACTAAATATTTGTTACTTTAAAAGAAACTTTTGCCGAATTGCAACCTGTCTTGGTTCCACTCCTGACTTGGATATGTCAGCCACATCTGTTGGTGATATATGGGTGGATACATTTGCAGTTACCATGGTTACAGTATCTCAAACAGTCCTATTCCACAGTCTGGGCTCCTTGCCAGATTTATGAATGTTGGCGATAAAGGGAACCAGGAAGAGGAAAAAGATGGGGGGGAGGAGATTATCGGCAACATTTAGGAGAAGGAGCACAGGAAATAAAACTCAAAGAAAGAAACGTGAAGCTCTCATCTATAATGCAGTATAGATACCTTCATAATGCATTATAATGGTTGGTATAAGAATTAACAAAGTAACTTCTATTGACAGTCATTAGGCATTTTAATGTTGATTATAATACTTCATAAGCTCCAGTGAAGCTCTCATCTGTAATGCAATATAAATAGATACAGTATCATTATAATTGACTATGATGGTATTAATAGTGCATTATAGATAAGAGCTTCACTGGAGCTTATGAGGTATTATAACAACACTACAATGCTTTATGACTGTCAATAGTAGATGCTGTAATGCTTCATTGATTCTTATACCAACCATTATAATGCATTATTAATACATATACATATATACTTCACACACATACAGACACACACAGAGCTGGTATGGAACCCCCAACTCAAGAAACCACTGTGCCAATACTGTCATTACTACTATTGTACCTCTTACTATTATTAGTGTTAAGTTCAGTATTGTTTATCACGTCTTTCTACAGTATATAACAGTGAAGGGTAAATTCCACCTGTGTTGCTTCACTGGCCCATTAAATATAATTAATGCCATCTAGTGCCAAATTCCCCCCAAAGGGGCCAAACGCACAGGAGCGATGCATCATTCTGCCACAGAATGATGCATCGGGGGGGGGGGGCAGGCTGCAGATTTAGGGTTAACATTCCCGTCACTGTGAATTACGCTGCACTGTCCCCGGTGTGGTTCAGTCCTTAAATCAGTGGTTCTCGATCCAGTCCTCCCCCCCTCCCCCCATAATTTAATTCCGTTCCACCAGCCAAACACCTGATTCTTCTTAAGTGCGAAGCCTATGGCTTTGGCTGAGAAGCGCTGCCTTAAACATCCAGGATCCAGATTACGCGAGCAGCGGTACACTCTAATTGTTGGCATGACAACAGCATCGAGGGGGGGGGGATTTGTGCTGGTGTTGTCATGTCTAGCAGTGAGAATGCAGTTAGGCTGCCTGTACCGCTTCAAGTTTCTCGCAGATATGCCAGGGGTCTTTGCCGTGTGTGAATGTAGAAACTTCCAGAGCAGTTATGTGTGTCAGTGAGAGAGAAGGTCACTGGAACATTCATGCTGCCTGGTTTAATGTCGGTCAGTTTATTAACCCCGCTGTCTGGGAAAACTGCCCATTTTTCACCATTATGGGATGGTACTTTATTGCATGCTTTCAAAGCCCTCAAAAAGGCATATTTAATGATAAAGTTTTCATTTATCATAGGTGACTCTAAACTTCATAAACCTCTTAATCATTTAGCTGCTGAACGATACGACTGGGCCTTTTATTAAAAATAGTCATACATGTAAGCAAAAAGATTTAACAAAAGTAACAAAAAAATTTAATAATGCTTAAATCTGCCATTTGCAGCTACATAGGAATTCTTTAGCCTTCACTTATCCCATCTGTTTCCCCCATGAGACATGCACGCACATATAAGGGTGAGAGTGAAAATTGGGGTCGGCACAAAGGGTCAAGCCATTTATCCGGTGCCCTTGGAGCATTGTCTGGGGTTAAAAGGCCAATGGCAATATGACAATTCTGCTGACCATGGGATTTGATGGGTGATCTTCCAATCACAGGCATGGATGCCTGACCAGACCCCGCCCACAAGCACAAAGATGGCCAATCATTAAATTAGGGCTGTGCGATATCACCAAAATTTCATATCCGGATACAAGTTTGCTCATATCCCGATAATGATATATATCATAGTTGCACCTCATATTTATGATTTTTTTCTACAGATGAGCTGCGGTACCAATTGGGCATAAATCCGCAAATAAAAAAGAACAAGGTCACAAATGCAATGCGATCCACAAGTAGACAGGAAGTGATCCAAACATGTGCGAAACCCTTTTCACACGTACAAATGACTCTGTATTTTGTGGATATTACACAAATTTTAAAATACATGTTTGTGGATAGTTAAATATTTGTGGATCGTGGTATATATTTGTGGATTGTCTTCTGTGGGTTACAAATAATCAAGCTCAATAAACACTATACAAGTGCCACATCCCACATGGTGGAGTGTAACATTGCAAATCTTCATCCAAATGATGAAGTATCGCTGTAAACAGTGTATTTTGCGACACCACGAAATAAATGATAGAGCATAATATGAAAGGATGGATGTTTTTGTTGTAACACAGGGATTCCACACGAGGTTAATGAGGGGGTGTGGCACACAGGAGGATCGGACGAGCAGGGCGTGACAGTTTTTTTTTCATCGTACGATAAATATCGTCATATCGCACAGTCCTAATTAAAGGAGGAGATGGAAGAGGGTAGGAGCAGGAAGCAGCGTTATACTAGGATGCTGTGGAAAAGCTGCAAAACACCTTGGATAAAAGCTTTGGCTAGAGCACAAAAAATGGTCATTTTAAAAGGTTATAAATCACCCTCAGCTGATTAAAGGACAGACTAAATCAAGCATGGGAACCAGTTCACTCCTAACAGTACATATTTCATTGGTGTGTATTTTTAATGCGATTATTACCATCCATGCATCCATCCAGAGGTGGAAAGGTCAGGTCCAGAGAGTACAAATCCAGACCAAGATTTTGTTTCAGCCAGCATGCTGAGTACTCTGTGACTGTGGCTGTTTATGCTGAGCCAGTTGGTATTTACCCACTATAGGGGTAATTGTTACCCGTTATCATACAGATATTTATTTATTTGTTTCTTTGTTTATTTATTTTCATCTCAGATTTATGCATATTCCAACTGGATTTTTGTATTGTTGTCTACTTGCATTATTTTACCTCATTATTGTTTTAATTGTTTAAACATGATTTAATTTAAATGTATATCTGGCTGCAGGGAGTAATATAGTGACTGTCTGTCTGTCTGTCTATCCATCCATCCATCCATCTAAACAAAATGCTGTATTTAGGAAACTGTAACTGTAATTACTGTAACCAAGAACCAAAAAGCAACACTTAGTTATGGAAGTTAATGGAAGATCTCTGGTCAGCTCGTGGCCTGCAGGCATCTCCCGAGAGACAATGAAAGCTTGGTGCTGAGGCTGCGTTTTGGAAGGTTCTGCTGGTGTAATGAACTTCACTCCATTCCTCCCTTCCAGCAGGGTGGTGGATGTTCTTCTCACCACATGTGTGTGATGCATGAATACAGATGTGGTGAATGACCTGCGTTTTTAAATCCCCATACTATCTCCCCCATACTGCCTCAACAGTTTGCTATCTAACACTCACAACTGACCAAACTGGAACCTCGCTATCAAACTTGTCAGTATTATTAAAAGGTCATGCGTAATCCTCCCTTGGTAAACAGTGTTGACTAGGTAATAATCTCTTTTGCAAAATTCATCTTCCAGGCGACCTCTGCTTTGACCTCTGCTTTTTAGCCGCATCTGTGGTACAGTAATTCAACTTCAAAACTGTGAGGTACAGAAATTCCGGTGTAATTATGGGATACTGATAAGGTTCAATGCATAATTTTCTTTTTAAAAGATTGCCATTAGTGGAACATCAAGCTAAGAACATTTATGGCTCTTTTTTAAGTAGCATTTCATTCCTCCAGGTAGCATATTCATAGTTTGACTCACCTGTCATTCATTTATATTGAGTAATTTACATGAGCAACAAACTGTGAATCCTAAGGCTGCAATTAAGAATATGAATCCATTCTATATAATACAGTCTTCACTTTCCCCAGAGCTATTCCACAGATAAGAGCAATCACAGTAAATGCCTGTCCCTTCACTTTGGACATTGTGAGTTTTAATTGTCGTCCGTATTGATACATTCTTTTATATCTCGCTTTCTATGGTCATTCTATTTCTTCATTTGCTTTTATTGTATCTAATACATCATAAATTTCGACACATCTAGTGCGACGTGGCTGTGAAATTCTCTGGGGAATCTGTGAGCATCGCCACGCCAGCAAATAAGCATACCTATTTCCTTAAAGTTATATATACATACCTACCTGACCTAATAATGCTTATACGAGGTCAGGGAGTTGGGGGAGAAAGGAAAGATCCGATTGGCAGAGAGTACGTCAAGCGGGGGCCAGGTCTCACGGTGAACATGAGCCAAAGAGTCAATTTACCGCCCCCCCTGCGCGGCAAGCATTTATTATTGATAGTGTCCATTAGAATGAGACCGCGAGAGTTCATGTCCAATCAAAGCTCAAGGTATCTGGGTGCTCTGCCTAGGAAAGCTGGCCTTTGATTGATTGCGGGAATGCAGGTCTGCCCATCATCCAGGTCCGGTGAATCAATCCAGGCAAGACAGGGCTTCAGAAAAAAACAGCAGACCATGACCAGACTATTAGTGCATGTCTGTCCCTCTGAGATGGCGACGCCTAGGAACAGGAAATCTATTAGCTGATTCCCAGAATCAGAACTAGTATGTGGGTGCTTGTGAACTGAGTGACCCACGCTGTAAAGGCAGGGATGTGACTATAAAGGTTTCGCGCGTCCGTTTGAGCCTTGGAGATGCACCTCAGGGATGGTGCATGACTTATTTAAAGGAGGCGATCATGCAGCTCCGAGCTGCATCGCAGTCTTTGGAGAAGCTGCAAGTTACCATTTGCGACTAGACACAGCCTTTATCCACCACTGGCAAAGCAATCAACACTGACTCATCACATACATGCTGTCTGATCCTATTCAAGATAGAGAGTAAATAATAACATAAGCATGAGATCCCAGATGCAAGTGCTGGATTGATCGTCAGAGAAGAGAATGTATTCAGCCTGATGCAACCACCCTTGAGGAGCTATGAACGACTGTATTAGGCCAATTCTGCGATCTGACGGATGATAAACATGACATTCAACTAACAAGAGGGTTTCTGTGTATAACGGACAGGTACGCGTGCTGAATGGCAATGGATCTCGATCAGGATGAAAACGGGAAGAAAGATAAAAGAAGGCATGACCTGGCATTAACAGATCTGCCATGTGTCAGGAAAATAATGAAAGAGAAGATTAGGTAACAGTGTCAGGTAGCTAGAGGAGAGCTCTACATATATATGAGCCTCTTTTCAGGAAGAGAAACATGCCCAGAGTGAAACAAACAGGTGAAACAAGGGCTTAGATACAGAATTAACTATTGTAAGATAGTATTTTGTGAAAAGGCTTCAAAGAATTGAAAATAGAGAGGATTTAGCGGAGTCTCCCCTTACTTTCCTGCTCTGATAATACATAAACACATTTTCCAAAAGAGATTTTATGAGTCCAAATTGGCTCTCACTCCCCCTGGAGCACCATGCCTGGGCTGTCGTCTTCCATTGTAATATGTCAACAGTGAGGGGGGGGGGGGATTCATTCTGAACCCAAACACTCAGTCTATATGGCCAGACTTATGTCGCACATTCTATTTGTGTCAAATTTGCTTGATGTTGTTTTGCTATTAAACGTCATCCTTTGGAAGCGGCTGTGTAATTCATCAATAACTTGCTGATCATACACAGACGCAGAATGTTTGCCTGTAGTGCATAAGTTTAATAAAAAATATGTGTGCAGGAAACATTGACTCAGACAAACCTACACCATTTTCTGGAAAGACTGAGCTGCCTTCACAACGGGATAAAGTATTAAGACATTCACCAGGAAGATCTGGCGCAGCAAACTAACAAGTTTAATGATATTACAAATTACGGATGAATGGATGTGAATTGATTATGTCAGACAAGACCTCGTTTTTAATGGAGAAACACCAGCATAACAGTTAAAGCTACATTATGGGCGAATAACAGAGGTTCGTTAAAAGCTTTGCCTGAGAAACTTCACCCAGCATTAACTAGAGCAGCAATACTTCTATGGCTGGGTTGGTAAGACCTGCAGAACCCAAGTGAGTCTCCACAGCTATGTTCATAACAGCATCGGAAACAAAGGCTCGAATGTAAAGTATGTCTAAGAGACATAGTGGAAAGATAATGAAACAGATATAAAAAACATTTAAAAAAAATAAAGGCAGATGGATATTGAGAAATGTGAGAATGCGATTCACAGCCCTGGCATATCATTCATCATTAATGCCATTCATTTGTTAAGTTCAAAGAACTTACTTTTACTGCATGGCAAAAACTCAAGGCTTATCAGAGGATACGGCTGATATGTGGATAAAGGCAAGCCCAGGTCCTGCCTGAAATGTAAAACGTGAAAAACCAGGAACGTCAAATGCAAAGATATTTCGGGGAAACCTAAGCAATAGGCAGGCTGCTCGAGTATGTGATTATAGATTAACAAGGAGCTAAAAAGAGAACACAGATTCTGATTGGTGCACCAGTGACAAAGGGCGTGGCTAACTTTACCGTGTACTGCGTACTGATAGGCTAATACACCTCAGTTAGTTGGCTGGGTCATAGAGTGCAATGCAGATCATAGAGGTTAAAGAACAGAACAGAAGAATCAATACCACAATAACTACTACAGCAATATCAATGACATATTTAGAACCTGTGATAATAGGGTTCGCGATTAATTACATCTTTGTCAACTTGCATGTTAGAGGTGGATCGATTTGTAATAAAGTTACCATATCAGTTGCAGTGTTCGCCACATTCACTTGTGTAATCGACCTGCATTTGCTAAGATCATAAAGCTTAAGGACCCGGGGCAGAACTGAGCAAAAGCTGGCTGGCGGAGCTATTTTTGCTGGCCCAAGCATCATTATGATATAAACAAAAAGTTTTGTTCGAGTCTATGAAGACAAATCGTCTTTTGTCCACAAATCATTTTTTAAACCTAATTTGGTGGTGTGAGAAACAACAGCACTGTGTTTGTGACTCACCTGGAAATGTGAAAATCGGGCTACCACTAACAACTATTTTCCTGTGGATTAATCTATCGACTATTTCATCAATTGGTCGATTAATCTAAACGATTAATTTTCCTCCAGAAAATCGATTTGACCATTTAGCTTAATTTTGACAGCAAACTGTATGCCGTTGCAAGGCTTTATTTAATGTATTCCGCTTTTTTGGCAGCATTATTTTCGCCCACAGTTCAATAAGCAGATTAGTAGTATGCCTAAAAACATTCATTAGATGCGTATTATGATGCCCAAAAGTTAGTAATTTGTATACATTTGGCATATCCTCATGTTTAATAAATTTGGTTAGCGGAACACGCCACATGCAACGCAAGCGATAAGCATTGATGTCGCAATGAAGGAAGGGACAGATCAGCAGCCACAACATCTTTTAACAGAGGAGATACTGTGGTTAAATAAGGTAAATTCAGGGTGATGTGACGGTACTTTCTGCAGATTAAAAGCTCATACATACCGCTAGTACCTCCGTGGTATGCTATTGTACTTTGCACAGCGTGCAAAATATAATTTTATTAAAATAAGAAAAACGATGTGTCAAATTTAAATATTGATCTCATTTACTACATCAACTAATTGCAGCAGCCCTATCTGAATGTGAATTACAATTTCTTGAATGGTTCAGATCTTCAGCCTTGCAACATGTCTGTAAAGGTTGAAAAAGATTAGTCAAATACTTTGCATTATCATGCTAATGGAGTCAAAAGTGAAACTATGCATTTTTGCTATCACTATGCCTGCAATACTTTTAGAGTTACTGTGTCCACAAGACCAAGTGTCTTGGACAGCTGCAGTTTCCTTCCTTTCCTACCACAAAGCACTGCTGCTTCACTTTTGGGGCAATGTGTAGATCTTTGGGCAAATAATTTTGTGAAGCAGTAATATGATCCATCAAATACTTTTCGACTTATCACATTCACAAGGTCAAATGTCTGCTTTCACCCTTCTGCTGCTGCCACTAAGTGGCACTGATTCAATTTTGGGGTGATCTGTCTCAATTTGATCATTTACAGTTCAGCAGCCACGTAATGCCCCTGCAAAGTTTGAAAAAGATCCATCAAAAACTTTTTGAGCTATTGTCTTAACAGAATCAAATGTCAAAACTGCCCCTTTTTTGCTATCACTATGTGGCACTGCTTCAGTTTTAGATCAATCCATCTCAAAATGTAATCAATTCTAGTTCCACACACATAAAATGCCTCTGCAAAGTTTGAAAAAGATCCGTCAAAAAACACAAAGAGAATACACAGGTTCTATTTCCACAAAATGATAAAGTAAAATCTAAAAGTCTATTACTGCAGCTTTCATGGAACATAAAAACAATTATAAAAAATGGCCTGTTGACATGGCGAAGCTTGGATTTGGCCCTCCACAAAGGAAAAAAGAATGCCCAGGCCAGACTAAGAATGTGAATTTTTCTCCTTCATCTTTATCGGTCTCTGTCTTAAGAATCAGAATCAGATAACTTTATTAATCCCGGACAAAACTGATTATGTTACAACTGCTCAGAAGACAGGAAAAGGTGCAAAAGGCAGGTTACAAAAAAGAATACAATAAACTATAATAAATAAATAAAAATGTATAGCTAAGTAAATGGATTTAAATAGATTTACATGGATTTTATGAAGCAAATGGATTTTATGAAGTTAAAAGGCAATAGTTTACACTGTAATAGCTTGTTTGATCTATTTGTGCTGGTTTATAGTTAAGAGGCATGACTATCTCCTAAACCCACCTATTGTTTAAACTATATATGCAGAGAACAATGAAACAATTACTGCTTCCTTGTTCATTAAAGTGGCCTGATTTCTGGAGTCGCCCGCCTTTGGTATCGTGCTGACGGATGGTGTTGGTGTTGCCAGTGGGGGTGGGGCTGTGAGCCTGTCAGAACCATGCCCTTCAGGATGTGATGGGTCATGACCCCGCCTAGCAGTAAGCCGGAGCCCGCGCACTGCGCAGCCAAGCCGCAGTGAAACCATGGGCTATATATAGCGCAGCAAGTAAAGCAGACTCATGCGTGAGAATCTGTGCTTGCAGGCCACATATCTCCCTCCTCATTCTCTGCTGTCTTCTCGTGTCCACAGGAACAACTGATGACTATTTACAGACCGTGCAGGGCTTGCCCAAAAGGAGTACAAAAATAATGATAATAAAAAAAATCTACAGTGAGAGATCAGGTCCACTGTATTTTCCAGACTTTATAAAGGCATGAGCTGCATAATCATTAATGTTGGATATTACGGCTTTCAAAAGCTATAGTTTTTGTTGGTAGATGTTTCTGCTTAAAAAGGGTTAATCATGGAAATAAATGATGATCCATATATTCCATTTGAGTTAGGAATGAAACATCTAACAACTATTACAGCTGTTTGCAGACTGATCAGACTTTGTACAAAGTCACATAATAAGGGACTGGTTTACGTTTACCCTGATTAACGACTGAATTAATAAATTGTTCAGTTTAATGGATAATTTTACTACTTAATTAGTGTTATACATCCAAAATAGGAAATTAGTTAAATATATTTCATGAGCTCAGAACTTTTAGTATAGGTGAACGAAGTACAGCTCAGAACTTTCTAACTTAAATTAATTCAGTTTATATCTTATAACCTGTGTTAACGTCTCCACATCAAGGGGACAGAACTTTCGACACGCTGAAGCTAATATCCAAAGGGCTATGCTCAGTGGCGAATCACGTAAAGGAGCTGGATTTTTCGTCTTGTTATCAGATCGTAGGGCTGCAAGCTTTGACAGCGTCCTACCGAAATTTACTACAGCTGTTACAAGATAAAGATATATCCATCCAGATTACAAAAGTTTGTTTACACTGGCTTCTCAGCCAGATTGTACCCAATTCCCCGCATCCCCCACCATGCCCCCTTGTCCCAGACCAAAATAAGCAGTCTGAAAACCACAGGTGGAAAGCTTAGGTCTAGAGAGTAAAAGTCCAGACCCGGATTTTGTTTCCACCAGCCACTTCAGTACTCTGTGACTGAGACCCGTTATACACAACTGGCTGGTTGAAATAAAACCTTGGTCTGGACTTCTTCTCTCTGGATCTGAATTACCCAGCTCTGCTGATGGATGAATACTCAGGAGTTTGGACTCGGAATGTCATCGGTCCAATACCCGAGGCTGGCAGATTGATGCTGCTGTTGGACCCGTGACCACAGCCCTAACCCCCCAGCCCCAAGGGCTCTGCATGCCAGCTCTACCTATGCTACCTTCTTCCCTGTGACCTGTATGCGGGTGCATGTCTCTGCAGACAGCAATATGGTATATGATATAGGAGCATGGTATATGATATGGGAGCATGGTATATGATATAGGAGCATGGTATATGATATGGGAGCATGGTATATGATATAGGAGCATGGTATATGATATAGGAGCATGGTATATGATATAGGAGCATGGTATATGATATACAGTAGGAGCATGGTATATGATATAGGAGCATGGTATATGATATGGGAGCATGGTATATGATATAGGAGCATGGTATATGCAAACACAAGCATGCTAAGGTACCTGTCCAGTGAGAGGGGGGTGAGTCGCTCGGCGGGCTAAATATTTTAGCCAGTGACTGGAAGGTTGCTGGTTCAGACCTCGGCAGAACAGTCACATGTCTGTGGGCCCATAAGCAAGGCCCTTAACCCCCGACTCCAGGGGTGTCACACGCTGGCTGACCCTCTCCTGTGACCCCTAAGCAATGCAAAGCAAGTTGGGGCAGGCAAAGGGAACAATTCCGAATAAAGGATCCATTTATTACTTGCACAAATGGCAAATGTTTTATTTCATTCACATCACTGCTGGCTTCTCTTAAAAAAAAATGTCTGTTTCAGTGACAGATGGAAGTAGCCTTTCCATCTGCTGGAGGACAGCATCTCTAACTTCCCAGACCCTCTGGAGTAGGAGCCAAGAGGGCATGGAAGTAAGCTTCTTCCTCACGTCTGCATTCTCTGTAGGTCTGCAAATCCCTTCAAATCCTGCCTTTCCCTCTGAAACACCCCAGCAGACTGATTGCTCTCCTGGTGTTTGACCTGCAGTTTCTTGGCAGTCCTCTTCAGGCTAATTTGTGTTCCGCTCCTTGTTTTTCTGCTTTTAGTGAATCACTCACTGGTCATTTGCATATATAGCCCTGGAGGTAATGGAACAGGCAAGGCACAGTGCAGTGCCTCTACCGACTGTCACAGACAAAGTACAGAAAAGTCTTGGATGGCAGCACATTTCAAAGAATTGCGCATTGCACTCACAGTTCCTTGTGTGGCCAATTACAAAAATGTAGCTTTCTTCTATATCGGGACCAACATATTTTTGCAGCCCGACTGTGCAACACTGAATTCCTGCAGGAAGTTGTATTTAATTGAGCATGGCCGCTGTAAATATGACCACACCAGAAAAATCACAATATTCTGTATATACAGCTGGGAAAATAGCTTAATGTAAATGAAAGAAGATAAAGGGCATTTGAAGTGGAGTACCTTAAAAGCAACAAGTTATCCAGCTAAAAGCAAGAAATCCTGCTGGTTGAAACAGGCCCCTCATATTACTAAATGACTTTCCAACTTGTTGCACTCGAACACAGTTCACTTGCGTGTGACGTCATTCTCAGCCCTTACTTCCAGCCTCCGAGGTAAACAGAACGCAACTTGACATTATGTGTTTGCTACTAAATTGTAGTTTTACAATTATGGGGTTTTTTTTTGGCTCTTAATGAAATTATAGAAATGTGTGCGGAAGGAAAAGAAACCTACATGTTAAATCAAACATTATTTCTTTGACATAAAAGGCAACAAACACGCCCCATCCCAGGTTATTACCTGCTTTGGGCCCAATGCATGCAAGACAGGCTCTGTACCTCAGTGGGAATGGAAATGAATGAAACAGAGAGACACCCAAACACCCACTCTCTCTCTACGTTTCCCACTATACAGGTAGGTGCGTTAAATGGCCTCCTCAGATTGACAGCCTAGCAATTATTACATTCCCTCTAAATCAGGGGTGTCAAACTGCAGTCCTGGGGGGCCGGAGCCCTGTGTAGCTTAGTTCTTTCCCTGTTCCACCACAAATGATTCAGCTCAAGACCTGGGTGGTAATTAGCATGAGGAGGTGCAAGGTGATACATCAGGTGTGTTAAATGAGGGGAAACCCAAAAATGTGCAGGGCTCCGGCCCCCCAGGACTGGAGTTTGACACCCCGGCTCTAAGCGATGTGGACAAAATCTATATTCCATGTTATGTATGGCTCAACTTGGCCAGCCTAGCACCGAACTGGGGGGGGGGGGGGTCAAGCTGATTAAAATTCGGCCTGGAATAATTTAAATTTAATCACTAGGGTCAAATTTATATTTCGACTGCTAGTTTACTAACAATAAGTGCCATTAATCGAAAGAGTGGTGTTTACGCTTTTAACAGAGGTTCATTCTCATTCAAAATGAAAAACAAGCCACCTTTAATTTGGTAGAAATGCATCACACATCTTCATCCAGTGCTAAAACAAGATTAGAAGCAGCAGAGCAAATCCATTCGCAAGGTAATCCATGTCACATTAATGATTTTCACAAAGCCAATTCCTCTGTTACCCATCTATTATTACCCATACGTTTTTATGTAATAAACTTCATGTAATTACTTAGTAATAACTAATTTTTATATTCACACTATCAACATATATGTACAACACATGTGAAAGAAATAAAAAACAGTGGTGCACTGTATCACAAACTGGATGCAGAAATGATTTGGGTGCAATGAATTATTCACAATTATTATTCACAACTATCGGGGTGGTGTGTGACCCAACTGGTTAAGCATATGTCTTCGTGATCGGAAGGTTGCTGGCTGAGTCGCAGCCTCGGTGGAATAGTCACGGGTCTATTAAGCCCTTGAGCAAAGACCCTTAAACGCCCCACATCAAAGACCCCAGATAGACAGCCTGAACATGGACTCACTCTCCACTTTATACCAGCAAAATGGGAAGTGTGAAAAGAAGCATTCCAATGTCCTTGAGTGAATAAAGAGTCATTTCAATATTAGGTATTACTGACTTCATAGGGTCCGAATTCAGTAGGACTACCAGCAGAGAAGCGCCAAGCTACCATATAAGAATTCAAGCTGCCATTCATTATGCCGACAAAACCAAATAAGGCTCAGCTTAATAAGAATGTTTGTTTAGAAGAAATATATGTGCAGCATAAAGCTTGCTTATCATCCAGGGCAAGCACATGGAAATAAAAGTTACTCGGATCTCAGAATATTATTTCCAGAAATCCACTTAAGTACGTCAACAGGGTACCTGGCCTTTCGTACAGCTCCCTGTCATATTTATGTTCTGGTACGTATTCAGCGACTCCATCCTAAATGATAAATGGCATTGTTTCACTAAGTTCATTCATCTTGTTATCCAGTACAGGATCGTGCCTTTGGGCCATCCGAGGAAATTTGAGTACGGATATGCGCCGCATAACGATGTTTCGGTCAATGACAGACCACGATGGCGGTCCCATAAGATAATGAAGTTGAAAAATTCTTATCGCCTACGTCATACCGCAGCGCATCACGCGCGTGTTTGCGGCGATGTCAGTGTAAACGAATCTGCTGCGCTGACAATCGTAAAAAAGCATAACACATACTGTACGATTACGATAATAATAATAATAATAATAATAATAATAATAATAATAATAGTAATAAATGTTACAGGTTCAGCTATTTACTAACTGTATTTTGTAGAGTGTACTTTCTACTTACAAAATAAAATTTCCGTTAAACAATATGCCATTTCATGCACATTGCGTAAATACACTCTACGGTGTGCGCACAACGGCGAAATTGCCTATAACGACGCATTTCTCAGAACGTATCCCTGTCATTAAGAAACGCATGACTGTACCTGGAGAAAATGCATGCGATGCAGGAAGAAAACGTAATAGTCATGCGCCCATTCGAACCCATATAAACCTCGACACATGGGGCACTACTGCTACCCACTGGTCGACTGTCACCAAACCCCCCCCCCCCCCCCCCCCAAAAAAAAAAAAAAAATCATTTTAATCATTATGGTTTTTTTTGGCTCTAATGCTTATAGCTGAAATTATGTTTCATCAAGCTATCACAGTAATCACACAACTGTTTATGCTATTAAAATGAAATATAAATGCATGCATTATGTAATAAACATAAGTTATGCATTAATTAGTGTATAAAAAATGTTGCACCCATGAGCTGGACTGGGTAATTGCTTCGAAGATGGATGCTGAGAAGCGACCGTAGCATCTTGAATGTGACAATGTCAGATCAGGTTTGGTGCAAGCCAACAAAAAATGTATGTTAGAATTATTTAGCGCCCTTGGTGCCTGGATCACAGATTACCTCACCAGCTGACCACAGTTCGCGCGCTTGATTAACCGCATATCTGTCGTGGTGCCGAGCAAGAAAGGGCACCCCAAGGGACAATACTGTCACTCGTACCGTTTACTCCTTACACCGCAGACTTCAGGGACGACTGTTCATCATGTCACCATCAGCAGTTCGCTGACGATTCAAGACGCAAGTCTCCGCAGGATGGAGTAGTGGGCGTGTCAAATGGTTAGTGGGCGTGTCAAATGTTAGCGGGCGTGTCAAAGAGTTGGTGGGCGTGTCAAAAACTGGGAGCGTCGGCAGGATGAGTGTGGTGAAATAGGTGGAATCATGCAAGTCACTTGCTTTATGCTTGCTGAAAGTATAGTACCAAGTGTAAACAAGCATTGGAAAAGTGCTACATGAACAAGAATTGGACAGATATCTGTCCATCATATTCATTGCCTGACACATCTGGTAAATGTCTGGGGCCAGTTTCACAAAGCAGGATTTGTTGCTTAGCTGGATAACTTGTCAGATTTACGGTAGGCTGGGGCCAAATGTAGGTGGTGTCTCAAAGGTGGACTTCAGGGCGAGCTGGAATCCACTAACCACTAAACCCGTCGAGAACGCAAGAATACCACGATGCAACATCAACAATAAGTCAGAGTGGCATGGCAACACAGAGGAAGTCTATAAGAAAGTACAGGCTAGGCTGTTTTCATTAAGGAGATGTCGCTTGGTGTGTAGAGAAATTGGTAACAGCAAACACCAGGTTTATTCCTCCCTCATACCATCATCAAACACTTAGGTTGTTATATTGTTTTTTTCTTGCAAGGGCTGATTATTACACTGGGAGTTATTTTTGTAATACTGTTGTCTTACAAAATGTGTGTGGGGGGAGGGGGGGATGAATGATGTTTTATCTTATTAAAAATCTGTTTTCCTTGTTAATCTATAAATCCTTAGGCATACGCGATTTACCAGGCAGCTCGTTCTGTGTGCATCCCAATAAGCAAATGAATATGTATGAATTCAAGCATATAATTCCCTTAGATCATCCACCATGGTGGTGTGCTGAAACATTAAATTCCTTGTAAGAGAAAAATGAACGTCAAGTTTTGTTAATGTATAAATGTTCCAGCCGGACGGTTTTATTAAGTTGAGAAAGACTTGAGTGAACAGCACCAAACAGCACCAAAAAATAATCAGTAACTCTTTTTTTTCTACATTACCTTTTACAGTATAATGTAGATATTTGTTCCATGCATACACTACATCACTGGCAGTTTGTGCCAGTTTTGAATTACAGCTATATCTGCAGCAGATGCATCCTATTCCTGTACTTGACTGCAAATGAATGTTCTAGTCTATATGAGACACAGTCTACGGGCTGAATACACACTGCTGTGTCTCGGCTTTTTATCCTAATGCGTTTGTCAGCTTGCATCATCTGCAGCTCGACAAGAATTACGTAAGAAATGATCAGTGTCGCATAAGCTCCTGATGTGAGATCTGCACTATCCTGAGACACGATCAGGATTCGAATGGTCACACCCTTATCTGACAACTTAGCCCTGAACATACTCCGGAATAACTTCATGGTCTTAAAGATAAATGGAAAATAGTTCAACCTGAAGGGAACAAATCTTTAAAATGTGATTTTGAAGCAGACTTTATTTAAGTGGGTTCCTTTTATGAATAAAAAGTTGCATTTTTAAAATTAAATCAAAAGAGTGAGAAAGGATACAGAATTTCATCTTTGAAGCCACAACTTTTGTTCAATTTGAGGAGTAATGTACATGTATACTGGTACTGTACTGTACTGTAATGTATACTGACATAAATCTGGCAATTATGATCTATTACAATGTTATGGATTACATATTGTATATTTATACAATGTATCTTTCAAATTTCTTTATCAGAAGCATGCAACCATTTTCCCTTTTCTTTATCACTAGAAAAAATATATTTAGTGTTTATGGTTTTTATAATTGTTTTATAAAATCATTTGTTTATGACAGCTTAATACAACGGATACACTGTTATTCATTTGTAATGAAATTCATCCATCCATCCATCCATCCATCCATCCATCCATCCATCCATCTTCTAACCCCATTTCCTGGTCAGGGATCTTGTTCCATTTTACATTCTCTACTTGAAATTACAATTTTTCTTAACATTTTCCTGCAGTAAAACAATCAATCTTTCTTTCTCGAAAATATAAATTCAGTGTTGCTAATGAATCTGCGGGTACAGGAAGTCAGTGTTCCCCGAACAATCTGAGGGCCTGCAGGGAACATCAAATTCCATAAACAACCGTCCCGCAATAATATTACGCTGCCGGGTTTATCTGTATGGAGATTAAAGAAGCTTAGACCTTAAGGGAGGAATTGTGTTTGCTTATTGAAGTCGGGGCGGGTGGTGGTTGGCTGAGTGCAGGAACGGCTCCCAAAAAAGTTCAGCATCACTAACAGAACACAGGCCACTATTACGGCGATATTTTACAGCCACCCATCTTCAATTGAGCCATGGGGTCTCAAGAGATCCTGGGAGACTGAGAGCAACAAGATGTTTCATTCCAATATTTACCTTGACAGACTATCCTTGTAGAAAATGACATTCTAGCATCTTCTTGAACCACCATGGCAGAACACAAGCTCAACAGAAGTATGCAGTACTTAAACTGGCCCCTGGGATTATAAGATTCAACTGCTCTCAGTTCAGTGGCGTACGTCTGACGGTCTCTCCAGTCCCATATGTTCTAGACCTCCACAGTGCACTCAGGCAGCCCAACTCCTGTTAATAGCATATGGACACAATACGGCCAAAATAATGCAGACCGCCCAATTAACTGGAAGAATTTCCTATTTAATACGCACCCATTGCAGACACAGGTGTGTAATTGAGCGCACAGGCACACAATCTCCTGCAACAAACAATATCAGCAGAATTGGTGGTTGTTGTGCAGGGGAGGTTTGTGACTCTCCACTTGGCACCATCACAGGACGCCATCTTTCCAACAAGTCAGTTCTCCACATCTTCTGCCCTGCTAGAGCTGCCCCGGTCAACGGCGAGCGAAGTGATTGTCAAGCTCAAAACATCAGGGAGCAAGTTTAGTTGTGAAGTGGTCATCGAGAAAAACTCACAGAAAGGGACCTGGTCACCCATCATTAGTGACCCACCTGAATGTCAGCAAAACCAGCAAGTTCCCAGACTTTAACGGAAAGTTTTGCTAGAAAAGTAGAGACTATTACAGCGGCAATGAACGGACTAACTTAATATTAGTACCCTTGCTTTCGTAATGAGATGTTAGACAAGCTGGTGGCCACATACTTTTGTCCATATAGTGTATCGGAGGGCCTGCATTTCTCCTGACATTTTATATTCTGTCCAGAATACTCCGTGCCCAGTGTTTCCCAGCACTGGCTCCAGACTCCCAGTAACCATGTACTAGATAAATGGTCATGGATGGATGATGAATATTTCAGTCAATTTTAACCAATCACCCCCCTCCCCTCCCATTTTAATGGAGCCACACAGTAACACAACCACTGAAAATCAGGCAGTCCTAGACGGTAATCACCTAAAATCTCATAAAACTCTTCAGTCATTTGTCAGCTGCTGAAGGCGAACCCTCCCCCACTGTGTGTGTGTTTGTCTTTCCCGTTTATGACGTCCCAGCAGGGAAAAGACCAACAATCTGGTGCAATTCCATAAAAACGAAAAAATGCATTTTGCCAATTAAGCAAGAAGAATAGTAATTTAGCTGCATCGCTGAAAACAAAGCGTCTCTTGGTATAGCTTTATAAATCTCCTCTCACTTCTTTCCCAGTTCCTCCTGCTTATTACCCACCGTTATTTGTTGGACAAGACGTGCAACACCGATAATGCACAAAAAAACATGTTATCCTGCTCAAACCCATTAATGGGTTATCGGTAAAACAACAACAAAAAAAAAAAAAAAAAAAAAAAAAAAAACGAAAAATCGAAGCACCGAAAGCCGTTTAAAGTTTACTTTTACTGTGTTATAATATGCGGACTCAAACCTCCGGTTTAAATCTGACCGTCTTGGCAAGCAGTTACTGAAAAAGGATCGAGCGAAAGAATAGGTAATGTGGCAAGATAAGTGTACTTATATACAATAAGATCACAGTGACGGTCAGTAATATTGATAAAAAAAATACCATTATCGAGAGGTGCTTATGGGTAGCGTTTACCTTGGAATTATACATCTGCATTAGGAATTTTAAAAAAGTAAATTAAATAAAAAAAAAATTAAGGAAAAAGCATAACCTTTTCACAGTGAAAGTCAATAGTGCCCCCATTCTTCCCCATGCCATCCTGAGGAATCTTCCTCAGTGCTAGGAGCAGTAATTAAGATTGTCTATTCATTTATCTACAAACATGATTTGCCCCCAGAGAAATGACACACGTAATGTCATACTGACAATGAAGGTTGAAGAGACGCACAGATGTCCTGAGTGAAGGATGTCACCTCAGTCCTCAGGACTGGAATTTAATTGCGAATCGGTCTGAGATACTAGTAAATAAAATATTTTGCATGCATTTAAATTTTTTGTGTTTTATGCATGCATGCATTTTTCACATCTTTTGGTTCCGGCAATCCCTAAAGCGTAAGAAAGGGTGTGTAGGTTTGTTTGCCTACGTGTCCCCCAACTCGCAGGCATTCTATAAATAACGTCGAAAAAAACAGCAGAGGGCACAACAAGTGTTGTCAAAGAGAGATGAGATGTTCTCCCAACCCCTCATGGGCCACCCTGAGCTTTCAAGGAAACATTTTAATGCAAACTCAGCCAGTCGTGATGACCTGTGACTGTCCACGAGTTTGCCACCGCGTCAGACATCATATTGACATCTCACAAATGAGATTACTGCCCATCTGATTAAATGTGAACGGAATGCTTGACGTCTCAGACAGCCAGGGCACAGCTGCCAGTTAGAGGAAAGGAAACGCTTCTTAATTTAAATTTTTAGTGTTTTGAGATGCGGAATATAGTTTATCTCTCATCCTGTGCTGATGCAAAGCACATGTAGAATACCCATTGTATTTTACAGATCGCATCAGCGACTAAGAAATTATTTGTGCATGAGTTGTTCTCTGTTGAAACAATTTGAATACTGAAAAGGTTCTCTTTAAAGAGCAATTATAGTCTATTCATAAAATAAAAAACAGGAAAGTAGGGCAGTTATAACGTGGATCTAGTCAGCAGAATGCATCTTCTTTCTCCCCTGTGCAACTGCCTATGATTAATGGTGATATATTTTAGGCTGAACATGAATTCTCAGTAACCTCTGTTTTCCTGGCAAGATATTGGCACCGAATCCCCTCATGATTAATAAGAGCAGTAATAACAATTATAGTGTAATTCAGGCAAACTCAATGTTTTAAGTTTTCAGAGACCGGTGGTGATTGAAAATTTTCTTAGAAACAAAAAACTGGAATGGTGTTTTAAAAGGTTCTGAATATAATCTAGGCTGTACTGCAGCTGGGCCACTGCAGTGTGCAGAGTGCAGTGTGCAGAGTACAGTGTTCTGCCCATGGTATAGCAGTCCTATAGTGTAATACATTCATCTTGGTCTTCCTGTGCCTATATCCACACAACACATTAGATGCTAAAGATGTGCAAAAGTTTTCTACACGCCCAGTCTTTAGCTAGGCAGGGAAGTAGCTACACTTAAGACAGACATACTAAACCTGGTAAACTGGCTGATTAAAATGTGTTTTAGGAGGGAAATCAGCAAAGTGTGTTGGATTCTGGCCTTCCAGGATGGGAATTGGGGAACCGTAATTTACTGGGAAAGGGAGAGAAGGTTTATGAAATCCATGTTGACCACTGTCAGTACTGGTTACAGTGAGTGGCTGACTGGAGACCTTCTAACACAATGTCCAACTTTCACAAAGCCAGGGCAACCCTGATCAGCAGATCGAAGCTCTTCCCCTTCGATATTCATGCACCCTCTTCAGATTTGTAAGACGCGGGTGGTCCATCACACTTATTCGAAGACGACGAATGGATTTGCTGTTGTCAGCAGTGGGAACCTACGA
>JAODJW010000048.1:4752155-4789386 GCA_026777045.1 Hyperopisus bebe
TAGGGACCCTTCCCCCCCCCCCCCCCCCAACCTGGTAAGCTGTATGGGGAGGCTGGTCATTCCCTAGGAACCTAAATAATGTCAGATAAGTTCTCACCTTGGGGCACTTACTGGGAAACAAATGGGGTATAAAAGAAGACTGAGAAAACACTGGAAGCTCGGGAATGGAATACTGGTGTCAGGTGTTGTGTTCAAATACCAAACAACTGTACTAGTAGGGATGTGCATATGTAGTGCGCAATTACACATTCAACGCTGTTATGAGAAGAAATGACCATGCGTTTTATTCTTTATACGGCAGTGTCATACCTGCGGCATAAAGGTTAAAATACATTGTAGCTTCTTGTCATGCCAGTGCAAATGCACATAAAATAAAAATTTCCCCACGCATCTATATATGGTAAATACATACTTGTGCACCAGTATATTGGAAATCTTTTCCTGCATCTGTATTTCAATTTTGCATTAGCGCTTGTGCAAACTCAACGCATCTCCAATTATTTTTTTGCGTAGATACCGATATACGCAAGTCGACTTTACGCAAATGGAGAGCTGCCTCTATATGGATAGGATATGAACATAGCTGCAGCAAGACAGCCTCACAGCTCAGTCGAACCACCCTGTGGTTCATATAGACATTTTTCTGGCTCTAATTACATTCTAAATTTATTCTAATTACACCTCATTCTGGAAAGTCTGTTTTAGACAATGTGTGACAATATTCATACCAGCATTCGCATAGTGACAACACTGGTAATAATTTCAGTGACGCTCACACAACCTAGAGCTACGTAGCTTATTGCTCATCTGAATATTATATTTATAATATATTTCTTTATTAAAATCATTATCTAATTGCATTATTTATTGTTCTGTATCCTTGCAGTTATATATTATACTGATTTCAAAGTAATGGCCGCATGCGCTGTAATTTAAAACGTGCCGACATTCAGAGAGCGCTGAAGGCTACCTTTCTAAAAACACCTTATGTCACTGGTTAGTGTGTATGCAAGAGACCGCGAGGATCAGGATTGATGCACACTGCTGTGCTTTGGGACTCTCGTGTCATCATACCGAGTTGGACAGAAACACAGGCGTTCAACACAGTCCTTCAAGGGGACCTCGACCTCCTTAGTAACATGCGGCTATTTAGGAATATTATGTAAATGACCCCGCATAAGACAACTGAACGAGGTCAGAGACTTGCAGAGCCTTAAGTGAACTTTACGCAGACTTGAACACCTATGGCTCTGGATGTCCTGCCAGGATTACTTGTTGGGTTTCCAGTATCTTACTTTAAAACCAATTGGGGTTGCAGAGGCAGTGCTGGGAGAGCAGCCACCAGCTCCCTGGTCTGGATCTGATAAGCGCCCTCACTATTTCCCACAATGCACTGCACCGAACAACAAACACAGTGGAACTGGGGAGCGTCATCCTACTAGGTATCTCAGAGAGTTACTCCTCCTAATGATGGGCTGGGAGGAGCAGTGGGAGCACTGGGACGCCGGCCTCATAACCATTAATTGCTCTCATGGCTCTGCGGCATGGCTGGGACCAGGGTGGTTCGGAAGGGGGGGAGAATTTCACAGCACTGCAGCCGATTCGCCCCCAGCACGATTCCGCCAGCTCGTGCCCGAGAGCAAAGCGGCTCATTTCCAGGAACGTCGTTTTCACTCGCGCCCGTTTCGGTGATGAAATAAACATGCGCTTGATTAACATCTGGAACAATCAGAGACCTGCAGATGATGATGTCAGATTTGTAGGTGCTCATGCCTGGAAGTAGCCCCAAATTTCGAAGAATTCCTTCGCTAGTCATGCCATTCTTCACGTTTGAGCTACTTCCAGATAGAACATGAGATAGATACAAAGCAGAAAGGATATTACTGTGCATATGAATTTTTTTTCAAAACTTTTTGAAGTTTATTTAGCCCAACCTAATCCCCCCCACCTCCGTGACTTTGGTAGACTTGTCATTGACACCTTCGAAACAAAGGTTGTGTTATATTAATTTTAGGATTGGTTTTATCTCGTCACTGGGAAAATTGAAGCGCGCCATTAAAGCTGAGATGTTAATTTAATGAAACGTGGACTGAGAAAAACCCATCAGCTAATGCAAGAATCATCTCTGCTGCTCCATACACACGCTTAGGTCCTATGACAGCAAAATCATTAAGTTCCTTTGAAGGTGATGAATGGAAAAAAAAAATGAATTGCCTTTGCCTCTCATGTTCCACACTCCTTTTTCTGTCTCACTGAATGCAATCTGAAACACAATTTGCAGCGCACTGTGTGCTCAATTAACGCCACACTGCATGTGTGTAAAGCACAAAATACCCTCTTCTGCTTTTTAAAAAAGGTAAATTACATCCAGGGTGTCTTACTGGGCACCTCCTTCGTAGCTACTGCAGTGACCAGGCAATAACGCAATTTTTGAAAAACCAAGCGCTTAAATGTAAACGCAAGCGCTATCCATGACCGAATGGAATTTATAAAGAATCTTCTGGTAAGGCGAAACATTTTGTAGCTTCTGTGGGGACGCTGCGGATGAGCGGGCTGATTCCACTGACAAGATACTAGATCATTTAAGACTACAAAATGAAACAGTTGATCTTGTCTGACCTGCCAAAGGGACAAACACCCCCCCAAGCTATTGCTGAGAAAGATGAGATGAACAAAACACGAGTGAATACAATTAGATCAGCAAAAAGGCTTGTTGGGTCATCTTGAACTTCACTCTTTCTGTCCCTTTTGAATTCTCTAGAGATCATGTTATCACTGGCAAATGAAAAAAGCCTATGGCAACCATGATGACATCACCCCGGTAACCAGCGATGACCTCATAATGCTGCCCATCGCTCAGCTTTCATACAGAAGACACTGAAGACTCGAGAGAGAATGTAACTTATAACTGCATCTAACAAGCTGTCCACCTCAAGTTAATTGTGATGCTTCGCAATGCCCTGTGACATTTGCACTGCAGGAATAAAACATGCAAGCCAAGTGTTTTCACAACAAATGGCAGTTGAAAAGTATTACATGAGGCAGCTGAATCTGTAACCTATGGCATTTAAATTATGACTTAAAATGCATAATAAAGTGGTAATTACAGGGCAATTTTCCTGTAGCAGTGCATCCCGTGTCGAATCGACAGGTTCTCAAAGAGTGTAGCAGTGCGTGTCAAATTCAATTCAATAGCCAAAAAGACATACTTAATGACATCGTGCATTCGTCTGCGTGTAAAACGATTCTTTCGTTTTCCTTTGTTATTTTTTTGCTGACCTCTCACATCGGTTGGCGTCAGATGGAACGTTTTATGTATCCATGGAATGAACACACAAGACCGTGCAGAGAGTATAAACTAAACAGTGCATAAATCGAAAGCAAATCATATACTGAAGGGAAAGTATACAGACAAGTCTCCACAAAAATCACCTGAATTTACAACTGTCATAGATACTGAGCTTTAAAAAAAAAAATTGCAGTATGGCTACGAATGAGATGCCTAAGATTGACTTAGGCTTTCTGTTCATTATTTCGTAGCAATTAACTAGTCACCATCACACTGTTAGGCTTATCAGACAGTAGACATTACAGAAATCTGGGAATACTGTCAGCCTACTCAAATCTCACGTTCCTTGAGTTTGTACCATATCACAATTGCTGTCAACTCACTCCCAATCATTCCTGTGTTTTCTCAGATGTGTTATATATGTGCAGATAGAGAGAAATTTATACCAATATAGTTTAATATGAATGTAAAAATTGAGCACTGATTATTACTGATTACCACTTTGATCCACCCACAGAAGTACTACGCAATCAACATTTTTTTGTAGGCTGTGAAATATTACTCAGAAGCAGAGCCTTAAAATAGTGGTGATGAACTTCACATGTCATTAGTGCAAAACGTAAATGTGGACACACATATTTAAATCATAATCAAAATTCACTTTATTGGCCAAGTACACCTGCATGTGTTAGGAATTTGTCTTGGTAGTATTGTTGTATATATTCACAAACAATGTAGAGCATAAATTAAATTTTAAAAATAGAAATAAAATCAAATAGATTTAAATATGAACAATGGTGAAAAAAATCAGTACAGATTACGGTCAGTTGGCTCAATGGAGTTTTACATACGCAAAAATGTTCTGAGGGCAGAAGGAAAAATGATTGGGTCAGAGAGATAACCAATCAAATTGTAAAAGAGGTGGATCCAAGCAACTAGAGAAGGCAGGACCAACCAATCAGATGTCTTGGTCTCGCCTCCTCTAGCTGCTGGGACCTACATCCTCTACAATCTGATAGGTCCAGCAAGATATGCAAGTTTAAATATTGAGCCAGGTTCCCAAATAAACGCCACAGTTCTGGCATAGTCCTACCTTAAGTCTTTCTGACACACCATCGTTGAAGCTAATGGTGAGCTCCTCCACCTTTGGAAGCTTCAGCTTGCCCTTATTCTTCTGGTCAGTCTGATACTCAGTTCGGGTTTTGACCACGACCTAGAAGGGAGATGAACACAATGGCACACCAAGAGTCTGTTGTAGGTCATGTGTTTGGGATGGTCTTCAAAGTCAATCGCACTCCTAGACCAATGACAAAGTGACAAATAAACCTTTACATATGGCTGAATTTCTATACTGGCTGTAATGAATTAACATGCACTCCATTTCCCGACAAAGCCCTGCCATTAGCGATAAGAGGGAAACGTTTTTCACTTTGGTATTTATATAACCATTTGCAGATTGACGCCAGTGTATTGCCCTCCCCCAGTTTGTGGTAAAAATTGCTGGGGGGAGAGGGTGTCGCAGCTGGAGTCCCCCTCAGAAGATGCTGCCCTAGACAATCGCTGACACAGCTGTCCTCAGGGTCAGCCTGGTTACCGCTGGCACAGAACTTACTCAGAACTGAAATTAGGAAAAAATATATATTCACACCTTAGAATACATTTCACACTTTCGTGTTGTTTTTTTTTTTACAAATACATTTCTTACACATTTCTATTAAGTAATGTAACCAAACAAGTATGCAGTTAAAACTACTACTTAGAGACAGACAGAAATGTTCTTAACCATTTCACATACCACTTGTCAGATTCATTTGTCTGTTACTTCCGAATTTCTCCATTATGCTGGGAAAATAAACTGTTCACAGTAAAGAATAATGTTTCTTTTCTGATTTGGACTTGAATATGTTTTGTCTATATATCATAAATCCTTTCACCAGTGATTTACTATTAAATATCTTTTGCTTATTTGTCTGAGTACAGCTCATTGTAGCTTGCAAAATGCAAATAAAGCCCGCTCATGTCCAGAGGTGGACATTTCAGGTCCAGAAAGTAAAAATCCAAACCAGGATTTTGTTTCAACCAACTAGTTGACTATAAAGAGTCACAATCACATTGTACTCAACTGGTTGGTTGAAACAAAATCCTGGTTTGGATTTTTACTTTCTGGACCTGAAATGTCCACCTCTGCCCGTGTCTCTATAACCATAGCTGTGCAGATTCACCCGTTTACGGGCCACTCAAATAGGCTCATGCTGTTTTGGTTATATTTCACTTATTGAGCAGCAGCTTTTGTCCTGAGTAACATACAACTGAGAAAACTGCATCAGCTAGTTCTGGGAGCAACTTGAGATTAAGAACTTTGCTTAGGGATCCAATGGTGAAATTCGCCAACGCTGGGATTTGAACCGGCAACTCCTGGGTCAGTTGCATGGTGTTCTAACCCAGTGAAGCACACTCACCCACTGGTAACACACTGGGATTCCATTAATCCATCCTACTTAACATAAGTTGAGGACTGAACACTAAGTATAATCTTTTTCAGTAAATAACCTAATAAATCAAAAACTAATTATGCAAATTACCATGCAAATGCAGTATGGGAGGAAAATGACACACGACTGACCTGAAACTGTAAAAGCTACTAAATTAAACAAATTATGATTCAGGAACTACCCGCCTTGGCCTGCTTTCTGCCCTAAATGTTGCCTTGGTTACTCGTTGATAAACACGCCTGCCCATGTAAAGGTTTACCACGGAAACTGGCGGAAAAATACTCATATATATATATATATACACAATATAGTTTTCATTGAAAGCAATTTAGACCCGCAAAATGGGATTAATAATCTTTTTTTTTTTTTCCTCTTTCCTGTGGATGTCCCTGTGGAAGGATAGTCTAGTATTACATTATTAGGCAATACTGACCAAAATGTCTGAAGACATAAAGCCAACTTCATTGATCTCTGATTGCATCATTTTTAGGTCTCTTTTAATGCAAGCAGTACTTAGGCCTAGAGGCTGCCTTGATGTTTAAAATTCATTAATTCCCCCCACTTCAATCCAAATATTATAATGACCCAACCCACCCTAGCTAGCATACTTTTCGCCTTGGCAACCATGAGGTGGGTCTTGCTTTCTGTAACCTTGTTGTTAATACTAAAGATATGGTACAACTTGTACTACAATACACTCGTTAGTCTGGCAGGCAGTCTTAAGGATAACAGTTTTTTTTTCGCGACAACTGTTGTGTTGAAGCGGGGAAGCGTGTCGTCACCAGACCCTCTCCGCTGTACAGTCTTTAATGGAAACTCCTTTTGTCTGGGGAATTTATCCCACTTCCAGAAATTTAATCTCTGCTTCTTAATCTGCACTCCAATATCACAGAATATGACACTAATGGTGATCTCCAAAGGTGCCGATAATCATTATTTTTCCTAAATTTGAAGCATGTCCCAAATTATTTTTTTCTGCTCGGTCCACGATTACCCTGTTTACACGTCAAAACATTACACTTTTTCCAGCCCGGTAATAATAGCTGTTGTAAATTAGTTATAGAATAAAAAAATTTAGTACATTGTTGTTTCTTCCGTGTATTGTATGAAAATTCCATTCCAGAGCCCTGTTCTATTCTATGGATTTCTAAGTATTTATAAATGCTTCTATGGGGACAGTAGTCACCAAATGCAGTTTATTTACAACAGCAGCATTATTTCCAAAATCGATTTAACGTTTGCCTTTGTTGTTCTAGTCTTGAAAAGCAAAAATCGATTGTCATTTATTTTTTACTTTATTAACCCGGCGCAAATTTTAAACAATGCATTGCATTATCCTTCGGGGTTTAAATAACCCCTGTGAGACAATGATGATTCTTCCGTTACAGCCTCATTACCCTCTAACCTGCGCCTGCCGCAGGTCCCATCAGATAAAATGCAGGAAACGGACCCCGAGTCTAGCAAACAAGCCGCTGGCGTCCAAGCTAAGAGCAACTCAGACCGTTTCCATCGGGCTCCGGGAAGGAAGCGTGCGACGCACGAAGCATTAAAAGCGCAGCAGCGCTCGTGGTCCGAAGCAGCTTCCCGCATCCATACAGGCTACTGCCGCCTAAGTGCGGAGGTTATTACCGGCAAGCAGACAGGGTCCTCGGACACAGCCTGGTATTTCTCAGGAAGTCTGTAAACCCAGAAATTAAATAATGACGCATCCTCAAATAACACCGTTTCCCATGGCAATTACCGTAATGATCTTCTCCTATCGATGCTGTGCTTGACACGAGGTTAAAAAAAAAAAAAAATCACGTATTCTAATACAATTTTATTTAAGCTAGTACATGAAATACACAGTGAATATTATGTAACATTATATACAATACATATAATTTAATACTAAATGTAATACTAAAATTTGTTTAAATGTAGCCCTAATAATTAACAGTTAACACTTGAGAATAACAGTGGGGTATTTGGTACACGTATAATTCTTTGCTCTCCTGCCTTGTTTACCAGCAGCAGACGTGGTAGTAATCAAAATTAACTGTCTTATACATATGCAGATTGTCCAACGGCATATGTCAATAGCTGTGGATAATCCTGCATATATTTACGGATTCTAGAAAATAATGTAATTAAGGCCGATCTGTTGTCTATTGTTTGGTGATTCGTGGAGCAGGGTGCGCGCACATAAGGCGCGTCGCCGTTTAAACATGTGTAACTTAAATTATATATATATATTGAGGTGAGTCCGCTCCGCTTCTTTCACTTTCAACAATCACCGGCTGTATTAGAGACAGACGTATTGAAGGACTGATGAAGATGTGCAGTTCATAGCTTTGTCATTAAGATAATGACACGGCTGTTGGTTTAACGGCCAGGCAGCCGGCGCGTACCTTATCTGGCGCCGGGTATTGTAGATGGTTCACGTCCAGGGGCGTGATGAGCGGCACAGTCTGAAATCCATCCTCCGCGCTGGCCGGTTTGCTGCCTTTGTCTTGTAAATTAATTCCCAGTTTAACCATCTTCTAAAAATCCCGGTATTTCACTATTCACTCTAGAAAAAAAAATATTAATCGAATATTAATATTAATCTGCAGATTGATAAACAGCAGATAAAGAAGAAAAGGTGTTAAATGACCTATTTTTACGCAGATTATCGTAGTCGTCTTGGAAAAATCGTGAAAGTTAAGGTAACTGTTACCTTAATATCAGGTCATATTACAGAGCAATTAGAAAATTGTACTTTCCCCACAATATGCTGAAATGCTATAACCGACTAATTAACTAGTTTACGGATTACTATAAATAAAACATTGAAATACAAACAGATGATACACAGTCCAAAGCCACAATTGCATCGCCGCGTCCCTTCAAAACACACAGCAGAACATCATCATGCATACTTACTGACACTATTGTTCGCAGCGATTCCTTCAGACGGTCTATTATTGCAGCTGGGCTGCGTTTTACTGATGAAACCGAGGAACTGCGTTGCAGTGATTAGCAATTGCGATTATATTTCAAAGACCAGCGAAGAGTAGCTCGGCGATCTCGAGTGGCGACCAAGCCTGCAGATGCTGGGGGTTCTCGCAGAACAAGCCCATGCGAAGACTGCCCGTGGTTACACTTCACTTTCAAAGCCGCTAGGAGGAGCTCAGCGGGGGTCCGCAATATGCAGCCCCCGCCGGTCGTTGGCTTGTCTCGATCGCCACCTGCCGGCTACAAGCGTGACGCCCTTCGCTTGAGACGTGCCGGGCGCAATTCGCGCACTAAGCAAATAGCATGGAATAGGCTGTAACTGTGCTTGTCATGTATTACTAAACGTCCACATTTGCTGTGTTGCACGCACATTAGGCCGACTGGTTTTATTTCTACGGTTTATGACTGATTATTACCACCACAAAAGATCTCGCCGCATCTGGTACCCGGTTTTCTTGTAATTGTACCCATACACACAAACACTGGATTTTGCAAACCTACGATTATGTTAATTCAGGCTGCATCTACTTGACACCACTTCTAAACTTCGAATTGTTTTTGGGGAGTATTGTTTCTGGTAAGTTATATTCTAAAAATTCTAAAATTTATGATCTTAAGTCACAGATTCAGCTGTTACCATTCAATCATTTAATAACACGAAACACCTGTATGATCATTATCTAATTACACAAGAGCATTTTCGCACTTTTAGGAATCAAAAATTGACTTTAACGGTAAATATATGATGCCAGTTAAACGTACATCCGTGTATATTTTTGATAACGATTTCAATTAAATAATTTCAGCGGTCCTTCACCTTGATCTTGGTGGGCAAAAGTAGACTACATCCAGGTTTACCCAGGTGTGTAAGAACAACCTCAATACAAGGAGAGGGCAATTTGGATGAAGTACCGTAACTAATTTAGTCAAATGCCTAAGTGCTTCAGTATAGTAAAACCCTGTAGACTGTTGGCTGTCAAGACCAAGGTGAGAAACCATTATTAAAACATAGACAGATGCGAATTAACCTAGACCGATACATTAACTACGATCCTGCCAGAAGAGGGCGCTAAAATTTGTTTTATTGCAAGTAACTGCAGTATTCATAGCGAAAGATGGTTAAAGTGTTTCGCTAAGGATAAAAAAAAACGATTTTATACAATAGAGAACGCTGGGTTTCTTACGCTTTCTGGATGGGACATGATTTTGTGTTTTGGTCTCCAACGATCATTTTCGGAATTCTGGTGACAATTACCAGTAGCCTCTTTGTTGAGATTCAAACACAAATAATGTTATTATTGTAACTAAGAACATAACTAAGCCCTATGTATGTATGTATGTGTGTCTCTATATGTATGTATGTGTATATGTATGGTGGGGGAAATCGGCAGGGACACTAACTACAGGAAGTGAGTCCAGCTGCACCATGTTGTCACAGTTAACTTTTATTCATTCAACATTTCACATTACAAATATTTAAAAATTATGCATACTGTTATAAATAGTTGGCTGCAAACAATTAAATAACATTAGATTTCGTCTCATTTCACTAGCACTTCTACAGACCAACCCCTAAAAATATGGACATTTGTATGACATAACTTAATTAGAAACAAAATACAAAAATACAAACTTATAAATGTAAAATGACAAAATTAAGGTGATATCTTAAGTAAAAATGCTATTAATAAATAACCTTCCCATACACAGTTAAAAACTAATGAAATTTAGCTATTAAGTAACATCATTAACAAATATTTAATCTTTTTTTTTCCTTCTGAAAATGTGAACCATATGTTGTGGTAGCACAATATAGAAATTAGTAAAAACTAGACACTTTAACATATTAAAAGCTTCACCTCAAAAATATAACACAAATCTGATCAAAATTATAAAAAATAATTACATTCCAATTAAAAATATACCAATAAACTGCTAAGTACATTGATATAATTACAATGCAATCAATCACAGTAGCTTGAAATAAAATAAGCAAATGAGCACAAAACCTAAACTTTTAAAAATAACTTCAATTATTTATATTAGTACAAATAGTTTTGATTTTTTTCCATTTTTACAAACACTAGCATGAAAAGGATTACAACAGTAGAAAATGACTGTGAAAAACATTAACATCTTCTTTAAATGTCTGCAATTAAAAATGGCATTAAAGAATTACATTGCAAAGGACTCTTTATCTAGAGGAGGAAAAAAAACTTCAAATAAAAAGTATTGCACATAACAACTTGAAGTTAACTTGCAACATTTACCACATTCAAGTCTTAAAGTGCCCTTTCTCTAAAGGCTCAGTGCCCAGAAAGAAAGGTGTATGAGTGATCAAGTCTTTTTAACAGTGTCCTATAAGATTCTAAAGTCCTGCACTGTAAAATTGATTTAGAGTTCTCTACAAGTCCTGCAGAGGGGCTGTGTATGGTGAAGGCAAAGAGATTAACACATTGGGAGGGGTATGGGGGCGGATTCCTTAATAAATTAAACATTTAGAAACATGTCTGGTACACAATCACAACAATTAATTTCAGCTTATTAAGCTTATTTCTGTAATTATTTCATTTTAATCATGCATGCTAAGGATTACAATAGGAGCTAGTTGGCAGTTCAAGAATATATATTTTAAAATGCTGAAATATCTAAACACCTAACATCCATTCCTCTGATACGCGACAGCCTAACACGAACCAAATTTGCATTCTTATAGTAACTCCAGCTATTTTGAGGGAGGAAAAAAACAAAAAAAAAAAAAAAAAACACTTGCGTCCATCTAAAACTGACAGGTGCTGAAGATAATTTGACATTAAATTTTGTGTAGTAACTTGTTGTCGTCATGCTCTAAGATGCACTTTTTTTTTAAATTCCCCGCTTGTTCAGAAACGTCTTGTGTAAAAGATCGGAATACACTTTTGCTCTTTCCTCTGCAGAACCGAAGTCATACTGACACCAGAACACTCTCCGAGATGGAGAGACTCCTCAGCACTGAAATGTATAAAAAGCATAATAGAAAATAAAATATATTAAAACCACTCTTTCTTTTAAATGAAATTTACCATAAATGTAGATCTTTCAGTAACAAAAGTACAAAAGCTACCTTTCACAATGTGAAAAATTGAGGTATTGCAAAAAGGAGTTTTCCCCATTAGTGAAAAATGTGCCTAAAATGACTGTTGGAAAAAAAGATTTAGAAAAGTAGTGCATAATAAATGTTTATATGTGCATGACAAAATAATTTTGCTAGAAAACACTGTACCAAAAAATCAGCAGGCCATGTATAAAATAATCACTTTTTCATCTCATAAACAGCAAATTCTTCAAAAAGTGTTAAACTACTAAAGTGTTCAGCCACCGTGTCCATGTGATGATGTCACGGGAGACCCGTGCGGCTGAACACCATCAAGTCAACACGAGGGTAAGTTCTCACTAGTATATTAATAAGTTTTATTTCAGCGCTAAAATCCCTGACAAGTTACACGTTAGCAGATCCAGATACAGTACATCTGTAAATAATCTACAACTACTGTAAGCGTTTGTTTTCGGATTATCTCCAAACAAAACGTCTCCATTTTGACCTTTGGAAATGAGTGGACCGACCTACAGAAAGACGTCTGTCTGCGGCGCTTCTGGACATTAACTGTGCTCAATTGATTTCGAGGCCAATCTTTGGTTTGCTGGAGCCTGTCCCATCTTAGGATAAACCATAAAAATTCAACAAAATATATTTTGACGACAATAGGAATACGTTACAGTATTAATCACGGCGCAACAACCATCTTTGGCTGGAGTTCCTTAAAGCGTCTAGATATTACCTCTGTTTCAGTCTTGGTCTGAATGAGCAACTTGCAGGCTGCCGCACACAATGCAGCAGATGGCATGCTATATACTAGCTAGACTATAAACATGCATTAGCTGCATTGACACAGGTGAGACGAAAATGTGGAAAATGTGCCTCCGAGGAGAAAGATGCCCTCCTCTCGTTCATCGTGCCCCACTGTGTCGTGCACTTGCTCGCGGTACCGATTGCTCCTCCTCCAACATGAGCACGGGCCGGAGTACCTTCCTCCTATCGCCTTTGGCCTCTGACCCAGTTACTCTACGTTCCAGTCATTTTGTAATATCGGAAACCTCTAACGGAAATCGGGGGGGAAAGCACTGTCGAGAACCTAACTGTTGCGAATCTGTTTCCCATCGATTGCCATGTTTAGGGGAATGGGGGAGAGATTTACTCTGAATATACCTTTCGATATTAGCAGCTAAGCTTGAGGTATTAAGTTTTGCATGTCAAAATGGAGAGAACACAAACAGCCGTGATGAAAGCAGTTGTCAAATAATAAAGTTGTATAACAGAATTTATCTAAATGCACAGGAAGTCTGTGGGTATTATTTAAAAAAAAAAAACAATTAAGGTGATTAAGGTGGGGACTGGGTTTTTGATGTGAAAACTGCACCCTTACAGAAACTGCACTCTCTTCTCCGTAACACAACCTGCACGTCCTTCCGGAACCAAACTATCCCAGTCGAGCTTGAGAAGACGTACTCCGTACTGAAAGGTCAAGGTGTCGCCAATTATGCACAAGGTAGGGGTGGGGTTAGGGGGCCAGGATCAATATGCAGCCCTATCAGACCATGAAACATTTACGTTCATACTGGAAGTTCTCAACTTTGACGTTCACTAAGACATGAAAAAAAAAATTTAAAAATCATACACAGTCAGAGGGAAAGTGGGATTTCGTCTTTTTTTTCTTAACACGTTTGTTTGTCTTAATATTTCTTTTTAAATATATTAAATTAAAAATTAAAGATTAGATTCTAAACTTAAAAAGGAACCAGCAACAGAAAAGTGCATTTATATAGATATATATGTATATGTATATATATATAATCTATCTATGTGTGTGGTTGGGGGCGGGGTTGGGGCGGGGTTGGGGGCGTGGCAGCCGGCCGCACCGCCCCCGCTTAGTTCCAGCGGAAGGAGATGTGCCGGGGCCGGTCACCGCCCTCCTTCACCAGCGGCTTGTGGAACTCCCGGCCGGCGCGCGAGTGGATGGCTGCCCAGCAATATTCACAGTAATACTGGAGGCAGGTGACGTTGGCGCAGAAGAAGGGCGCGAACTTGCCCCCGCAGCGCGTGCCCTGGCACTCGTCACACAGCTGGTCGTCCAAGACGTATGGCTTCACTTCCACCTGCAGGGGGCGGCGTGGGACAGGACAGCGGTTAAGTGCATAAAGGTGACTCCATTTTCTTGTCCTACACAGAGTCACAGGCGTCCGAAGCCTGTCCCAGCTGCCAAGGCAGGGAATAAGCCAAAAACCGGGCGCCGACCCGTCGCAGAAAGGACACATTTATAACGTTATTTTTAAACATCCTGTGGAGCCCCGTAAGAAACATAGCTTCTGATAACGCACGGTGCGATGGTGTTGAAACCCGCTGATTCAAATTAGTTTAGTGTAGTTCAAAGAAAGGGTCAGGATATTTATGTCAAAGACATACAGGATTAACATTATTTAGCACGAGAAGCTGAACAGCACCGTGTGCCGGCCTTCCTGAGAATACGACCCATGAGCCCATGATCGGAAGGTTGCCGATTCAGGCCTCCGCAGAACAGTCACATGTCCGTGGGCCCTTGAGCAAACCCCTTAACCCCCAGAGCTCCAGCAGCGCCGCACGCTGGCTGCCCCTATACTGCGACCCCCAAGCTACGGAGAGCAAGACGGGGTTGGCCAAGGGAAGAATTCCAATGCACTCGGACTTGCGCAAACGGTAAATAAAGGATTTATCAATTTACCCATTGTACCAGTCACATGAACCGTTCGCGTCTTGGTAAACGGCACTCGCTATTAGCGACACGGCACTGGGCATTCAGCTGGGGGCCGCACGAGCCCCCTACACTCACTCGTTTATCGATCTCGCCGTGCTGCAGCTGCACGAAGCGTGCGCTGATGGCCGCGATGTAGCTCTGCTGATTGGAGAAGGCAACCCGGCCGGCTCCTTTCGGGTACTTCAGCTCCGGGTCGGTGTCGATGCCCGCGTAGCACACGCCTCCGTACAGCCGGTCCATGATCATGGCCAGCTCCACTGCAGACAGACACACGCGCGCATGGGGAGGGTCAGGGGCCGCTTCGTAGTTTTTTGGGCACTTTGGCCCCCCCCCTCCCTATGGGTCTCAAAATCTAAATTAAATCGCAAGCGAATGGAGCCGGAAGATCATAGCTAGAAGAACATGTCGATTCGGCATCTCCTAAATAAAGAACATGCTTATTCAATATTTGGTGTAGTGACTGTTTGCAGCCAACAGGGGGCCCTACGAAAATGAGCGGTGTTAATCACGGCCACTAGAGGCAGTGCCGAGGCCCAGGGAGACGAAGCCCTTGAAATGTCTCTGTAGCACAGAGAACAGATCCTCCCTATCAGGGCTTTGATACATTATTAAACTACAATGGCATAATAATTAACGATAGCTATGATAAATAAAATAGGGCCCACCCCCATTGGATTACCTGCGCGCAGTGGGCGAGGGACACCACCCACGAAAATAGTCTTCCTGGGGTCAAGGGGCTGTGATCCGTCCATCACGAAGTCACTGTCGTTGAGGTTCCAGGGCCGGATCTGGACCTGCGTGCGGACACAACAAAGTGTGTCGGTTCTGTTCGGGGAGGCCAGACCCGGGCTAAACAGAAGGCAGAGTCCCGAGACGGGTGCTTACCGGCTTGTCCTTGATGGTGGGGCTGGACACACACAGGTAGAGCTTGCCGTCCTCCTCGATGCAAGCATCGATCAGGGCCTGGACGGAGCTCTCGTCTTGGAACAGCAGGAAGGCGTAACCTGGCGGCGCGAGGAAGTGGTCAACATACACGCGGCCATATGTGGCGCTGTGGTCAGCAAGATGGCCGCCGTCACCAGGAACGCACACGCTCACCTTTAGGGGGAAAGTACGACTTGCTCTCCGCTTTGTGAGGCCAGTCGACGAACAGGTGTCCGAAACGTCGGAAGCTGGCAGTAATCTCATCTGAAAGAGGCAGCGCCGTCAGCCGGCACGTCGATAAAACGTTACCAAATGCAGGCCACGCGGCATCTTTATATAGTCATCCTTCGCATTTTCCTAGGGTGATTACCACAACTGCGGATTGCACCGGAATGTGTGGTGAACGCCTTGCGGAAAAGGGCTAATAATGCAGGTCAGACGGTGCCCACACCCCTGGCGCCTGGCGGCTACGCGGGACTGCGGCCCAAAATGGTGTCCTGCGCCGGGTGCCTGTGTGTTCACGGCACCAAACACTTTCAAGATCATCTATTCACGTACTGACTGACCTACTTTTCCCTCCATTTTGTCCGTCTGCTGCTCTCCGAGGTGATATGCTCTTTTCACTCCCTTAGAGGTGCGACAACACTCACACCCCAGCAGGGACGGCAGAAGAAGTGGATCGATAAACTAAATTTTTTACACATTCCATGTTTCTATGAGGAATGTTCCCCGGCTATTAAAATCTTACAAATGCAATGAGCAAAAATGGAATAAAATGACTTTTGGAAGAGGGAAAGAGTTTTCACATCTTGGTGGAGGCAGGTCAATGAAGGGAGGGTTTGGGGGAGCCAAAACAGGCAGCACGACACCCAGAACGGAATGCCAGTCATCTTAGTGGACACAGAAACACTACAGGCAAAGCAGAGATGGCACTTCAATATGTAAGGTGGCGTAGGGATTCGAACCCCCCAATCTTAAAGATGGGAGGCAAGTATTTAATGTAACAGTATTTAATCCTGTGTATACCGTTTTATTTTTCATTTTTTACCTTCATCTATGTCAGGAGGGAGGCCGCCCACAAACACCTTGCGGGAATACCGCTCGACGCGCTCGCCATTCTGGTGGGGGAAACAGTGGGGAGAACCCAGCCCAGGCAGGCCCTGATCTCCACGCTCGTCATCGCCGAAGCTGTCCTCCATGGGGAAAAGGGACGAATGACCTGCAGAGAGCCAGTCACATGATGCTCAGCCAGCATTCTTATTGGCTCGACATTGCACTCATTCTAAATACAATATGAAATAATTGGGAATGGCGTCGCATCTGTGTCAGGGCGATAAAACACAAGATGAAGTTAACATTTTGTGTGCATAAGTATCCACCTCACAACCACAAAAATGAAACTTGTGAGCACAGAAAGAAGAATTATGTGCATGTGTCATAATATCGTGGCTCAATCTGTCTTCTGTTCCTTGCCTTTGTTTCCTTCTTGATTTGATTGCTTGGTGTCTGAGGATGTCAGATTACCTTCAGCTGCTCTCTGTTGAGTTTTGACAGTTTGGGGGCTGGGCTCTTGGCCATTTGGTGAGTGAATACCATTGGCTGATGGCTTCTGGTTTTGTGATTGACTGTATGCTCATAAAGAGTTAAACTAATAATTTAATAGTGAAGCTTTAAGATATATACCATGGTTTAAACCTAGCTACCAGTAGCTACCATTCCTCTTAACTCGCTAGTGATGTGTTGCTCAAGAATGAGTCGTCTGTCTCACATGAACAATGGGAGTCAGCTCCCATTAAGCGCCTTTTTTCCCTTTTTGTTAATTAATACAAGTCAGCTATGAACACTTGATGCTGTTCTTCACATTGAAATAAATGTTTTATTTGTTATGTGGCAAACCTGGTTCAAGTTTGATTATGAATTGTTTGGAATGGTTTGTGCTTTGAATAGTTAATTATTTTATTTGATATGGACATGACAGCAGCATTAGAATTTAGTGATGGACAAAATGACGGTTCATGAACCATTTGCTATATTTTCTGACCCCACAAGATGGTGCTCTCTGTTCCAAAAAAAAAAAAAAAAAAAAAAGCACAAAGCATGCCCCAAACCAATCCAAGAGCACCACTTAAGGGGTTAAAAAAAAACACAGCAAATGGTTCACGAGATGCCAGTTTTCCCATCACTAAATTCTAATGCCGCTGTCATTTATACACAAGGAATAGACACACTGCATTTAGTGTTTGTAGCAAAATGGTTTACAATGTTTAATACGCAAGTAATACAGTGATTTTTTTGCATTAATGTTCTTATAACAAACAATTTAAAATAATGGTATTCTGGAAATAATAATGTTTAGTATAATTACATTGCTATGTTTGGCTGAATTATAAAAGCCAGAAGACTAAATGATGAGCCATTTGGGAGCTGAAAGAGCTGGCAATTTTTGCTGAGCCGAGCCAAATGAACGATCCGACTTACGAGTCGGAATTCCCATCACTATCGTCCGCAATCTTTGTCTTCTGAAGCAGCTTTTCATACCGCACAGTCAATCACAAATCCAGGAGCCGTCAACCAATAGCATTCACTGACAGACGGCCATGACCCGCCCCCAAACTGTCAAAACCACCTCCACGTCAAAACAAAAATTTCTCTCCAGCAGAGAGCAGCCGAAGATAATCCACTTGCCACACAAGGATATGTATCATATAGAAAAAGCAAATAAACATTACGACAGGCGCACACAATTCTTTCTGTGCTTGCGAGTTTCATATTTGTGCTTGTGGGATATTTACCCGTGTGAAATGTTACAACTTGCAGGTTTATATTTTTTATGTTTTATTGCCCTTCAAGTTTCGACATGGATGTGACGCCATAATTAGGTTTCATTTCTGACATTCCTAGAGCATTAGTATGACTTGGCGCTTACAGCGTACAGAATGTACAGCTGGCTGTTTATACTGCTGTGTTCAGTGAGCCGTGACGACACACCTTCTGCACTCTCAATGGCTGCCAAGTCACACCTGAATGCGCTTGGGGCGGTGCCTGAGGATGTCATGGACCCCCCCCCCCCATGCTACCCAGGCTGGGCTAGAAGTCGTCCAGCTTTAACCCTTAGTCAATGACATTGAGGGGGACCCCAAGTGCACCATGTGACGTCAGGTAATTTAAATGCCTGCACAAAAATATCCACCCACAAATATTCCCGTGCAAATTAAAGTACGCAGTTTTCACTTAAATTTCACTTACACAGGCATAAGCACAATCAAAAAGGACAACCAATAACCCAAGAGCCAAGGAGACAGAGAAATGGGGATTTATCATTACAATCTGGTCATTCAAACACGCGTGTGTGTACACACACACACACACACAGACACACACACCAAATCACATTTCCTATAACATATGTCACTCGTACACCTTTAAAAAAAAAAAAAAAAAAAAACATGCTCCCCTTTCCCGGCAATCACATTATTTCATTACCTCGCCGCCGTCCGTAATTCCTCGCTGCGTGTAAGATAAGAGAAACAGCCCCATGAGTGGGAGCAGCACAGAGGACAGAGCAGAGAGCTTTCATTACGCATTGGAAACATCAGCCCAGGGGCAACACCTGAGACCTTCAGGTGACAGACGTCAGAGTGGGTGGGGGGACACATCAGAGCTCACGCCTCTCAATGTTCTGGTCCTGCTGGCCCACGTTCAATCACTGCACACACCTAAGATGGACTCCCAGGCCATATAGCTGGGGATGGCCCCACCTTGAGCAAGTCACAGCTGCAGTGTGTCTACACGCCTCATCGGTTGCTGGGACGAGTGCCACCCGCTCTTTAGGACCACAAACCTCCCCCCCCCCCAAATCCTCAGAGTCAGGTTCGGGGGGGGGTGGGGGGGGGGTGGAATAGGGCGCCTTCCTTGGGCGATCCGCGCGACGCAACGCGCCGATGCCAGCAGATTCCGGGACAAGGTGAGCGACAGCCAGCGCGTCGGGTTAAATGCTGTTCGGGAGCCTCCTGGTTCTGCTCACATGCCGAGTGCTTACAGGGCGTTAGCCAACCTCTAATGTGGACCAAAGACAAGGGAGCTCACTTACATGCTAAACACAGACAGTGCATGCTGGGAAATGTATATACACACGGCTTTTACCAAGCAGGCCAGAATGGAAGCTTCTATTAACACTAAAGCAGTAATGTGCCTAACATTTCGCAGAACACGCACCCACTAGGAGAGTTGACATTGAAGGACTGTATAAAGATTTTGCTTGTTCCTGCTGTTCTGAATGGGCTGGGTCACCGTCACGTGATTAGTAACACCCTTAATTCCCACTCACCGTTTATGGGCAACGGACTGTCTCCCCCTGGGTGAGTGAATCCAAGCCGACCTGAAACGAGAGAGAGGAAGCGAATTAAAAAAACGGGCCGTTCTGTAATCAGAGCGAACCCTTCAGCACTGTTGGCTCAGCGGGTTAGGATGCTGCGTCTGTGATCAGAAGGTCACCGGTTCAAATCCCGCAGTCAGCAGAGCAGTACCACCACTGCGTCCTTGAGCGAGGCCCTTACCCCACAATCGCCCCAGGGACTATATCTGACCCTGCTTTCAATAGAAGCGTCTGCTGAATAAAGATATAAAAAATACATTTAGAAAGTGAGCAGATGGAGGACTTGTCCAGTGTCTCCTGTAGCAAGTTTTTTTTTGTTTGTTTTGATTCCTCATAGAAAATAATTCTTTGAAAATGCAAATCCAGAGCACTTGACTGTATTGCTGTGGTTCCACAGACAGGCTGCATTTACAGATTGGGGGGCCTCCTCTTTCAGACGCGGCCTAGGAGGGGCCTCCCACCCCCCTTCCAAAACCACAGAGAAATGAATATATGGGACATTAGCGAGNNNNGAGGGGGAGGGCGTCTATCTTTGTCCTTGGGTCTTCACTGCCCTTCAGGGTATTTATCTGTGCATAGGGAGCTACAAACTATGGTCGACTTCTCTCCAAACATTAAAAAGGTCACAGCGACAACGCCAAGTGCCCCACAGAACATTGTCATCAAAGCCAGACATCCTCAGCAAAGGACTTATGATGGAAGTGATTAGGAATTGCCATAACGAGCAGATGTTTGTTTACATCATAGGTTATAGGTCTGAGGAAACAGCTTATTACGTTGGTCCTAGGTATAGCCTGTTAATATTTTATAAGGCTGAACAATTGTTTGTGACATTTCACAACAAAAATGGGTTAATGAAAAAACTCACTGCAAAAACACAGACCCATATTAGTATACAATAGTTTACAGTACAACTCAGTTTAAAAAAAAAAAAAAACAAACCTAAAGCAATAATATCACAAAATTTTAAAATAGCCAACGACCTTAATTGTTGGAAGAGACTATTAAGCATTGAAAAATATTTTTAAATAATAGTGGGAAGAAAATAGAGCAAAACATTAAGAGTTCTATTCAGAACCAGAGCATGCGGGAACACAGACAGACAGGCAATCAACCATAACACAGAAGAACCACTCCGTCCACCAAAAAGGCCCAAGCAGCCAAATATAGGCTGAGAGAATCATTACCCTTTCTCCACAGGCAACTGGCCTAAAGCTCAGTTTAAAAAAAAAAAAAAAAAAAAAGCTCAGGACGGTGGTGGCATCAGAGTCGACACCTTAGCCAGTGAGGACAAAACCGGGTCTCAGGTCTCATTCCCAAAACGTGCACAGATCTGCGTGAAGGTTTATTGTCATCCAGGCATCCTGTCATGCCTCATGCCACGGAGAATTCCATGTGCATGAACCGGGACCGTCACTACCCAAGCGTCAAGGGATCGGTGACACAACTGGCCCGAGAATGACTTCTCTCTCGGCCGGGACGCCGTCCAGCACCATCTGGCTGCGGAGGCTACTGGGGTGAGGCTATTAGAGAGGGGAGCACCCGCTTTAAGGGTCTTCACTCTAAACACAAAGTTTAGCGAGGAGAACGTTCGTTTCCGTGTGCCTTTCAGATGGGACGTCGCGGAAATTGATGCCCAAATCCGTAACTACACACGAGATACGGTGCAATCACTACTGCTGGTGCCGTGTCTCGCACAAGATCGACAGCACAGTGCTTAGCGGCCGCCGTGCAAGCGGTGAAGGGGAAGCACCGTTTACGGCGACTACCGTAACACGTCCGTCCGACGTGAAGCAGAACCGAGAGGAGACGCAAACACGGCTGCTTAAGGTTACCCATATCGGTTAAAGTTAAAACAGGTTAAAGCTGCTCAGCTATCCATTAACACGCGTTGTCAGAAATTGATGGCCCCGTCGCTCGACGGCAACCCAGTTCCAGCCAGCTGCTTCGACCTAGCGAAGCGGCGCTGCGGAGGAAAGGCAAGGGTTCAGCGGGATTTTAGGTCACTGCAGATGGGTTTCACGTTGCGTCATGCCCCGTGCCGTCGCACACCAAAAGGGCGTCCGCAAGCAGCTGCTCATGAAATTAACCTTGAGCAATTCTCCAACAGCCCCTCAGAACGCATAACAGCCATTTAAAACAGAGTGAACTTCGCAGGCAGATTACGTGATACTACCGCATTCCCTGCTATAATTACGGCTTCAGTTTACTGGTCACACTATACTGAAAATAAAGATGCACTAAATGAATGTATTGCAAGACCAGTTTAATGGGCTGAAAACAATTTAGTCATTTTAAAAGGTTTCCAATTCAATTCCCTGTTTTGGACATTTGACAGTTATTTTTTGATTTTGCATCATAGGCAATTCCCCCGTTCTGTACAGAGGCTTGACAAGATGAGTTTTGTAGAAAAACAGAACCAAATTTTTGTTTCCCCATATCCACACACACACACACACACACACACACACACACACACACACACACAAAACGGTATTTTGTTAAGGGCTCTGTGACTGGTTCATTTAACAAGTTTGGGGTAGTTGTCATAACCCACACTGTTTGCGTTCACATGGGGTTAAGTAGGGGTTCTGACGACACCCCACCACTGTGTCCTGTGAACCCACAGACCTATTCAGCTGTCTCATTAATGGAGAAAAAGCTGAGTTTACTGTATGTCCAAATTATAGAAATGTTGAATTGAATTCTGTATTACAAAAAAATTTAAAATCCAGTGTAGCTATACATATTAACAAGTAGAACAATGGGTCATTTTGAACATGCACAGCAATCTCCAAGAAAAACAAGCCTGAAATTGGTGACACGCCAATGTTTTGTCAAAGAGGAGGCGTCGCTAATGGCGAGAATCATACCTTTGAGGGAATCCTGCTCTGCCCTCATGATGTCGATCAGCGAGTTCTCCAGGGAGTGCATATTGAAGCCGTCGAATGACCTGCCACGATCCGGCTGAAATAGAAAATTTGATTATTATATATATATTTTTTTTTAAACGACGATGCTCCTTCTCTCAGAGATGTCCAAACACAGATGGCAAGCCTTCACTCAAAAACGACATGGGCAGCAATACGAACGTAAAAGCAACTTCAGAAACAACAGAGTAGATCAGTCCAGTAACCTGCACCAAGTCTACAGTCTTTACTGTAAGCTATACTATTAAAGAAACAGCTGATTCAGCAATCTGAGCGTTTCACCTGCAATCAGATATTAGTTACGCTTCGGCAAACTAAATGCTACAAATCCATTGCTGAACCATTTTTCTTCCCAGTTTCTTCCCAGTATAACACAGAACTACACAATATTATAATATTATTGTTAAAATAATCAAGTTACACAGGATGTAAACTATGCAAGATTCCGTCAACTGCCTCATTGATTCTGTTCCATTTTTTTCTACATAAAATGCTGAGCTGACACTAAAAAGTATAACCTAACATTAACTGTACAGTGTCTGCAATTTTTATTTTTTTAAACGTACGACATAATGCGAGTAATTCGGCTGACCAAAAAAGGTGTGAACACACTTTTTTATGATGGTTTCTCACTTTCCTGAGCTAACACAGCATCCTGCACTCAAAGTTCTGTGTTATAAATAGTTCAGATCTTACGTGCTTAACCCAATACAAGCACAGTAAACCCTGTCCCATACATCATCTTTAAGGGATATGAATTAAAAATTTACTTCCAGGACAATTTTTATATAGCCAAATCTAAATCTGTCCCAAGAGAAAGACGCAACACAAAAGTACTGCACTGATCCATGAGTGACTATACAGATATAAACTGGAGAACTTTAGAGAGGAGAGAAATTAAATTTTACATGAAGCAAGGCTGATGTTTTATAACAAAGCACCCGGACTTGCCTCAATATGAGAACCACAACACCCATGCCAAAATGGCATACAAGATACCTGTATTATGGATGTCATAAAATATAAATGAACACTGCACTGTTAAATGGGCCCAGTTTGCCTTTTCATTGTACATCATTACAGAGCTCTGCCTTTGCTTAGATGATAAAAAGAGACGTGGTATAAGGATGGCACATTTGAATTAACACACAGACAATGTCAAGGCTAAACTAATAAGAAATACAGGCAGGAGGTCTAAAGTCTGACACGGCTGATATGGTGTTTCTGGGCGGAAGTATTTTGAAGTCTCCCACAGCCCATTAACTTGGTCTTTCCAATCCAGCAGTAGCTACAGGACCGTGTGGGTAAACAGGCAACTCTTCAGCCATGTTCTTCCACTTCGTCACGACGTTCTGGCTGCGTGCCTTCTCAAATGACACATGGTGGTATAAGAAGGGGGGGGGGGGCTCGTGGTATTAAGCGATCTGCTCTCAAAACGTCGTACAGCATGAGCTGCGGATACGCTTGTCACTCTGATGACACTGCTTGCAATTCGTCCTTTGCTGAGCACTGTTGCGCAGACAGTGGAGAGAGCTTGCCAGAGAAGCCGAGAAAATGCAACATTAGAGCTGCAAATGCCAAGATAAGGACCTGTAGGCAAACTTAGCTGGAATTACAATTTGAATTTAATTAAATTCTTTCTTTAGGTCTAACCTGTTTTAAAGGAGCCACGGCAGAATCATGGAACATACAGCTAGTGAACTAAACGATTAATAACAGGGAAAGGCAATGATATTAAGTCATTTATTCTTGACAATAGATCCATACTTAAGCAGGTATCCATTTGCCCTTCAAAATTAAACAACCACAGCGTTTTGTTACCATTTCATCATTCATTTTATCATCAGAATTCATGACCTATCTTGCCACTTTTTCCACTTCAATAATTTCAAGTTGTTAGGACTGGGCAAAAAGGCAGACTTAGATGTATTATTATTCAAAACAAATATATTCTGATTGCATACTAGCCAACTAATTGCTTTTGAATGGTCAGACGAAAAACACTGGTTTGGCCTTGATGACAGACGCCGACTTGAAATTAGAAGAGCAACAAAATTAAACAAAAAAACAAAGAAAACGAAACACTTCAGGCATTACGCTTTACACAGCGACATCCAACTTTTGCACAGTCTTCATGCCGAGAATAACCTAGAAACACGTGGTTTTAGCAACAGCCATGGAGCATGTGATTCACAGATATGTCGGCTATTTTCCTGCCCTTGCAGATTCAGTTCCACGCTGAAAGACGTCAACTGACTGACCAGAAACAAAGCCAACCAGGGCAAAAAATAAATTAAAAAAAACCAAGCAATCAGGGTAGCTCCTGTGTAACAGGAACAACTGCTTCCATCTTTTAAGCCAGTGGACTGCATCTGCCTAAATGCTGGTCGGCAAATACTAAAGCCCTAAAGGGACGTGAAAAACCGTTAACAGAATCAACAGGAGAAGCACCACCACACAAAAATATGCTGCAGCAGTTAATTTTAGTATTCCCTAATTACCTACATGCAATCATTCGGCATTCATTCCTTGTCTAAGTCATTATACGTCCGAGGCACAGATTTCAGTCTAACGTCAAGAGAATAAAAAAAATGTAAAAATCACATAAATGTACTTAAGAACAAGTAGGTTCCTAATGCTGGCCTATTCAATATTTATCTCTTCCACTCAGTTAACATTAACAATACCCAGGTTACGCTTGTGAAAAATGCAGCACACACAAAAAAAATATATATTACACACCATAGTGACTAAGATGGCTTCATATGCCACAACACACAGTCAAAATCCAACCCCTTCCATATGCAAAGCAAACCGGCGATTACTGTTGTCATAGCACCACAGTTGTAGAATGGCAACGTCACACTGCAAACAGCAGATGAAGACAGCTCACCTATAAGAGGCCTTCTTCAGTGCGGCATTCTCATTAAATGCGTTTTGCAAAAGGTGATACAATCTGCAATGCACATATTGTTTTGTCCAAGCCAAGCCTACTAATTAGCCACAAAGTAACTTGCCACACAATATTTCGAATTAAAATACAAAATGTAGATTTTTTTTATTTTTTTTTTAATAAATTGGCAAAAGTTCTACTTTTAGCTCACTTGTCATAATTACTTAAATCAGCAAGGCATAGCAAACAGAATCATAGTGGCAGGAGCACATTACTCATGAAGCCCTGTGGCATTTAGAGCAAACAGCTTTGATCCATCATCACGAAGCATCAGTCAAATGAGGCCACAAGTCAGCATTAATAATCTGATTAGATCTGGCCAAGTACTTGAACCCAACACAAAAAAATGTATATATTTACACGTATATTTGTCATTTGCTTGTTTTTGTGCCAGGTTGTGGGTCCTCACCTGAAATGGGAATATATTGTCGCTCCTGTTCATGTTCTCCTCCATCCAAGACTTGGGGTTGAAACCAGGGCTGCTGCGCGAGTACTTCTGCGACTGTGTGTGGTTGTTGGGGAAGGTCTTCTTCAGTGGGGAGATTGAGTTGAGGGGCGTCATACCTCCATTGAGGGCCCTGCGATAATCCCGGCCCTGAGACCCCCCCCAGCCCCCATATCCGCCCCCGGGGCTCCAGGAAGTGGTAGAGGGTGATGGGGAAGGGCTTTGGTAACTCCCCCAAGGTGATGGGGGCTTATTCAGATTATTCGAGAGGTGGGGTAATTGGCTAAAAGTAGCATTCCGGTGGGAGAACGCCGGAGGGTGGGGGCTGGCCGGGGATCTTCGGTGCTGTTGGTGTTGGTTGTGGGGGTGCTGGAAATGGGGGTGTGGGGGGTGATGCTGTGGGAGGGGTCCGATCTGGGGAGAAAAGTTGCCCCCGAATCCCGGGCTGACGTGGTGCGAGAAATTCTGGAACAACAAGGGCCCGTTGCTGGCGGAAGCCGCCGGGTTGAAGAAGCTCACGTCTTCGTTTATGATCGTCGAGGGGTTCGGGGGGATCGCGGCCGACCAGTTGTTGAAGCCAGTCAAGGAGGAAGATGTGGTGGACTGGGCGACCGTCCCCAGGACTGAGGTTTCCTGGTAATCGAAGCCCGTGAGTACAGGTGATTCCATGCGCAGCTTCTCCTTCCCATTGCTGCCCTCTGTCGTGCCATTCTCTCCCTTGCTCTCCTCCGACGCAGTCTTTTCCAACTCGGGTATGATACCGGTCTCCTGGTGGCCTGGAGACAGTTGCTTTTCTTGCGTTTCCTGCATTTCCTGTTGCTGCTGTTGGACTTTGGGTTTCTCTGACACAAGCATCTCGTCTTGCATGTTGCCATGGGCAGCCGCTGCAGTAAAGAGCCACGGCGACCCACCATTACTGCCATTCCCAGCAGAATTATTTATAAAAGCTGGACCCGGAGAGGCATTCTGGTGGTGGTGTGGAGGCTGCAGATGCGGGTGACTTCTTACAGGAAAAGCCGACTTGTTACCGGAGTTGTTCTGCACCAGGACTCCAAAGCCGTAATCCCCCATTTATGTTGCCCAATAAAAATTCGCCGACAAATATTATACTCGGTTCGCTTTATTTCCTTTAAGAATAAAAGAGACAAACCACAAAAACGTCAGAGGGTTATTCACAATGAACTGACAAAACGAGCAATCATGATTTATTTCTGTGGCTCATTAATAATAACAATGCATGGGTTTGGAACTTAACACCACGTAAATGTATAACCCTGGACGTCACGACACTATGACCGACTACCTAGATAACATCGGGAAAAATGAAAGGTGCTACCAACATATCACCTGCTAGGCTGGAAAATTGTTATCCTTACACTCTAAACGCTAACATACAAGTCTTAATGTCTAAACCAACTAGCTACTAACAATGTTACAGGGGGAAAAAAATGCTACGTCGACCTCAAATATATTTCCGACAGCTGGCTACTTTGCATGCTAACTGCTAAGCCCACCATTAGCCACCAGTCTAACGCCTGTTTAATTATGCCTCTGCGTACCCGATATCATACATGTAACTAATCACGGACGTATGTATAACAGAAACGTATTAAAGGTTTTAATTTCCTTCCTTTTCCCTGCTACTGCAAACACTTCCAGACTGCCGGTGACGTCTTCTGTTTGCTCTGGATTATGGCCAGTTCGTCCTTTTTTCGGACGGAATTACATCAAACCATAAATGAGGCCGCTTCCAAAGGGTTATTTTTAAAACTGGCCCGTCGTGCTCTTTATGAACGAAATGACTCCTGTCACCTTTTTATTTTTTAATCCCCCGACTCCGAAGCGACGGCTCCGCAGAGACGCGTCCCTGTTTCCACCGCAGCAGATCGCGTCGCGCCCGGCCAGAGCCCGAAGCCGATCGGGGCACGGTTAGCGTTACAGGCTGGCGAGCTGCGTTTTTCCTCCCCGAACGTGCCCTGCCTGCTCAATGACACGGCGTCTTTTCGACGAGCAAGCCCGCTAACCTTATTTATTTATCAAACCGAATTTACGTCATCGGCAGCTAGGCTGGTCCCTCGGATCCCTTAAATAAAGCCAGTCAACTTGCGCGTCGCTTTCAGTCGGCGTTTGCTGGTATATGCTCAGCTCTAAATGTCATTGTCAATGGTGTCTAAATTACTCGAATTTCCTTCGTTTTGTGGTTGTTGCCGTTTCCTCCTTTTTTGTCCTTTACTGCGCTTCTCCGCCGCCGTCCTCTTCCCCTCAGAGCCGGTCGAAGTTAAATGACAGCTAGACCAGTCGCGAGATACTTCCGGTTAGACTCCCCGCCCCTCACCCGAAGCCCTCCCACGAGTGGCTGAGGCTTCCCTGGTCCCGCCGACACAAAGGCACTCGGCGGTCGTTCATTGGTCGAAACACAGAAGGCCGCACCCATTTTACCCCCCATCCAGCGTCAATGCACAATGATGTCTCCACCCCTAAATGTTAGTTTTCTGAGGCATTTCGCCGTTCCTCTGAATTCCTCTCTGGCACAGGAGGCAAGAATGAGGGAATCCCAGGGATAAGCTGGATGAGACAGGCTTTCCCCGGACAATGGTTGCGGCCCTTTCACAAAATGTTGTGCACTAAAGTCCTCTATAATAAGAAATGATTCATCTGCTTGATATATACATTTGTAACCACAAATTTAGCTATTTATATGCAATGGAACCTATTATTGTAGTCATAATGCTTGCATTCATTGAAGCTGCTGTATTAGATTATGTTTGTCCTCTGTCTGGATATACATATTCAGATACATCATACTTATATCAGTTATTCTAAATGTAACACACTTAACTAGCCTTCAGACAAGTATATTGAATTATTTGACCATTTTCTGTTTTGGTAACACAAAGAGACACCCATGACTTCAATCTGTTACTGTGCACTGTTATATGCTGAATGGCTGTTCCAAGCAAGGAACTTGCGATGCAAACGCCCTCATCGGCTTCCTGAAACCCTTCCTGCTTATAAAACGCCCGTGTGTTCTTCCACACGCCATGCGTGTCGCAGTCCAGGGCAGGTTTCACTTCAGGCCCTCTGATGGTCTAAGCAAGCTCTTCTTCTACCTTTCTGTTTTTGTTTTTGGGAAGTCGTATCAATGTTGCTGTTAATAAGGGTGCAGACTTGTTCAGAAAGTGCAGAGACCGTCCTCCATAAATCAGCAGGGGCCATTGATTGGGATTGTGTGGAAATACGGTAATATGTGCTATTTCTGGACAGTAATCAAATATATCTCAAAAACAGTACAACACGGAATCTGTGAGGTGAACACTATGTAATTACCCGCCATGACAATCACCATTAACCATATGCATCAGCATTTAGGCAAACTGTTGTCTCTAAATTGGCCTTAATGTGGAAGTATGTGTGTGTGCCCTGTGACGAACTGGCATCCCTACCAAGGACTTGCCCGCCTTGTGCCCTGTGATGGACTGGCATCCCATCCAGGCTGTACCCCTGCCTAGTGCCCTGTGATGGACTGGCATCCCGTCCAGGCTGTACCCCTGCCTAGTGCCCTGTGATGGACTGGCATCCCGTCCAGGCTGTACCCCTGCCTAGTGCCCTGCATTGACTGGGATATGCTCCAGACCCCCTGACCCTGTACTGGTTGGAAGATGGATAGATGAGCAATATTTATACAATGTGTCTTTACTGATTTTCTCCTCTACAAAGTAAGTTCCTCTCTACTTCCCCAAATCATTAACCTCCATACATACCAACATATATGAGTAAAATATTATGTACGATGACGAGAGCAGCATGGTTAAGCTGTTATTTCCTCACGGCAGCGTTACATTACCTATAAGAATACACGTTTCATAATGTAGAATGTGAGCAACTTCACATTCAGTCTTCCAATTTAATATCACAACAGTGCAGACAAGCACATGAATAAACCATGAAATCCATTTAAAAATTAACAGCTCTACCTAAGGCATAATTATGGTTCAATATCTCCTGGAGAGAAGAGGATGAATTGCAACTCAGCCACTTTGTGTTGTATAATACCACGGTATGGACTGGCATAAAATATTTAAGTTGTGTAAATTCATCAAACAAAGTGATTCAGGACACACAACCAGAGGGCCAGCGTCTCATTCAAATTAGCGTATACGGCTTCTGTAAGGTACATGCACCGAATTTGGGTCTCCGTGTGCTTTAAGTGGAAAAAATAGGACTATGAACTCTCCCGATATGCTGTAGATCTCTGTTTTTTACTGTCACCTTCTTCAGAGCTGTTGATATAAATACACACAACTATAAATCTCCAAGTAATCTTCATAACCCTGCCAGATACTGGCCCTGAATTCAAGGCGGCCATTTTCAAATAAGAGCTCCTTTTCAAGCATTAACTCCCTACAATGTTTCTCCTTGGAAATGCAATGGAACATTTGCCTCTGCAGTCTTCCCAAAGACTACCCAGAGGTTGCTGTGAATTCTTATTTCCCTATTTGTCCCGTTCATCCCTCCGGGGCTGGAACAGTAATTAACCCATGAAGCCTTTATGGACGTATTTCACTCCGTTTATAAGCCGACACATGGCCCGAGAACGCTAGGTGAATTCTGAGTACCCGGCACGCCTGCTAGCAAGACCATGATCTGTGCATGAATTAAACAAGCCGTCTCTCTGCAGCCATGCTGGTTCTTTTGGGGTCCATCTTGCCATTCGTTTGAGGCCTAATCATCCCCCAGACGCAAAAAAGCGAGAGAAAATGCTGAGACGTCTTAGGCGAACACACACACCCGATGGTAGGGTTAGTACCAGCACACAGACAGAACTCAAACGCTTACACAGATGGCCCGTCCCAGATCAACTGCTGTATCTGCTCTCGCACAGTGCTGACTAGGGTAAAATAAAAAAACCTGGGGCACAACCGTAGAAGTGCTGAGTTGGTCCAACCGGGCCGTCCTGGGCCTTGGCATACTTAAACAGAAGCCTCATCAATAATGTAAATTCCTCCAGCAGCTAATGTCTCGTACACAACAGATTTGGTTTCTCCCGAGCCAAGGGATGAAATTACAAGTGTGACCGTGTTACTTAAAGCCAGGCAGGGTCGAGGCTGACCTGATCCTTCTTTCTGCATTTGGTGGTTTGTGGTGGAGTCCAGTTGTTCTGGTTTCAGAGCCCATGAAGATACACGCATCTATACCCACCTAATTGTCACTGGACTGCTGCATTTCTGTATTCTTTAAGGCCTGCTGTATAATAACATTGAAAATAAAGCCAAGGCAGACTGAAATAGGGCATATACGCATTTGTTCTCCCTGTAAAAAACTCCAGTAATCCTGTCCGAATTTCAGCTCCAGGTGTATATCTATTGACACCATATCTTGACGATCGCAACGTTGTTTTAGCATAGCGGTTAGCATTTATTGTGTAATTACTAAGCGTGTGCAGGCAAAGCAGCACTCCCAAAACTTAAAAATAACCTTCCGATTCTTCGTTGTGCAGAAGTTCTGGTTGACGTCGTGCATCTCCAATCATGCTGTTGCACGAACAATCCAATGACACGTAATTGTGTGTGCTGTATATCAATGTCCTGCTGCATTTAGGATACTATTGAAAATGAGGGTTCAAAGAGTTACATTTTAGACTTCAAATGGTTAGAGATTAGGGGCAAGACTTTCAGGTCCATTATTATGATGCAGGTATCATGTTCTTTATATGGCCAAGTGAGGTCGTAGATGAATTATGAGGCCATTTTAAGGTAGTTATCTTTTTGCTACAATAATTGATTTATTGTGTCTTTCCTTGAGGCTTGGTGATGCTTATTCAGCAGTGAGCTCACAGTCCAGCAGATTGATGCTGAAGTCCCTCAGATCCATGCATAATATAAGCATATTTATGCTGCTTAAATATCTCTCTCTATCAGTACAACACAGCTGTTTCTGAGACCTAATGTTAAGACAGCGAATGAACACTCATTAGGACCGGGAATGATTATATCAGATGTCCTGTGAGATTTTCATAGTGAAAAAGAAAACATTTGCACGCGTGATCTTCACAGACTAATGCTGGTAAATCAGAGTTCACTGAAGTGTTGTTTTTCCCCCCATCTGTCCTTCAATACCCACTAATCTTCATGGGATCATGGCGTGAGGAGCTTCCATAAGACATGATGCTTCCTGGAAGACGCATACAGGGGGTGAATCAAAGTCACTATACGGGAGTTGACCCATGCAAATCCAGGAGGAACAAGCACATTGACGTCCAGGAACCGTATACAAACCGGAAAAATAAGAACTGTGTTTGTGATCAGTAGGTTGCTGGTTCAAGCCCGGCCTCAGCATGTCTGTGGGTCCTTCAGCAAGTCCTTTAACCCCCAGCTCCCTGCTATGGGTGGCTGCCCTTTGTGGCCAGCTTGCACTCATCAACAGAGAGCAAGGTGGGGGAGGTGCAAGGAGAATTTCCCCGCAGGGATCAATAAAGTATCAATTATTACTATCACAGCTCTACCAATCAAATCACGGTAGAATGTGACTCATTGGATTAAAACCCACCTCCAGTAATCAGAAGTTCATAGGTTCAAATCTCTTGATAGGAGTGATTTCACTGCTAGGCATAGGTGGACAATTCAGGTCCAGAAAGTAAAAATCCAAACCAGGATTTTGTTTCAACCAACCAGTTGAGTATAAAGAGTCACTGTCACAGAGTATGCAAATGCTTGGTTGAAACAAAATCCTGGTCTGGGTTTTTACTTTCTGGACCTGAAATGTCCGCCTCTGCTGCTAGGCCCCTGAACAAGCCCCTTAACCCCAACGACTCCAAAGCCACGTACTGCACCAAAGGTTTACCAGTGTTCACAGCAGGCAGAGAACTGTTCTCTCAGAGTTTCCATAAATTCACAGGCTTGGGTTGTGGTGCAGAGTTTGCAGAACATAATCATAACGGTTTGCAAGCCCCATCAGACTGTAATCCCTTCCATCAACCCAAGGTGGGTCATGCTATAAAGTAAAGATCCATTGTCCTCACCTCTGTTATACCTGTGACATAATCAATCACATCACATCATCAGTAAATCGTGGCTCGATTTACACATGAGCTGCCCTCTATTTGTTTTGCGTCATATTGCTGATTTTTCCTCCGCCTTACAATGCGAATTTGACCAGGTTATTGCTTAATGTTTCTTCTGTTGCCCTTCGCCTTGCAGATAAAGTCTGCAGTCTGTAAGCTGATAGCTAGGCTGACCTATTTTCCATCACCTGAAGTAATGTAGGGAGGTTTAAACAGCACAGCTTACAGGAAAAACAGCACAGCTAGCTGGATAAATGTGTTTTTTTTTTATCACAGAGAGTTATTTATATGTTTTAATAGCACAGCCGTATAACATGGTCCCTGCTCTTGCTTTTAGTAAATAATCAGAAATGAGTGTCAAAAATATGTCTAAAAACTATATTTTAAACAGATATTACGCCTACCACTCCATAGTGCCTCAGATACGCTGTGCACACAAACATAACACAGGAGAACTTGCTGTCCTTTGAGTTCTGACAGCAAAGCTGAGTTCAAAGGTCACTCTTTCAATCTTCTCTCCCTTCAATTCTCCCTCCTGTGACCCTCGTGGGTTTAGTACGCGGGGGGGGGGGGGGGGCGTTGTAGGGGAATGGTCGAAGAGGTACATGATAGGCCCAGTGCAACAAACACAGCGTTCCAGAAAAATCTGTGGGGTCAGCCCTGGGAATCCAATCCAATCTATTAGAAATCATTACTGTTAGTGCGTTAGTGCAGGCTTGCATGCACATGTGCTCACACGGTCGCACACGCGCTCACACGGTCGCACACTATGACAGGAAAACTTACTGCACATTGTCCTTTACAGTAATACGCTCTTTACTCTCTGTGTTTTTCCAAGGGCTCCCAGCGAGTATGTTTTTAAATAAGCATTTGGAAATCATAGGGGTGCAGACACTTGGCCCCACGGAGTCACAACAGGGCTGCTAAGTCATGTGGACGGAGATTTACAGGATGGAATTTACTCCTTGGCAGTTTTCCAGTCAGGAAGGACTTCTATTTTCCCAGGAGCCTTTGCTCAGTCAAGCCATATTGTTTCCGACAGAATCAGCCGCATTAAATCTGCCTCTCTCTTTCTCACTGGTCTGACTTAGACTGGCATTGAACATAACCTATTTTTGGTATCTTTTTAGCAGTAGCGACATATATTCTTCTCAACCCAACTTTCAGGCACAAGAAGGAGAAGAACACTTAAGACTCCAATGCTCAGACTCTATCTCTAGTTTTCCACAGCAGTTCTTTGGCTGTCTTGCAGTATTTTCAGCTATATGAGCCCTATTCCTTTAAATAATGACTTTCATTATTTCATTTTCCAAATAAAATGCAACCATTTAAAGACTTTTAAATGTTTGAATGGAGAGACACTTAAGCACTTTTGTGATGTCAGATACATTTTAATTTGAAAACGGGGAAGAAATATAGTATTATTATTATTATTTTTTGAATTGCTGCAGCAAAGGAATTAGGCTGGTTGGGATTTTTTCCAGTTCAGCATATGGAAAATACACTGACCTATTTTCCATGTAAATGGGTCGTGATAAATTTTATTTTCTGAAATCTGTTGGTGGCACAGCAGTTATACTGAGTATAACACCGCAGATGTTCCCTCTTCGGTCTGAAAAACAGCAGGACGCTATTTATTTCAGACGATTATCTCGTTCTCTTACACTTATCTTTCAATTAAGCTAAGCTAAATGCTAAGTGACCTCTGACCTTTTCAGTTGCATTGCGGTTCCTGTCACATGACATCTTACTGACAAGAGCTCTACTTTTCAATTAAGCACGCAACGCGATGGCTATGAGCGTGAAGCTCATGGCAGCCCTCGATTATTATCGCTCCACATGCTTAGACGCTGGTCTGCTGATGCTTTAATGGGCTTTGCATCGCGCGTCGGTGCATAGATGATTATTTCGTTCTTTCCGAGGAGAAGATTACAGGGTGTCAGCATAAAACCTTCAAATCTTTCAATCGCTGGGATGGAAAGGCATATTTCAGGGATGTTTGCCTCATGTCTCCGGCATATTTCAGGGATGTTTGCCTCATGTCTCCGCCCCCCTGCCAGCCTTGCAGGTGATTGTCATTGATATCAGGTCCAAATCAATATGAGCAGCATACTTCTGAGATGTTCCGCTAAGGAGAATCGGCACAGGCTTCTTTGGTTACTCCATGACGGTACAATCCATTCGGAAGTCATGATCATCCCGAGTAGCGAAGGTTGCATGAAAATAAAGGGAATCGTTGCAAAAACAAACAGCTACAGATGTAGCTACTACAGTATGCACTTCATCAGTACATATAAACACGATCAAAAACAAATACATATATTTATTAATTCATCCATCTGCCTGCCAAGCTGTTTATGCAACACTGGGTTGCTGTGACTATACATACAGTCATATGCATTTAAGGGTATATATTACGTTACATTATATTATACATTAAAGCTGGGGCTGTGGAGCTGGGTAGCTGTTCTTGAGTGCGTGGAACATGTGCCGTATTCCGTCTAAAAGAGCTGCCCGACATGCAGATCCCGCCATGCGGAGCGGATGCACGGTGCACATGCGGTAATCAGATTCCTGCCAGAAGGTAATTAGTTCAGCTTTCTCATAATGCAGGCAAACAGCCGCTCTGCCAAGCCGGTTAGTGTGGTGACGGGCAAGCCTTCGCCCCGCCGTGCAGCGCGGACCTGCTTTCCAGACAAACATGTTTGTGTTTTCGATGGACGTATTTATCTTAAATATGAATCGACTGGTGATGTAACGGGTTCTCCGGCGCTGGGGCACGTTGGGCCCCGCCATCAGAGAGCTGTGCTCAGTCGTTCTACTTTTCTCGCAAGGTTTTGGGATTAAAAGGGCCTGAACTCTGCACTCCTAGACTGTTAGTGCCTATGTATTCGAAAGCGGCAGCCCGCTGGTGTTTCCTGCCCTGCTCAATCAGGACTGGGGGGATAGGGGGGATGTATACCCCCTTGGTATTTCATTTAGTTTCAGTTGCCCCCCCCCACAAAAACGGACCTTTGCATTCAAATTATCCAGTTGTCTCGCTGTTAAACATCAAATTCTGTCCTACACTTGTGCCCAATGCTGAACACAGTACATACATCTGCTAGTAGGCGGACATACGCCCCCCCCCAACCCCCACAGCCATGCTTCATCTGGCAGAAGTGGGGGTTTAGGGTGGGGGAGGGAGGGGTTTAAGCTCACAGAGGTCACGCCGGACCTGAGTGGCCGGGATAACGACGTGTTTGTGCAGCGGACCCAGAGCGCCTCTCACGTCTTAAACAAACGCACCCCCATCTCCCAGAAGCCGCATTTTCACACGCGCTGCCAGGCAGCATTCGTGTCGACCGTGCCACACGGTTAAACTGGAGCGCAGGCCGCCCCCCCCCCCGCGGCCGTGCTCAATCGCCTGAGCCTCGTCACATGCGGCGCTGCAGGCGTCTTAGGGAACGACGCAAAGTGTTTGCGGAATAACACAGAACATTCTTGTTATTGAAAACCTAGAACACAAATGTTGTTAAGAAAACAAACCCATTGGTCTTTGGCCTGCATTTTCTCATGCTTCTGTTATTCAAGGATTCAAGGAGGATTCAAAAGCTTTATTGTCATTTATACAAATACAATGAAATACTCATTGCGTAACTCCTTACAGATATAAACAACATATTACAACGAAGGACAATTAATAGCAAATAACAGAATAGCGATTAATGTACAATATACATACAATACATACAATATACGAGGAATATACAATAAGAAAGAAGTAGATCAAGGTGCTGAGGTTTAAAGCTGCAATGGTTAATAAAAGGCACTGGAGCTTGAGATTATACTGTGAGATAATCGGTGCTTATTTAACATTCTTCTTACTGTCAGTTTGAAGCTGTTCTTGGATGTTGAAGTTCAGGTCCTGATGAACCTGTTGGCCTTCAGCCTTCCTGTATCTGCAAGCCCCCCCCCCC